>VWZN01000707.1:303059-340079 GCA_013396955.1 Regulus satrapa | reverse complement strand
TTTTTTTTTTTTTTTTTTTTTTTTCTAAACCAATAGAAACGTAACTGTTATCTCTTCCTGCAAATTCTATTTATGGAAAATGGATGAACACAAGCCTGAGGCCAGAACTAGGAGGGCATCCACTAAGGCACCGTTCTTTCTTGTACCCACTTGGGATTTGGGCCATGACATCCTTAGGCTGGGATATATGTGGGGCAGGTGCAGACATCCTGTTTCCAGTTTGGACATGAGAAGCTCATATTATCTTCTCCCTGCAGTGGCACCATTCTCATTCAGCGAAAACTGAGTTCTCAAATTAGAATCACTTGATTCTGAATTCTGATACAGGAGTGTGAGTGGGAGAAAAGGTGTATCCATCAGTAAATCAATACAGCTGGGCTTGGATAGGAAATGCAATGTTTCCTCTGGGGTTGAAATTAAAATTAATTCTCTTGGGTGCTGGTGAACTGAACCTTCAAAGCGTCAAACCTCTGGGCTGTGTTTGTATCATTAGCAGCATTATTCCTTTGACTTTGAAAGAGAGCTTTATTTCAATGGTTCACCCCAGAAGTCTTTTCTGAATCTTGCATTGTTATGCAGCTCTAAATACAGGACATCAGCCATGTTGCTGCTTGCTTGTTGCAACTTTCATGCAGGCCAGCAAATGATAAACAAAAGTCTTTTGTATAATATTAATAAGCTGTCAGCACTTCTCAGTATGGCCTGTTGTCATCAGAGTAAATAATGTGTATCAAAAGCCCTTATATATGAAAATCTGTTTTCATATCTGGCCAAATTTTCTATTCAAACCGTTTTATCATGTTGTAATAAAAACATGTATTTTTTCCATAGCACTACAGTTATGATGCAGGGACTGCTTCCATGAATAGAACAGAACTTTTCTAAGGAGCTTTCTTTCAAATAATTTCAACTGCCCCCTTCTAGCTGCCAGTGGACTTAATTCTGTTTACATTAAAACAATAGTAGCAGCTTCATTAAGAAACAGAAGCACACATCCCTGGAAGCCATCTTTTAATTGAAAAGTTAAAGTTTTCTCCTACTCAAACTCCTTTATTTTATTTAATTCACTTTGCATTTGAGCTAAATTTCAAGTTCTCTCTTTATGCTTAATGCACAGATCATATTCTATTGATGTATCCTACAGTGAAAGTTTTTAATTTAAACAGGTTCTGCTATGTCAATATTTCGGTATCAACAGATATTTCTTAAAACAAAGAAACACTTCCTTGTCTCAAAATACAGGGATAACATCCTGCCAGTACCTGTGAAAAAAGAGAGACCTAACAACCTTTATATGCTCTTGAGCTACTTTTCTGATTGCTTTCTAGTTTTTCCTGTAGCTGGCTGCAAATTCCAGAGGATGGAATTAAGGACATGATGGAGAGATTTAATGTGTTGGGTTGCCTAAGAAGTACTTGTTAGGGGTTTTTTAAATGTCTCCTATCTCAGGTTTAATGTTTGCTTCTGGGCACTGTAGGAAAAATTGTTTTACTTAATTTTGAACCAATTTACATTTATCATTTCTAGCAGCTTCCTTGAAATTTCATACTCTAAAAGGATGCAAAAGCACCTAAGTGACTCTAAAGTTGAAAAAGATGGGGTTAAAACATAAATCAAACTTCAATCAAAGCTGAATCAAAAATTTAGTTAGCCCAAAGCCTACTTAAGACTCTGAATGGATACAGAGATAACTGGACAGATAAGAAGCTGCATCTCTGCCCCTAAGATGAGCTGAGAGATGTGATAAATGATTTGTCCCAACTTAGACACCCAGATCTTGGAAGTGGTCCCACACTGTCATGTCTTTGTGACATGGTATCAGCAGAGATTTGTGCAGACTGAGAAATCTGCTTGTTGAATCAGTTGTCAATTTTTTTTGGCCGGGGATTTACCAGCATCTTTGTCTCTGGGTGATTTGCTGTGTTTTCCATTTCTGGAAAAATATGTCCGTGATTCATAGAAAATTTCTGTAATCAAAGGAAATGTCATCCTCTAAAGTTGCATTTCTTATTATCAAACTCTCACCTCAGAAACTTGATGAAATACTTTTTGCCTGCACTATTTATATTTTTCCCCCTGCAAGTGGAACAATAGCATCTCTAGCTGACCTGACATCCTTCCTGGCATGTCCAAAGGAGCAGAGGTCTAGTAAAATGGCTCAGTAGTTGGTTCAAATACCCCATGCTTCTCTTGTTAAGAGAGGGCTTTGGAAGCATTTCCACAGCTCTAATTTGATCTCTGGGAAACTGAAAGGTTAATTGCACAATGTACAGGGGCAAAATAGATTTCCAAGAACATCTGGCACTATATTATTGAGTCTGAAATGAGATTAAAGTCATTCTTCTGGGACACGAGCTCTTGCCAACCATGATGGGGAAGGTGTACAAACTTTATATGAGTTTAATGAAGACATGGTGTGTGTATTTATACACACGTAAATTCACACACATGTGTTGGATTCTTTTTTTCTTCTTATTTTGCTTATGGCCGGTGATATTTGGGCTTGGTTTTGCAGGATTTTCTTCTCACTAAATTTCCATAAGTGCCAATTAAGGGACATTTTTCTGCCTGAAAAAAAAAATAAATAAAGTGTTTCAGGATATGCGGCCTTTCCCCCTTTTTCTTAAAAATGAAACAACATCAGGCATCTTTTCTCTCTTATCTACCACCATCCCTCTGTGCTACCTAGCAATACCCTGATACTGCAGAAATCAAGCATGGGGAGGGAATATCAGGGGACATGGTAATATCTTTTCAAAGCCATCTATGTTAAAGTTGAAGGCAAACATTTGCCATCTCTTAAACCCCAAGTTTATCCTGAAGGTATTGGGTGTGTAATTAGGGACACTGAAGATGTCCTAGTGGAGAGACTATCTCTGAGCCCTCCATTTCCCTGAGTGGTTGGCTCAGTATTACTGGCTTATCTGCCTGATATGTGACACTCTGGTATCTTTAATATGTCACAAGTTGTGACAGATTTGGCAGGTCTTTAGCTCAAAGATCAGCTGTGTAGCTGGATGGTTGAGAAGCCTGTAGAGGGCAGTCTGAGACTGCCAGTGATGGGCTGCTGCAGCTGCTGGAGGTGTGCAGGGTCCAATAGCTGCCACCTATGGGGAAGGAGTTCTGGTAGGGGGAGAGTGCAAATCAAAAAAATGGGGAAACTGGACTCTTGGGTATACAGTAAATATCTATTTGGCTTCACCTAAAAGAAATGCTCTATAGGACTTATTTTTCTTTAACCCACTCCTTTCCCCATTTTGCTCTGTTTGAAAATAAAAGAACTAATGCTGCTACTGGCTGAACAGCTGCTTTTACCCTGCAGTCACTATTTGAGCAAAAGAAAAAAGTTGTATAAATCCTCCTGCTGACAGTTGAAATTACTTTTAGTCTCTTCACAATAGGTTTGACTTCATCACACTGTGAATGAACGTGACAGTGAGCAGGATGGTGTTGTTCAAACATCATTTTACTACTCACCAGTGCTGTGAGTTAGACAAGAGAAATCCCAGCACCTGAGGCAGGGTGCTGCCAAAGCAAGCAGGAATGATGGATGTGGTCCCCCTGAAAGGGGACACAGTGTGTAAAGCAGAACAATACTGGACCTGAGAAAGCATTCTTTCTCTTATTTGGGGGCCTAAAAAGCAAAATTTGTAGCTAGGCAAAACTCCTCAACTTTTTTTTTTTTTTTTTTTTTCATGCTTTTAAATCATCTGTGAAGTATAAGAGTTGGGGGCTGACCCTGTGTTCAAAGTGCTGATGTTTAGCTATAGTGGTGATTTTATGTGTTTCAAGATAAAGGCATGTGTCATTTGTGGCTCTGTTAAAGATGGCCAGAGGACTGACTAACAGCGGGGTCACCAGGAGGGGAATTGCTTGGCACAGTTGGTCCTCTCTTGGTGGCCATATCTGAGATGTCTCACACTGTTGGTGAAAAAGGAGGAGGCTCTGATATAACTGCAATGTCAAACCAGTTTCACTTTTATGCATAAAATCCTCTTTAGGACAGCATAATCTGAATTGATTAGCTGGGGGAAAGGATCAGTCCTGTCAGATTCTGAAATTCCCGGCAGTAGAGTTTTTAGCTGCTCTGCTTTCTGCATTAATCAGAGGACCAAAAAGCTACTACTAAACACACCACTATCCAGTTTTCTTCTCAGGATATGATTCTACCAATTTGATTTCTGTAATTGCACTCTAGGTAGTCAGGAGCAGTCATGCAGAGCCTGTCCCTGTAAGCATCTTCATGCATAGGCATATTCTTATACGTGTTAGTCTTCTCCTGGATTTCATTGAAACCGTTTGTACTTGTTAAAGTTGAGTCTGCAGACTTTGGTCCAGAACTTAATCTGATTTTAAACATCCTTCCTTTCTACTAAGTCTTTTCAAGGCAGAGTTTTTATTTAGCTGCCCTGATTTTTGAACTACCACTTTGCTTATAGTATGCTTGGTATTTCTTGCCTGTCTTCTGGAGGGCTTAGTTGTTGCCATTATTAATTTGGCTTCACAGAGCACTTTTGGAGAAGATGATTAGCTTATAGGCTGTGTAAACTGAGGCAGAACAAAGCCAAGATGTTGCTTTCCCTTAGGTATTGTGGCAAACCTCTGGCAGAGCTGGGAATGCAACTCAGCTTTCCTCATCCCCACCCCTCTTCTGTAACCATGGGCAAGCTGGAGCAAATTAAGGCCAAGCAAAAGGGATACAACTCCTTTAGCAAGCAGGGAGGATTGTGCCCATCACACAGGCTCTGTGTTTGGCCCATTGCCTGCATGCTCCTAGAATAACAGACATATGGAACCTGTTGCCAAGTTAGGTCCTTAAATCAAGATTTTATAAATTAGTTGAGAAGAAAGGAGACATTTTATTTCTACAGAAAGGAAGGGATTGAAGGAAGTGGTGTCCAGCAAACCCCAAAGGGGGGAAGTTTATTAGGCCAAATGGCCTTTTCCTTCTCTGAAATACATCTAGTTCATAAATAAGAATTCACTTTGCAAAAAAGATAACAAAATGCAAGCCTTGTTTCCAGGTATGTGTTAACACTTTCATTTCAGGTGATCAAATTCTGATAGGGGCCTAAGCTGTAGGCCAGCTAGTAGACCAGCTAAGCAAGAGTCCGTGATACTATCTGTGATAGAGGAGGGAGGAGAGCTCAATTTTTAGGCTGGAGAGCACATATTCCACATGGACCTCTTTTGCAACAGAGTAGAGGTCCAAAAATCCACTTAAGGCAAAAGAATGCTGCCATGTTAAACCCTTGGCTGTAAGCCTCAGTCAATTGCCAGCATCAACAATCACTTTTCCCATGAAAAAGAACGTTTTCTGCTCTGGCAATGTGAACATTGCCTGCTTTTAAATCAAGACAGACTGTGCAGATATAGGACATAGCTTTGCAGTGCCAACCTACACTACATTAAACTATCTGTAAACCCTCACGTCCTTTGTTTACTTCTGAGCTCTCATGAGGTCCTCTGTTTTCTTTTCCTCCTTTTCTTGTTTTCCTTCCTTTGGGTGTAGGCTTCTGAAGTATATGCATTTAACCTTGAGCATTGCTCAGACATGGCCCATCTCCTTCTGCTTGATGTCATTTTGCTAAACATGAGCTTTGGTGGAAAGGAGAATTTTAAACTAGACTCTCAATTCAGAAGGCTTTGCAACCTACCATCAGGCCTGTGTACTCCATGCACTTTTGTAAAAGGACCATGAACAAGAGAGAGAAACTTGATGGCTTACAATAGAAATAGGATAGATTTGTTGGTTGTGGCTTATTATTTTTTTTAATCTAAAAAAAGAGGAAAAAATCTAATTTGTGTGCATTACAATCCTTTAGAGTCATCAGAAACATAAAAAAACATAACTGTGTGCTTTATGTCCTTGTTTCCTAGAAAAACTACTGAAGTCCTACATGCTTTGTCAATCCCTAGAGGAGAATTAGAGCTAGTCATAGTGTTCTGCCCTTTGCTCCTCACTGTTTTTTGACATTTTCTGTTGTACTTAATAGGTAGAAGTTTGCTGTTCTCACAAAAAACCAAAAAAAACCCCCAAAAAAACCCCAAAAAACAAAAAGAAAAAAACAACCAAACCAAACAAAACACCCTTTTGTCTCACATAAAAAGAGTTTTACTACCTGACTTTCTTTGCTGTCCTTTCTGTCACAAATTAAAATGAAACATGAAACCCAAAATTAGGTCGTTCATTCAGGATCTATATGTAGTCTACCTATATGGCCATAGTGTACAAGGAACTTCAACAGGTCTTGAAGGGAAAATGTTCAAATGAACATCTCATAAGCATTGTATTGGCTGAGATACAGTCACATCTCTTCTTTGGGGATCAAAAAATGTGTTAACCCTAAGAGGGTTTGGAATAGACAGAATGTGTTTCCCAGGCACCTTATTCATGACCAAGAAAGCGGTAAACGTTTTTCCTAATAGCTTCTGCATACTCCTTCCTGCCTTTGTTTACAGAGTTGCTGCATGATGAAGACAAGTTGATGATTAGAATCACGCTGCACTGGGTTGTTGGCAGAGAGATCTAAATCTCCATTGAACTATTTACTCTATTCAGTAATTTAGCAACTGAAAGGTATTTTTTGAATAAAGTGAACTGCACTGTTTTTCTTTCATGCTAACCAAGTCAAGTAACCGAGACTGACAAGATATATCTCACCCCTGTCCCTGTGCCAGGTGGATAATCACTGCTTCATTGTCTGTATAGCTGGTTACATGTGCACGGATCTACTGTCTTTCTAGAAATAAGGAGCAAGGCAGAAACAAAGAATTATTGTAAGTTTCCAGACTGTGATTCTCCTTCCTAGCTGCTAAAACTGAAGCAGTCTTTATTTAGGGTTTAAAAATCAAATAAACCTGAGGAGGGGAAGAGGTAATCTTTATCATTATCAGAGCTGCTCAATCAATTTATTTTCTTTCTAGTAAATTATTCGATTTAATAATCCCTTCCTATTTCTCAGCTGACATTTAGGTCCTGACAATTGCAATTGATCCTTGTTTATAAACACTTATCTAATTATTTAAGAAGATAAATCCCGAGCTGTATGCAAAATATCTCTACTCTGATGAGCAGCATTTTTTAACCTGTGTTTGGACTTGTCTAGCTCATGCAGTACTTACTCTGCACCCTGTCTAGATGGTCAGAACTAGTTTAAACAGGAAGAATCAACAGGCTGTTGGTAATACAAGGAATGGCCCTAGTGAAGAAAACTTAGCAACTTACTGCATTTATCTAGTTTTAGACATTTCTTTGAATGAACACTTCCCAGTCGCTGCTGAATAGAGGTTGCATATTTCAATTACCCTGCAACTGTGAATAAAAATACCCTTAGCAATGCATTTTTGTGCTGTTGTTTGGGGAAGTTATCACATGTATCAAATACGCTTGATCACTTTCTTCTCTGGCCACAGAAAGGTTTGTTTTGGCGATGTTGTGAAGATTCTTGGTTAGTATTGGCTTGGTGCTGATTGAGGCTGCGATTCCATCTGCTGTCTCCCTCAGTATTTTATCCTTAATTAATTTTTTAAGTGAGTTGTGAAACCAAAAATTAAGTTCAGATTAAAGTTGAGCATAATCTCTATTACTGCAAAAAAGTAATAGTTGTTTGGTAGTTAGATTTTCTGTATTCTGAGGATACATCGGCTAGCAACAGGACTTGGAGAAATCATTATCCCCAGAATGTCCCAGTGATACCATCCATCATTTAAGAATCTGTTTGGAAGAACTTCATGTGACTGATTCCTATTCTATTGGTATTTACATATGTTTTGGCCCTTTATATCAGTGGTGATTTAAGATCTCAAAAAATGTGTAAATTAAATATAATCCTACTGCTAAAGCTTTTCTCTATTGCTGAATTCTTGCATGCAGTGATCAGTCATTTACTTTGTACATGTAACAATTTTCTAACCTAATCCCAACTTATAGTTACAGATTTTTAAACAAAAATTGCTAGAAATACTTCACACTGATTAAAAAGAAAAATAGCATGACGAATTTAAGATAAGAGCACATCGGGAAAAGGTATCCTACTTAGACTGAAGACTAGGCTTAGAAGGCACAGTCAGACTGACAGTCTGCACCTTTTCAGCTGGTGACTGGATAATGCTACTGAGAACATTTTAAATAAACAGAGATGCACGTAGTTGCTTTTGGCCAATTTATGAAGTACTTTTAGAGCAAGACAGAGCTGAAAAGCCACTCTCTGCAGCTGGAGACATGAAGAAAGTAGCTGCAAGAGTTTGTTTTCACATTTCATATTCAAAAAAAAAGTAAACAGGAATGCTGGGAGGGATCTGGTGTAGGATCACTCACCTACAGGACAAAGACCAAGTGTGCAATCCCTTACCTGGGCAAAAGTCCCATTGATGGATTTCAGGTTTTCTGTGAAGCTGCAGCCTTTGTTTTCAAATGGAAGTTTGGCTTTTAAACACAAGTAGAGAGCAACCGCTTTCCAGCTGTGAGCCAGGTCGTGACCCTTTGTGTGTGCACTTGCTGCAGTCTTTCTGGTGGGAGTGAGATATTTCAGTTGATGGAGGACTGAGCAAACACAGTTTACTCTGCACTGTTTTCACAGGATTCATGCTTTCTCCAGCACCTGTCTCAGTGTTAGGGGAGTGCAGTGGATGAAGCCATGGTCTCTGATCCACAAACAGATTATCTTGCTCAGCATCCCTTCAGAAAGGCATTCTGAAATATGTCAGCCTATGAGTACACCTTAGCTGTGACTTGACGATCCAAGACTAGCTGTCTCAGATCATGTACCTCCTTCTGCCCTCCAGTTAAAAGCCTAGTAGGGAATTTCAGCTAAATGTGACAGAAAGAAGTCTAGAAGTTACATTATTCCAACACATCTTGTAAAAAATAGCCAGTGAGGTAGAGGAGAGAGACCTTATATGTGTCTCCACTGGGGAAAAAGCTGTGGTAAAAACTCACTCTGTGTGAAATCCTAGAGGGTCCACATGAAAGAACCTTCAATAATACCCCAAACTGGAAGAAACTTTTATCAGAGCATACATATTTCAAAACACAAGGGAAACTGACCATGATAAACAAACCCAGAGAAAAGCAGATTTCACACATTCTGTTGCTCACAGATATTTATTTATCTATTTATTATTATTCATTGGAGAATAAAGTAGCTGATGCTAATAGCACCACTAGTCTAAAAGTCAAATCTATGAGTGGAGTAAAATATTTAAAACTGTATTGCATCTAGGCCTCCTGGAATGGACTCACTCATAAAATCACAGAATATCCTGAGTTGTAAGGGACCCACAAAGATCATCAAAGGTAGAAGGAAGGTGAAGGAGAATCCTGAAAAATGTTAGTGCTCCATGTTGAGCACTCAGAAGTTCATACACCTGCTGCTCAGCTTCATCTGGATTTAACAGATAGAAAGGTGGACTTCTGGTACCAGGCTCTGTTAATGCTCGGGGACGTTCCTTCATATCACTTTGTTTCGCTAAGAGGATTTTCTTTCCTGTGCTCCAGCTCACCCAATTAATTTTTATCTGAATCTGATCCAAACTATCTGAATTTCTGCTTTCACAATTGCTTAAAACCCCTCAAACTTTCCAATGAAATTTATCTTTCCTTCTGCATCTGTCTTGGCCAGTAACACCTTGAGAAAAACCTTTTTAAAGTGTGCATTTCTTCTTCTTGGGAATTTGTGTGTGACTTTGTTAAGATAATGAGTCAAAAAGGTTTTTAAGCTATTTTAAAATCTACATTAAGTTCTTTCCAAGTCCAAATCTAGATGTGAATTTTGAAACTTGAAAAATCATTTAAGGCTTGTTCTTCCTCTCATGGGGAAACCTGGAAGGACTTAGAGGCTAAAAGCACAACCTTCAAGATATTCCCGTGCTCAATAAAGATCCAAATTTTGCTTAGAGAATATAAAATTCTTTCTATGGGGATTACAGGTTGAGGGATATTAGACCAATGTTTTAGAAAAGCCACAAATATTTGGCTTGTGATTACACACAAATCTGTGAAGATTTTGTAAACAACTAGTTGCAACTATCAGGTTTTGCAGAAAAGAAAACAAAGCCCATTTCTTCTGCATCAAGAAATGCAGTACTGAGAATGATAGAAGTTCTCAAATGGATACAAAACCATGCAACCACCCATAGTGACCCATAGTAAGTCACGTAACAGGAAATAAAATAGTAACAGAAACTCTCTTGGAGGAATTGAGCCATTGCTTTTATTCCTCATAGGTTTGTCTAGATGGCCATTAGATATAATCTTTAATAATGAATTATTGCTGACTTTGGATCAGGCAGTGCCATTTTACCAGATATTTCTCCTCCTTAACACCCTCAGTTATGAACCTATTCATTAAAAATCTATTTAATTTGCTAGCTTTTGACTCTCAGGCTACAATTTTCTAATTGAGCTTTAAAATTTACTATTGTTTTTTGCTTGGGTTTTGCTGATTTTTGCGGAGATTTTGGGAGGGAGGATGACTTTAACTGCCAGGTCTGGATTTGTTCTCCTTCCCTTATACTGTGGGTCATTCACAATATGTAGCGGATGTGTCTGCTGTGAGTTGGATGCCCTGCCTTGGCAGTGTTCATCCCAGAAACCTTTTGGCCACAATGGGGAAAAAAATCTTCAGTTTGTTGCAGAAAGCGTGTGAAGGCTGCAGAGAGATGGCAGCTGATTCCATATCAGAACTCCCTACCACTGCAGACACCAGAGGGGAGAAAAGTGGAATGCTATGGAAGAAACAAACGTTTGCAATTGGATTCATACTGTTAGGATTAATGATAGAAGGTAGAGGAAAACTGGAGTAGCATTCATAAGCCAGCACATTGGAATGATTAATTGCATTAAGGCACTGAAAAAGAACAACAGCTGCAGTCCATGAAAAGCCAAATTTATCTAAATTTCTCCAGCTGATCAGTAAAATCATCACCGAGACTTCTACTTTATAGTGGCTTTTACACAGAAAACCAGAACAAGGAGGGAAGAAAAAAAGGTTCCTGATTATAGAGATGTCTGTGTTTATTTTGCCAAATTTTTATAGCTAGTAAACCTTCATGTAACAGAATTCCACATTGCTGCTAGCAATGGGGATTTTCAGGGGAAGTTGGTTGGGAATATACAACCCAGGAAGATGCAGTAAGGACCCTCTTTAAATAAGCAATAACTGTTGCAGTTTGGAAGTTCATATCTAGATGAACTTTTCAGGTTTGTGTTTTGAAGATGAGGTCTGCCAGAATGCCAAGACTTCTCATAGGGGAAAATAGGTTACAATGCAGACATGAGTCAAGATACAACGGGCTGTCTGGGCTTTATTACAGCAGCATTTAGAAGCCTCCATCAAGATCAGATATGGGAGGGATTGTTATCTCCATGTAACAGCAGGGTGACTGAGATGGGGAGTGATTAAGTTACTTTTCTGAAACATGGTTAGGTCAACTGTAGCAGTACAAAAATTTGGACCACCAATACTAGTGGTTCATGTCCAAGATTGATTTTTTTTCTCCTTTCAAAACTAATCCTCTCTTGACCAAATATGATCTAATGATAAATCAGTCTTTTGCTATTGATGTTTCCACTGGGATCTGGTGTTGTCCATGAAGCATTTTCCACTATGGTTTACAGTACAAGCATTTGCTGCTGTTCTGCAGAAACAAGGAAAAGGGGTAGTGAGACACTATTACTAAATAAATGGACAAGTTCTAAAGATAGGGTATATTAGTTTACATTAATATTCTTATTTGATATTTTATCCCAAAGTATTTCAGTACATAACAACATCTTTTCAATATAATTAATATAAATCTTTCTGCTTGGACAGCAGCCAGCTGTTGGGCAGCTACACAAAGCCCCTGTGCTAGACAGGTGGGCAGCATGTTAGCTCTCTTTTGGATGGGCTATATGAGCCTGATGGGATGGAGAGAAAGGGGGACTTACTCCTGGTCTTCCCAAGGGAGAAAATGGAAAAATGGAGTGTAAAAAGAAAAGGAAAAGTTGATGAGGGATGAGCTCAGGATGAATTCAAAGTAAAAGAAGGAAGTCTGGAATGGAAGCTGTTCTGGAAGGCTCAAGAGGAATGATTTTGGAGTGTCAAATAGTAAACTGGGAGCCAGTGTGAGACGGTTGGTTTTGCTTTCTGCAGGTCCCAGAGCCCCTGTTACATTCTGTTTACCACCTACTCCTTTGGGATTCCAGCCCTTCTCCCAGGTCCTGGATACAACTGCCCTGCAGAGCCAGCTGTGTGTCTGATACTGGAAAGGAATGGAGAAAGATGCAGGCTCATTGCAGCTCCAGAGGTTAGAATGAGGCTAAATTTTGTAAGGGAACCTGTTGAGGAAGAGTGTTTTTCTGCCTGGGCAGGAGGGAACTATGGTGGCTGTTGTCATGCTGGGTTGTGTAGCTGTCATTTACCTGCTGACAGCTGTCTGCTCTATTCAATCCCATTGTGGGATCAGAGCCAAGAAAATTATTAAAACATGAGAACTTGGGTGTTTGGGTCTCTGGTCAGCAGGTGTGTGTGATATAGCATGAATGTATTTCATATTTCCTCCAGCCATTTTTATTATTTAACTTTGTTCCCATAGATTTATAAGAATAATTTTATCCTAGATAAGGATATATTTTTTCATATTTTTATGGCATTAAGTATGTTTTATTTATGGATATATGTGTGTGCATTTGTGAATTTTTCTGTGGTTGATGTACAACATTAACCTTTCCTGAAGTTTCCCAATCTTGTGTTTGATTTTAAGAACTTCGAATAAATGGATTATAAGGAGGCAATTTTCCTTCCCTTGGAAAGTTTTTTATGAAATACATCTGTGGATCACCCAAAATAATAAAGTTTTTGTGGTATTTTCTCTAGTTTCTTGCTAGGAAATGCTATTTTCTCTTATGTTTCCATCCATTACCAGCTGCTAACCCAGCATCTGGAGCTGGATCAATGATACACACTTTTTCTGGTTTTCCAGTGCCAAGGAAGAGAAAGCCACTCAAACATTGATCCCTCTCCCTGCAAACTCACCCCTTTAATTCCTATACCAATGCTTTAATTTCCTGACCAGCCCAGTAACACCAAGAACTGAAGAGTAAGTGTTTAACTGCCTTTTGTTTTAGCCTGTACTATGTTTATTTTGTTTTCTTCCCTTTTGGTTACATTCTGTATGGGTAACAAAGGGCATATTGATGCAACAACTAAGTAGGTAATCTAAAAGATTAAACATGGCCACTTTGGAATTGCAAAGTCAGTGAGAGTTTCAGCTCTGTCTCCAGTGCTATTTAATCAGTGAAACTTTCTGATGAAGAATGTAATATTCTGTTCTTTTGGACCACATTTACTTAATAGAATCAAAGGGAGGAAATACTTTTTCTCTTTAGGGTAACTGAATTTAAAAAGCACATATTTTGATTTGCCTGTGTTCAACCTTGAGGGCAGATTTTAATCTACTCTACATGTGTGTAGCTCCATAAACTTTACTGAAATTCTACTGATTGATAGCAGCCAAAAATTTGCTTTTGTGCTCACGTTGCACTGGCATTTGAATGACTGAGTACTATTTACAGTAATATTTGTGAAAAACAAAATAATTTTTGTATTTATTTTTATTATTTGAGATATGTACCATCATAGTTTGATTACTTTAGACTTATAATCAGGTATTAAAATTATCACAAGATAGCATTATGTTAAAAAATACTTTTTCCAAGTTGAATTTTTTTTTCAAGAAATCTGACATGTCTTCTTTAATGAAAAAGGCTTTTCATCAAATCAGTACTGCAAAATAAAAACCCAAATGAAAAATAATTCAACATGGGCTGTCACTTTTCCATGGAAAATGAAAAAGGAATAAAGAAAATTTTAAAAGTACACTGGAACAAAAAATATTTCCTGACCAGTCCTACTTAGAAATTGTTTTTCTTAGCATGTCAGTGCTGTTCCTTCTTTGCAGGAATACTTGAATTGCTTTGTAATGCAGTTATTAATGCAGGTGATAGTCACGATGTCATGAGAGCTGCAGCAATGGCTGATACACCCTGGACATTAAGTTCAAGCACTGGACATTCACAAAGATGCCTTTTTTAGCTTTCCAGAAGAAATTCACAGGGAAAATCCAAGTGTAATTAGGATTAACAAATAGTCTGTAGAAACTGTTGTTTGAGCCAGCCTTCTCCTCCGGCCAGCGTAGAGCTATTGTTTCACTCCCTCAGGTTTTGCTGCCTGTGGGAATTAAGAGACCCTCAACCTTTTTGTTTACAAAGCAGTCAGACCAGGATTATTTATGTTTACATCCCTCTGGGAAATTTTTGGGGACAAGCTGATCTTTTCAGATTGCATTTATTTTGTTTTTCATAGCATTTTATATATTGGTACAGGAATACCTTTTACTTCAGTTTCCAGAAGTCTTAATCATAAATAATTTTTACCCAACTCTGCTATTTGGGTTATGTTTTCTTAGTGTCTGCATACTTCTGGTGTTAATGTCTATGCCAGTGTAAAATAATAGGAATTAATTCAATTTTCACTTTTGATTTTTCAGCTCATATTTACAGATATTTCAATCTTTGAATCTGAAATGCTTAATCTTTTGCTAAAATGGAAGGGCCTTTTGGTATAATTTTCTTTGGATGTTTCAGTGTTTCTTGTGAGATAATTGTGTTTTTCTCTGACAGGAACATTGGTAATAAAGTTTGGATTTACATAATTAGCAAACTTTCTGTGCATTTCTCAATTACATAAGTGGTAAGAAAGTTTGAGGGATGCTATTATGGGCCTATTTGTTCACACTTATTATTTGGTCACTAGGACAGGCAATTGAGTAGTCTGAGGAGTTGTATGTGATGGGGTGGTCTTGTCACAATTGTTCATATGGATCAATTTGAAGTCAGAAGTCATTTCAGTGCTTATTTTAAAGCTTGCCTAATAAAATCCTGTATACTTGCAGACACGTGTAAATACTTGTTGCACAACTAATGCACTCATTTCCTTATATTGTGTGCAACCTATGAATCTCTCAGTAATCCAAGCCTCTCATCTGAGACAAAAGAATCACAATCAAGTAGTACACATTTTGGGAGCTCATTGCTGATAAATCTACCAAGTGTGAAAAGTTGAGGAAAAAAGAGGATTGATGCTGCATCCTACTGAATTCCTGGTACACCTGTGGAGCAGGGATTGAAATTTTGAAGTGTGATGATAATAGCAAATTTCAATCTGATCATGCAGGATTGTGTTCATCCCTGGGGACTGTGTATTTTTAATAAGTGATGCAAATATTCTTCTAAATGTTTTGAGTGTGAAAGCTGTTGAATGTGTCTAACTCCTATTCAGTGTTACCTCTGCGTACATCTGTTGAGGAATAAGTTACTCTACTTATTGCTTTTGGGCATGGAGTTTAACAATTTAGAGGATAAATTTCACAAATCACTTCAGCTGCTGTTCTGTCCAGAACCCTTTTTCTGTTCAGCAAATAATAGCAGGATAAATTTTCCTTAAGCTCCTGCAGAAATCCTGTGGTACCAAAAGTCAAAGACTGTCCCAGGCTTTATTTAATGATTTGAGAGGTCAATTATAATTATTATCTAATTTAGATTTAGGTGTTGTGTTAAGGGTCTTACCTGCTTATTCAGTCAGAGAACATAAAAAATGCCATGCACTTGTCATATGCAGTTGCCTCCTGCCAGAATAAGTGGCAGGAACTGAACACTTGCAGACAGATTTTGATCAGTAGGGAAAACAACCTGCTTTAAACTTAGATTTATTATTTGTTAAGAATTATGCACACAGTGCTAGAAACTGAATTCTTATACTACCTAGTCATAGCCATTTCAATGTGTATTTCCAAGGAATAGCTCTAGATTAGGAGAAAGGAAAGTTTTTACTTGATTCTTGAACTTTATGGATGGGATTTTAACAGAATTGCTTATTGCTTTACCTCTGGTTTTAATAATAAGATGAAGTCTTCACTCCATTGATATTAGTGTCTGTTTAATGTAAGCAGGAACAAGATTTTACCTCCAGTGTTTTGAGACGTAAGAAGTTATATCAAAATTAGATATATTTCACAGATTCCAGCCTAGAGTCTTACCAAGCTAAACTTATTATAATTCACTGGGATTCTTGGGGATGTATTCTCTCACTAGCTGTTTTGACCAAAACCCTTTAGAGAGCAGCATAGTAATATTACCCTCTGTCTTGCCCATCTTCCTTATTGGATCTTTAATATCCCATTAGCTAAATTAGTGGTCTAGCTACATGACAGTATCTAAGGAGTGCTAGCTTGTAAACAAAGTACGTGCGTCATTTACAGTGTTGTGTGTCATTACTTTATCTAAAATGAGATTGAATTTAGCGTTGTTATTGACTAATCTCACAGATCTTTTAAAAAGCAATCGTATCCAGAAGTTACACCCTGAAATAACCCTACTGTGTGTCATTCCTTATTTATAGCCAAAATATACCTGGTCAAACTCCAGTCAGGTCAACCGAATTAGTGACTTTTATCCCAGTAACTGGAATGAATTTATGCCTGTGATGGAGTAGTAGAAAGATAAAAGATGATTACCTTTCTTATAGGAATTTCATAACCATTGTTCGTCAACCTTCTTGGATTTCTGCATGTACTGACTCACCACTCCTTAGGCTGAATAAGAAACTAAGAGTGTGAAAACATGCTATTTCACTTAAATGCCTGCAGTGGTGAATCTGGAATCCACACGGTTCCTCCAGTTTCTCTGTTTTCAATTTGGATTCCTCTCCATAAAGGTAAAGCAATAACCTGATTTCAAGTAGTATGAACCGTACAAAATTAAATCTTTGACTTTGAATACTGATATCCTTTTGCTGTCTCATGTGGAAGGTGAAGGGAAATGAAAGGAGGAAACATTTATTTGAAATAAGATCAACCCTTCTGCCAACCCCTCACCCCCATAAACATCTAACAACTAATTTCCAGGCCAGGAGTGCCTAATGTTACTCCAACCCTTTTGGCCCTGGGGAAAACAAGTTCATGGGTGGTGATGGAGGGAGAAAGACTTTTATTTGTCAACCTGTGAGAGCTGAATTGAAGAGCCCGTACTCAATATTGCCTTCAGTAATGCACAGCTTCTCCTACATATGTAGTCTCTGCTGCTGGCTATCGGATCTTCCCCAGAAGACTGTGTCAAGACATCTAGTCTAACAAGTGGAAATCACGATAGTCAGCTTTGTCCCTTTTGGTTTTACTTATATACTTGTATATAAGTAAAAACTGTAGAAACTGCCAGTTCCTGCAAGCACTTCTCTACTGGCAAAATGTGCTTGTGATGCAGATTGCTTTAATTCTCAGAAGGGTTCTGCAGACTCTGAGTCTGTCCCTGCAGGGAATTCTATCTTTCAACTCTCTCTGCTCTGTGTCCAGCTGTCTTCTGATATGGATTGTTTTATTAATTAAGATCTTTGAGTAGAGTATCAAAGGTGAGCAGATATCTGCTAGTTTACAAGGGTGTAGCGGAAGAGGAAATCTAGCTTTCCAAGAGAGAAATAAAAGTATTTCTAAGTGGACACAGATACCAGCAAATTACAGATAAGAGAAGTCTGTATAGATCAATGGCAAATTGTATGGTAAATTATTTAGCGTAAGATTTCCCCGGAGTGTCAATGACAATTGAGGTCTATAGATCCCCTGTAGCACTTTTGTATAGCATGTCTAAATTCTGTTAAACCTGACCTATTTCAATAGGTTGAATTTAACATTTAGCTGGATGAAAAGAACATGTGAAATCAGCAGAACAGGTTTTGTTTGTGAAAGCCCTTGGTGGTATGTTTTAAGTATACTTGAAGTGAAGTATGTTGAATAAGTATGGAGTATTTAGAGGCAGAATTGCTGAGGATTTTATGGAAGACAACAGCAAGAAGCTTTGTCTTTCCAAGCTGTAAATGATGCCTAGCTGAGCCATAAAAAACACATCAAAGGTGTTCATATAGGTCAGATTTTAGTATTCTTTCAATATTAAAGACCTGTTACTAATTTTAAACTGCAGTAGTAAAACCAGTTTATTTGGGTTTTTTAAAATCTTTTTGTCTTTTCTTCTATATTACTAAATGATGTAAATCACTAATGTCAATTTTATGCTGATTTATGCCAGCTGAAGATCTGACTGGGAGAGATATTTCCCCTCTGTGTAATCATTCCAAATAGGGAAGGGAAAAGAGGAGGAAGGAGTCGTGTCATCTGGATATGTGAATAGTTTGGCTGTAATACAATCCTGAAAAAGGCTCTGATGTAAAGATGAAATATGGGGATTATCATAGAAACTCTTGAAATAATCCTATAAATAGCAGAGGAAATTCTGGCTAGGAGTTGTTGGTCTATTGAAACCATTTTGAAATGAGATGGCTGACAGGAAGAGAATTTAAAGCCCGAAACCACAAGGCAGATCCTCACCTGGTGTAAATGAGCATAACTACATTAATTTCAGAGGCATTGACTTGAAAGAATTGTGATGATATCCAGCAGCTGAGGATCTATAACCATAGATGCCAAGGCCCTCACTCACACGAGTGTAAATCTGGAGCACCTCAATTGACTTGGTGGTGTTTTTTTGGATTAACACTACTGTACATTAGTGTAGGACACCATTGTTTGTGTTTGGAGAGTGAAGAAGATTGATTCATAGGATGTGAAATGTGCCTTTTGGATCAAGGAATACATATTCCTAAAACAATGAGAGATTGTTTTAGTCTGCTATTGCAGATGTAGGCTATTTAACAACTAGGAATTTCCTTGTTCACCATGCTGTGATGGAAAGGTGCTGACTCTGTACAAGTACTCATGATACTCTTGGGTCCCCCAGCTATCACATCAATAAATAAAATAATAAATTCTCTAGAATTTTACTATATATTTTCCCTGCATTGTACTGATAATGACAACAGTATGTGCCCATTGTAGCTGACTGACGCACTTCAGTGTTACCCCAGCGTCACTAAGGGAAGAATTTGTTCCTGTGCAGTAAAGAAAACAGACTCAGAAAGGGGACTCTCTTAAGTATGTCTGTTCATATGTATGTGATAATGTCAGTCCAAATTAAATACATATGAACATGCTGACACCTGGGTAAGCCTTGGCTTTTCATTCAAAACAATTGCCAGGGAAAGGACCAAGACTTTTTAGAGTGTGCTTTGATTTATGAAAATGCATTTATAAACACATGTAAGTGCCTCTATTTTCCAGTATCTTTTGGTAATTACCTATTGTTTAGGGGCTAGCTCAGGCCCTAAAAAATATTATCAGTAAAATACTTCAAGAAAGGTCAAATAAATTAGGTCTAGTGCAGCTGCTTTCCCATTTACAGCCAGGGACTGAGTGTGTGTAGCAGGAAAGGACCTTCTTCAACTGCAATTGCCTTTGCAGAAGGAGGAAAATACATGTCTGTGTACTTCCAGTTGGCAATTCCTAATGACTTTAATAATTAACATTACTGCATTAATACTTTAGTGAGACCACAAACATGAAACAGTTTTCAAATTATGGTTAGTTATACTTTACCTTTAACAGTCCTACTCTGCCTTCCTTCTAAATGGCACACTTTTTAGCTGATTACATGCAATAACTGTTTTTTAAAGGCTATCGTAGAGTTTATACCAGCTATTTTCATCACTGTGCTCTAAATAGTATCTAGTCCAAAGGGTTCTGGTCTGGAGCTATATAGACACATGAGAAGAACCAGAAAGATAAACATTTCATATTGAATCCAGAACATTTCCTGTAATTACTTTTGTTTCCTTCTCTACTTCCTTCAGAACTTCTTTACCCTCAACTGTCTTTTGCCTCCTGTTTTTTGCTTTAATCTTTACTCAGAGTCCCTGAGCATCATCTGTTCCAAGTGGGGCACTGAATCCTATATCCCACTGTGCCTACCCTACATTCTGTGAATGGCACTGATTTTGACAATGGCATATGGCATATGACAGTGGTCAGCTTAGCTGCTGTTTCTTACAGGCAGTAGAAAAACATAATGTTAACCAAAACAATAATAACAATTATAACGATAATGATGATAACATCAACAACAACAATAATAATAGTAACAATAGGCTGCTCTGGACTTAATTCAGCTTCTTCTGTGGGAAGGTTTATATCAAAAAAGCATAATGTAAAAATTATGTTTCTGTAAATGGATTTTTTTACAGAGTTTGATTGATTTGATGGTGAAAAGGCACATGAGATTGCCACTTCTGTTTTCCTCAGGCCTCTAAAACTGTTTTAGCATCCTCTGTCTTTTTAAATTTTGTTTTTTATTTGCTGTTGTCCTGCAAGGACTGGGTCACTAGAGCCAGGGAAATTATTTTTATCAGCAGAGCTGCCAAAGTAGGGTTGAGGTTATCAGCATTATTTACTACTGAAGCAGCTGTACGTTTCGATAACTCTTAGTCATAGCATTGGCTGAATTTTTGGCACAGTACTGGATATACAACAGTTGCACATGTGCACACTGACATATCTTCAGAGTTTCCATGGTTTGGAATTAAAATTCCCAATATAATTATGAGAAAATCCCTTTTCCTTGCCATAAGAAGGAGATTTGTGCCTAAAGGGATTTCCACCAGGCAAGTGGGCAGGGGCTTGTTTTGACTTAGGCTGCTGGCCTCCACAGCCTGGTAAAAGGGGATATGGCTGAACCAGCTGTACAGTCTCCACCTTCAGTAGTAAGAGATATTTGTGGGGTTTCCTATGGCAGACAGGAGTCTGCCTCCTTCTACTCATTGGGGCAGCTCCAGGGTCAAAGGCGATCCACCACAGCAACCAACAGCTACCAAGGGATTCAGCTCTGTTTGAGGCTGGCTATGCAAGGGCTCACTGTAGCCAGCTGTATTGGACTAGTATGGCAATTTTGGGTGGGATCTGGGGGGCTGAGCAGTTGAGCTACAGGAGTGGCTTTTGTAGAAGCTGCTGGAAGCCTCATCCATGTCTGGCAGAGCCAAGGCTACCTGGCTCCAGGATGGACTCACTGCTGGCCAAGGCTGGACCAATCAGGAATGGTGGTCATGTTTCTGTGATAACATATTTAAGAAGAAAATTTATTGCACAGATGTAATTGTGGCCAGAGAAGAGTGACATGAGAATATGTGAGATGAGCAGTTCTCAGACACTCAGATCAGTGAAGAAGGAGGTGCTCCAGGCACCAGAGCTGATATTTCCCTGCAGCCTGTGGTGAAGACGATGGTGAAGCAGCTGTGGCCCTGCAGTTCATGAAGATCCATTAGGATGCAGAGATCTACCCACTAGAGGAAGGACTACTCTGCCAGAGCAGCAGCAGGAACAACAGTGTAATGGACTGACCATAATCCCATTCCCATCTTTCTGTAATGCTAGGAAAAGAGGTAGAGCTGGGAATGAGCGGGGGAAGGGAACGTAATTTTAAAGTCTCATTTTACTTCTCATTATCCTGCTCCGATTTTATTAGTAATAAATTCAATTACTGTCTCTAATTCGAGTCAGTTTTGCTATGACATTATTTAGTGAGTGTGGTGGATTTAGGTTTTTGTAGTGGTTTTGATTCACCAATTTGAGATTTCCCAGCCAATGCACCAATTAAATGTAGTGGCTCTAATACTTGCCAAATGCCCTTGCACCTACTAGAATTATTTATTAATTTTCTGCTGCAAGAAGAGATAAAGGAGGAGAGCAAAGCAGGCCCAAACTTTAAAGAGCATAAAGAAAATTTTATTAACAGAATTAAAAGAAAAATAATTTAAAAATCACAATAAACCTTCAGAACACTTCTCCCCACACCCTCTTTTCCACTGACAATGCAAAGAGACAGGACCTGGGAGTTTCAGTCAGTTTACCACCTCTAAAATAGTCTTTCTCCAGTTCACTTAGGGAGAGAGTCTCTCTTGCCATGCTGTGGAGACTTCTCCATGATAAAACAGTTCCCTCGTGTCTTCAATGTCACAATAATCAACCTCTCAGGAAAGGAAAAGGTCTGTTCACAGTGTTAGAATACCTCCCATATATTTCAGCCTGCTCGCAGATGCTTTCATGAGCCATGTCAAACTTATGGGATACTATTTTAAGGATAAGCCATTCAAAAGCAAAGGTTCTCTTCATCTATCTCTGTGACGATCTTCATCACTGGGAACAGAGGTCTTCTTCTTTTTCCTAGGGGAAAAGGGTCTTAATTATTCTTGTCTCTCTCTGTTCAAACTTCTCATGGGTTCTATAGCTGCCTCATCTTCTGCCTGCTTCGGCATAAATGCCTTTTCTCATGTCTACAAGTTGAATGCTTCATGCCTCCATGGTTTTCAATGATTTAGAGGAATATTTCAGTGTATCGTAGTCCATCATCATGGCCTACAAAAGAATTTCAGCCCAAGACTCGGGCATGTCCTCATTCTCCTCCCATCTGGGACCTGACTTCTTCTTTAGTGACCTCCATGTCTCATATTGTTCTCTCTAGGTATCTTCACTCTTTCTTTTTCTCTCACTTGAGAGAGGATTGAGGTCTGCAGGTCTGATCTGCGCAGTGGAAGAATGAATATCTCTGCCTGGGGCTGTGGATGGTCATGAATTTTTCAGGCCACGCCTGGGGGCTGTGCCAAGATCTCAGGGTTCTGGGCCAGAATGGCAGTGGCTGCTCTGGGGAAGGGGGGCAGTGTGGGTAGGATCTCGGCAGCCAGGCTAGGACTCTATGGCAGCATGCCATGGGGCCAGTGGCTCCCCTCCCCCTGCCCAGCAGTTTTTGGCAAAACTCAGCAGCGGCAGAATTCCAGCTGAGCCGCAGGTCCACCTAGCTGTTCTTGGGAGGGGAGGTGGAACCTGGCCCAGACAGCGCTGCAGCAGAGGCAGGGCCCAGCACAGTCCAGCCCGGCCCTACCAGGGCTATGGGCCACATGGCAGAGTGGGCTTGGCCCAGTTAACGCCCAGTTACCTGTTGGAAAGTTGGAAGCAAGAGAGAAATTTCTGGGATTTGTTAATTTTTAAAATGTGACTCTCACAGGGGCGTGTTTAGTTTTTTAATTGGTTTATCAGCATGTCTATTCTTAGATCTAGCTAGCCATTGGTTTTGCCAGGCATGGAGGAGGCTCTTTGCAGCTTCTCTTCAAAAATCTCTTCCATGGCTGACTTCTTCCCTCCTCACCAAAAAAATCAATTAATGCAAAACCAGCAAAGTTTCTTAGTGAATTTCTTCTATTGATACCAGGGAGACACTGGTAAGGGGAGGGAGCAGCTCTCTAGGCAAATAGACAACAACTAAGACACAAAGAAAGGTGGCTAATAACTTTGGCATTCCAATGAAGTTTTGGGGTTTGGGAGTCTTGCCTGTGGGGTGGCCTCTCCTGCGGGCGTTTTCTTTGGGAATTGCAGCATAATGCCCTGAGAGGTGTTGGGGCTAACCCAAGATTTGCCTGGGTAATGGGAGCTGACTTCATTGCTTTTCCACGCAAGGATTGAAGAGTGGTGGCGTGTGTTATGGACTTGTGCCTGTTCTCCAGATAATACTGCACTGTAGCTTGCTACCCAGGTCTGCTAGCTTTTGCCCTTTCTGCCCACTGCTCCAGAGGGTGTGTGTCTGCCCCTGGGATATTGCTATGTTGTGGTAGCTGCTGCTGGTGGTACAGACACCAACTGCTGCCCTTGAGTTTTACAAAAGGAGTAATCTTGTCACCTGAGCTCTCCCCCAAGACATGAGGAAGTTTCTGAGGCCAGGGTAGTCACTGCAGCCCCTCTGCCCTGCCTCAGCTGCCAGTGCTCCCAGCCAGTTGTGGTCATAGTTTCCCAAGGGGGAAATTGCTAACGGGTGGGAAAAGTCTGTTACTGTTGTGTTGGTGGTGGTTCTGTCTTGTTAAACATATATTTTATAGTAAAGAACTGTTATTCCTTTTCCTACAATTATGCCTGCAAGAGCCATTTACATACAGTAACTTGGGGGCATGGGTTGTCTTCCCATTCCAGGACATATCTCACCTTCCTCAGCAGACATTTGTCTTTTAAATCAAGACAGTGAGTGATCTCTCTCTCCTTATCTTAACTCATGGAACCTTTGTTGTATTTTCTTTCTCCTATCCAGCTGTGGAAGGGAGTGAGATAGCAGCTTTAGTGGGTGTCTGGCATCCAGCCGGGTTTAACCCTCTACTGATGCCTTAGGATTTTAGCTTTTGTATTTTTCATGTATTTCTAATCCTGCAATTCTTTAGTGTATGTCTAGGCTTAGGGCAAATTTGGGAGGGAACTTCTGAATTGGATCTCTCTAGACAGCAGACCCAAGCGGTCCCTTCCCCAACTGGTTCAGGAACAAGATCTCCATGGAGAGAAGTGGAAAAAGGTGTTTATTTAACAGGCAAACCACTTCCCAGCACAAAATGAATCAATATTAAAGAACAAAACCTCTGGCCACTCCAAGAGATGACCAATCCAGAGAGTCCCCTTTGTGGGTTGCAGCTCAGCTCTCTCAATCTTTATCAGTCCCTCTGGTGCTGGAAAAGGCCAGGCCAGGCCCCAGTGGGCCACAGGTGTGAGCTCCTGGTGCTCCTCTGGGATTTCAGTCCACAGCAGGTTTGAAAAGTTACCGGAAAAAAGGGAAGAAAACACAGTCTGGAGAACTTCTCTGCCTCAGCTAGTCAAAAACTAAGAGAAAGCAAAGGAGAGCTCTCTGCTGCCATCTGCACTGCAGACAGCACAGGCTGTGTGCGAAGGAGAGCTGAACACTCTTGTTTTTATGTTTTGAAAACAACTGCCTCAGACATTCCACTACTTCTTCTTCTCCCCCCTTCACTTTCAGATCCAGTTTTAAAGGTTCAAAACTTATTTCTGGGCTAATCAGATGGATGGGGATGCAATTCAGTATCAACCCAGGAGAGTGTGTAACTCCAAACTCCACGTAAAGAGTTAGCTACTGCTTTCCCATTTTTGTCAGACTCAAAAATTCCTCTCTAGGCCTGGGAATCAAGGACACCTTACTGCTTCAGACCCCGATAAATGTAAACAAAAGTAAGTTTGGGGAGGATCAAACTTCAGGTAAATGACTGCATTACCTGAAGCTGTAATTGGAAGATTAAGCCCAAATATGTAAATGGACCATCCTTATAAAAGTATGAAAACCTGTCACACATCATCCATTTTCAGGTGTAGCCCTTGGGGGGAGCTTTTTTTGCACAAAATGTACCTGAAGGTCTTTCAATAAATACAACGGCTTTTTATTCCCTTAATTTTGTCTGGCTATTGTTTTTAGGTAGTCCCAAAAAGGCATAACTATGTGAATAAAAAGAGAAGTGCTGGCAGAGAATATTTCAACACATCCTAAAAGCAGCTTATGAGAGGAGTGGAGCAAAACATATCCTGGAGAAAAAACAAGTCAAATTTGAATGTGCCGTGTCCTTGCCATTGTGATTTACACATACCAACTAGGCAGGTATCAGGTCTAACATGTAAATGTGGGAGAGGGTCAGACTGCATTGTGCTGGACTGGCATATATGTGTCTGGGAACCCATGTTGGTAAAACAGTCATGAAGAATATTGGAAGCATTTGACTGGAAAGGGACTGCTTGAAAATGTCAGATTACCAAATCTGATGGCCAGACTTCTAAGATCATCTAGATTATTTTAGATTAAAAGGATTTCCTATTGTTTTTGCTTCAAGTCCAAGAGTATTAAATAATACAAAGTAAGGTCTAATGAAAAAAAAAAAAAGAAAAAAAATCTGTCACACATACCTTGGTGAAATAGCCATGAAGTTTAAGAGGCTTAGAATAAACAAAGTATACTGTGCCTTTTCTTCTTCATAAAAAAAATCAACTTTGTGCTCAGAGATATTTTTACTGTAAGAAGGTAGTTTCTCATCTGCTCTTGGTTATATATATTTCGAGGGAAACATGTACTGGCCACCTTCTCTATAGACACATTCTCTACACAGCCTGTCCCAAGCCAGGGAGCTGTGTGCTGGAGCTTCTTTCCTGGGAGAGGATTTTGTGTTTGCTCTTTTTGAATTTCACAAAGTCTCTGTGTGCCCTTTCCTCTGGCCTGTCAGTGTCCCTTAGAATGGCATCCCTAAGCAGGGAGTGCATAAACAGATTCCCCCAGTCTGGTGTCATTGCAAACTTGCTGAGAATGCTCTCCATCATCTCTTCCTGATTACTGATGTAATCCTTATCTTCCTGATAAGGATGTGAATCAGCACATGCTGGACTCTGGGTAGAGTATGACCCAATAGCCACTTCCTTCTGAGCAGGGTCATCCAGCCAGTATTGTACTATATGGCTGTCCTCATAGTTGAAATATAATTTCTAGGATGCAGCATATGATTAGTGATGCCATGTAAAAAGTGAACAGGGAAACAGTTAAAATGTAATAATGGTAAATAATACTTTCTTGTGTGTGTGTGGTTGTTTTTTTTTTTTTTTTTAGAAGGTTGTGCAGTTTCTTCATTGCATTTAAACATTTTTGACTCACTTTTTCTAAAGTGAGGAACAGAAATATATTTCCAATGTATTATACAAAAGAATATAGTACTCATCATTTGCTAAAGAAAAAAAAACCTTATGATACATACAACATATGTAATATTTAAAACCACTGTCACTGATAATCTCACTTTTTGTCATTCAAAGCTTATAAAGCTGCTCTCTAAGTAGGGATCAAATGTATAAATGACATTGATGTTGCAGGTAGTCTATAATTCTGATTGTCACAGTGATTTACAAAGAGGAGAGTATAGGCATTCACAGCAACCTAAATAGTATTTTCTTTTTCACTTTGTTCTAATCAAACACTTACATTTAGATTAAAAAAATCTAATAATGACTAATGGGCAATGATTTCTGGATTAGCTGCAGAACATTCAATATCTCTTTGAGTAGTGATTACCATCCTTTTTGGGTGGGATATCAATTTAAAGGTCAAGTTCTTTCATAAAAAAGGGTGATTATCCAGTATTTCATATGTTGAACAAAAGCTTAGCAAGATTCATTGTGTGTCAGTTGCTTTTGTGTATAGCATATATGCAGTGAAATGGATTGCTTAATTATCTAACTACCTGTCTGCAGGGAACGGATGTGAATGTGATTAGAATCTGTCAAATAGATACTTTGCTTTGCTTGTGATAGTTAATCAATTACTATAATGGTTGCAGGTTATAAGTTGGCTTTTAAAAATAGGCAAAAATTTAAATTACTTTCATGCCAAGAACCAAGAATTTGGTTATAAATGGGTGATTTTATTGGGAATGGAATGTGGAATGAAGATGAAAAGGAGAAAGGAACAAAACAGGGCTAAACTTATGACTGGCCCCTTTCTGTTTCCTTTCAATTCTCATACTGTCCTTTTACAATATATAAAAGTGTTCTGTAACATGATAAAAATGGCTAGGGATATATTTATAACAAATCCAAGCAATCCAAACTTGAAGCTGTTTTATACACTTTTAAATTTTTTAAAAATAATTACTGTTATTTTTTCCTAGTGGATTTTTATTGGTGAATTTTGTAGGTTAATAGAATTGGAGGTATCTTAAATATAGTCAAACAAAATATGTAAAAAAAAAAAAAAAATCAAATTTTAATTTCTTCAACTGTTTCCCCCCTCTTGTAAGATAGTTTTCTAACAGCTGAAGACATTCTCGTTTGTAATTAGGGACTGCCTAGTTTTCTAACAGCTGAAGACATTCTCATTTGTAATTAGGGATTTCCTCCTTAGTTTGTAAACATTTTTTCTGTTTCTTTGTTTTATTTTTGGATCACATCTTTTTTTTTTTTTCTCCCAATGTGCCTGCATTTGTCAAATAATTCATGAGCGTTTGATCTACAGTATTTCAAGAAACACTGCTAGGTCTTTGTGGGGTTCTGTTGGTCATTTTACATGGCATTGTTACTTCTACCTTAGGAAGACAGCAGATTTAAAATTGAAGAGTAGTAATTGATACCCAGAAAATATACTGGGAGCAGTGGATTGCTAATAACCTTTGCTATTCTTCAAATAAAATATTTATATGTGAGAAAAAAGTCTTTGTGTGAAGTCCAGCTACTGGTTGGAATTTTGTATAGAGATCAACACTAAAGAATGTAAGGTATATACCTGAATTATGACATGCTAGGAAAACTTGTATCAAATGTTTTTGATAAATTTGGAGTATTTTTAAAGGAAAATGTCTCTAAAAATATGAAATCTAAATTAAAAAATGCTATTGCTGCTGTAGAAAGTATCTAATAAATACTTTAAACATCTGAAGGAAGCTAGCAGTTGTAAGGTTTTCTCATTTATACAGACTCACTGAGGATAATCCTTTTTATCTGCAGAGGGGGAAAGGAGATGGGGTTTTATAACATAACAGATTCAAAAAAAAAAAAACCAAAAAAAACCAAAAAACCAAAACAATCACCAATAGGTTTTCATTAGTGTTATTGTATATTAGCCCCACTCCATGCATGTAAGTTTTTTAAAATTATCTGAGAGGTGAGGACCAAGACAGTTAAGATAATTCACTCGATATACGCTGCCAAAAACCTGTGTTTAGTTTTGTGTTCCTGCAGAGTGTTAATGCTTAGTGCCTAGGTGAACATCTATCTTTTAAACAATAAGCATTAGCTATTCTTGAGCTTTGTTGCTTTTAATTTTTTTTTTTTTTTGAGGGTTTTCTTCATGGCTACGCACATGGTAAATCTTTAACTTCAAGTGTCCTTCTGAGGTGACCAACTAAAATATTAGCAAAATAAATGTTTTATGGGAAAATGTTGGCAGAAACCCCAGCTGAAACAGGTGGTATTGGCTTATTTCAATATAATGTAATGATGCAGTCAGGTTTCCATCTGGACAGCATGTGGTTGTGTCTACTTAGAGAGCATCAAAGAGTGTGAATATGCACCAGGGATAATGGTGATGCACAGAAGTGTAGCTGGATGGCTACTTTGCAAAATAATAGTCAAGGTTCCAGGTCCTCTGGGTCAAATACTTTTACTGTCAGAATCTGAACTTCTTCATAAAATATTAAAGATGAAGCAAACCTCTGACATGCAATACTGAGCCATGTAATTATAAGGCAGTTCCTGGAAGCCAAGTATTGTTCATATTATAGCTAGGCGTTTATTATAAAAGAGTTCATTACCCTTGGAAGCTAAAACATATTTCAAAAGAGTCCCTGAAGCAGAGGCGCTTTAAGCAAGCTTTACTGTATGAGGAAAAAAAGCTCCAAGTAAGTTGATCAGAACAGAATTATGAAACAGGAGAGGAATCAGTGGATACATGACTGCCAAGGATCAGATAAACATCTGGAATAAATGTCTCCATCTTCACTGACTTCACTGTAGGCATGCTGAATTGCACTGGCTAAGGCATTTTTAAAACCATGTGTGGTTCTCCTTTGGACTGGCAGATCCTCTCACAAATCACAGGGCTTTGCTAAGATATGCCACAGACGATCTTCACACCTGTGTGCTCTCTGTACAGAGGGAGGTGAAATCTGGTTACAAACACTGCCAAAGGCTTAACTGGGGACCGGATTTAGTCGGATGCTATTACAGGGAGATTTTTGGAAGATACCCTTGTAAAATATCATTTTGTGGGCAGGGGTGTAAGGAGAAAGTTTGTGGGCTAAGGGGAGGAGCAACAAACTCAAAATCCCTTGGGGCTGTCACCAGGATCTGACAGGAAGCCATTTCTGTTACTTGGAAGTGAGGAGCGGTGCATCAACTCAGGGAAAGTGTTTTCCACACACGGCTGGTATATTCCATAGGAAACAGGGGGCTGTTAATAAACACTCAAGGCCTGATTCTTTACTCTCTTTGTATTTTGTGCACATTTAGTCCTTGTTTACTGTATCAATCAGCTAGATAGCATTTGATGCCCTGTGTCACTTGATCAGCACAAGTGTAAATCATGGGAGCAGGGCTGAGGAAAATAGAGACTAGGTCTTTGGCTGCCATGAATTGCCATGAATAGCTTTCATGGCCTTCTCTGATGATGGAGTGATTTGCACCAGCTGAAGAACTGGCACAGGCACTTTTTCACTGCTGATATATCACTTCTATAGATGAATGTGTTAAAAATTCCCACGTCTTTTTTTCCCTTGCTCATGGATGACCTGATTACACTGGAAACAGTTCTTTCTGCCAGGGTGAAGAACCACCAAAAATTTAGGGTGCTGGCCAGCAGCACTTGGCAGCTGAAGATTAACATGCTGCTGCCATTAATCGGTAGTACCATACAGAGGTGCCAAATGCCATGGAAAATATGAGATGGCATCCAAAAACTGATGAAGGTGATGATTACAAGATCAGCAAGTATTTAACAGTAATGGCTATTGGACAGTTTTTTGGAAGGAACAACCCTTTCTTTTCCTTTTAGCTGATATTAAAAAACCCAAAACCATGCACCTGACACTGGGTAATGAGGTTTTGTGCCAAATAGAGATTCTTTCCCCCTTTCCTGAACAAAGCCATCTTTGGTTCATAATGCCTATACTGAGAGGAAATGTAATTAGAACTGGTACCAAGGACCAGACATCTAAGGCCTCTATCCAGACTGCTCAGAAAAATAAGGATATTCTCCTACAAGTAGCATTTTATTTCGAGTGGGGTTATCTCACTTATACCACTGCTGTAGCTTTCAGTTTCAAGTTGCACATGTGCTCAAGGGCTTTGCTGGACCAGGGAACTGGATGCTTTTCCTGGAACTCCAGTGACTCTCGGGAAGCCACATGATGGTGCAACTTTATTTCATTGTTCAGGCTCACCATGTTTGTGGTGCTTCCTGTGAGGACCATGCCTTGGTGTGTTGTGTGTCATTTCCATTCACTTTGTCCTTTGAGGTCCATGGGGGAAGAGCACTGTTAAAATTATATTTTACAAGTGCTGGATTGTCACCTTTTTTCAAGTGAAATCTTTTCAGCAGACTGAAAGGATTAATGGATTCCCAGTTTCCTCCAAATTCAGATCTGTGGCTACTTGGGCCATGAGTTTCTGTACTTCTTCCCTTGCTGAAAATAAAGCCATGCCTAGAGACAAAACTAACTTTATGTAATCTGTAACTGGTATCTCCCCTTAGCACAACACTAGAGTTGCTGGGGCAGAAAAGAGTTTTTCCAGAGTCAATTAAGCAATCTCCATAGAAGCCTCAAATGAATGACTTGTGACAGTGTACACGCCGAAGGTAACTCAGATTAAGGATGTCAATGCATGTGACTGTTCATCTACATTTTGATTATGATGCTGATTTAATAGGTCTGGTTCAAAGCTTCTTGGTTGCATGGACTGATTTGAATTTTATTTTAAGAAGGATGAGAAGAACAAAGATATCCCTGATCTGAGCATGACAATGAAGTAATGGAAAAAAAAATGTGGCAGAGCATATGACCAGTTACTGTCTGTACTTGTAAATCCCTGTTCATCTCCTGTCTCCATTATATTCCTGGAATAGCCCTTTGCCACTGACTTTTGCAGTTCTCTGTACATAAAACCAGCCTGTAACCACATGTACATAAAAAGTATAGTAGTTCATGCTGAGAGTTTAAGAGTCCTGAGAGAGTAAGAGGAAATTTGGTGCATTCACTCCTCATAGAATTTTTTCATTCAGATAATCCTGTCTAGAGACATCACATGGTCAGTTCAGATCTGGAAGCACCAAGAAAGTTCAGTGCCACCTCCTCTGAGGAGGCTTTCAGCTGACAGTGAGCAAGTGCCTGGTGTTTCAAAGAGGAGGAGAAAGGGAGAATCACTAATTCTCTGGAGGAGCTTTAGCTGTAAAAACAGTCCTAATTTTTGGCCTACTTTCTCTCCCCCCAGACACCTGTATTAATGAGGAGAGTAACTCCTTTGGGCACTGAGTCAGGCTGACCTCAGAAAAGTCATTATCCTCCACTTGTGAGGAAAGAGCAGATGGTCTCAGCACAGTTCCAGATGTAGAGGAGATTTAGCCACGAAACACACATCAGGTAAGGGAGGTTAAAAAAACTTTGGGTCACACAAGAGGGAATGATCTAGTAGTGATGCCATAGTTTCTGCCAGCACATTTCTGTGCTGTGGAATGCCTTGCTGTGTTAGTGGAAAAGACCATGGTTCCCATTCCTCTTGATTTTGGCTCTTGCAATGGAATTAGTGTATGCTGATTTCCTTGACCATTTTGGTTGATAGGCACAGTGCATCTCCTCAGCATGTCTAAGACTTCCACTTGAAGTCTGCATGTGGCTTTGAATCAAGTTTTGGTCGGAAGGGACCCTAAATATAATCTTGTTCCAATTCCACTGCCATGGGCAGGGAACCTTCCCCTGGACCAGATTGCTCAGAGCACCATCCAGCCTGACCCCAAACACTTCCAGGGATGGCACATCCACAGTTTCTCTGGACAACCCGTTCCAGTGCTAACCACCCTCACAGGGAAGAATTTCTACCTAAGGTAAACCTGCCCTCTTTTAGTATAAAGCCATTTCACCTTGTCTTGTCAATGTAAAAATTCCCTCTCCAGCTCTCTTGTAGCCTTTTAAGTAACGACACTGCTGCTGTATGCTCTCCCCAGAGACTTCTCCAGTCTCCAACTCTCTCGATCTGTCTCAATAAGAGAAGGGCTCCATGCCTCTGATCACCTTGGTGGTCTACTCTGGACTTGCCTTAGCAGGTCCATGTCCTTCTTAGATTGAAATCACAAATCTGGATGCAACACTGCAGGTGTGGTCACCCCAGACCATAGCAGAGAGAATCCTCTCATTCACCTGCTGCCCACTCTGCTTTGGATGCAGCCCAGGATGAAGATGGTTCTTTGGGCTGTGGGGGCACATGTCAGGCTCATGTTACTTCTCACTCACCAACACCCTCAATTCCTTCTAATCAGGGCTGCTCCCAAGCCATTCTATGCCTAGCCTCTTTTTGTGCTTTGGGACTGCTCTGGCCCAGTTATGTGACCTTATACTTGGCATTCTTGAGATTTGCGCAGGCTGACTCTCAAACCTGTCCAGGTCCTTCTGGATGCCATCCCTTCCCTCCAGCATGTGACCACACTTCACAGCGTGGGGCAAATTTGCTGAGGGTCCACGTCACTAACAGTACCAAACACAGAGGAATGCCTTTCGTCACTGTGGTTTACCTGGACACCTAGTCATTGACCACAACTCTCTGAGTGTGACCATCCAGATAGATCTTTGGTAAAAGATATTTAAGAATAGACCCATTGACTCATGGTGACAAGCCCCACCTCTCCCCCAAAAACATGTCAGACCCAGGACAGTCTTTTCCTTATCCAAAGATGTAACAACTTCACAGCTGCCTTTGTATTTGAAGGCTCTCTCCTTCTGTTTTGACAAATATAAACCACCTGCTGTTTTCTGAATTGAGGTTGTGTCTGTGACTGCCACCATGGTTCATAGGTCTGCATCTAAGAGGACCTTTGGCTCATTTTGGGTCTATCCAGAGTGGAGAAAGTCTGCAGCTGAACTTGTTCCAAAGCAGTTCATCAATCTGTAATGTTTTCAAGAAAGTTTTATTTTGCCGCTGTGTCTACTAAAGTGTTTAAGGCTGTCCTGGCAGAGGATCAAACCCTGTGTTATTTGGTACTGTACTGACTTCATAAGAATTTGCAGGATGGACTCAAGTCTGAAAAATAAGGAAGGTGGGTCTTTCTGGTCTTTACATTAAATGCATACTGTTTTTCAAGTTTTCTGGAGTTGAACATACGCCACATTTTGAAGTCAGTATATTTGAAGGTCCACAAAGAAATGTACTATGCTACATATATTATATCTCCTGGAAACAATCTAAGGTATATTTATATCTTCTGCTGTGAGAGATGTTAGTAAATTTTTCCAGTAAAAGAGCATAAAAAGGTGAATCCTGAAAGTCAGGGTAAAGAGTTGTAGGATATTATTATTTATCATTGAGTAACATTGAAAAACTCTCCATCTTCATTTCATTGGAACCCTGGCTGAGTGTTGAAAGATGTAATAAAAAAAAAAATCAGTATATTCTCATTTTTCTGGGTGAGAGGATGAAGTCATGGCATATGGTCAGCTCACCAGTGCTGTTAATAATAAACCACAGCTAATTAAGTGCTGATTTATTCCTCTATGTAAGTGAAACAAATTGATTTAACGGCTTTTGCTGAGGACCATCTAGTCAGATGGATTATGTATAGGAAGTTCAAACTTAAAATTATTAGAGATCATATTTCAGTGTGGTGGAGTTTTATGGTAGAAACAATTAGAAACCTAACAGAATGTGTCCTGTATTCTCTTTGAAGGAAAATCAGATATTAATCTAGGGAAAAGTCTAATTCTCGGCACAGCTGCTCCCCTTGCTCTACTGCAGCACATTTAAGCTGGATAAAAATGGAAACTTTTTTAAAAAATCGATCATAGCTTATAATAGTAATAATCACCTTGAAATTGGTTGTTACTATAGTTAATTATCAGAGTATTAGAGCATAAAATGTCTGCAGATTCCCTCAGGCTATTACCTAACATGCTGGTTGCAAACTGCTGGTCGGACACTATATGGTGACCCTCTTTCAAAGATATGGAGCCAATCCTGGGAAGCTGTGGGGTGGGGTGCTTCCTTGGAGTAGTGGTAGAGAAAGAGGTAGCAATACTGTACAGTTGCAAAAAAGATAGGGATTGTTCAACTTATTTCACTGAGGTTTGCATCATCTGTGTTCCTTTTTCTTGCATTGCTCACATAATTTCCTACAAAATCCTGTCTGATATGGAGATACTGCTTTAGTTTAAATGCTTACTGCTTTCTGAGCTGTGAAGCAGTAAGGGGCTAATAGAATTATGAATTGCCTCTGCTAATCTAAAGATTCAATTTTGCCTACTAAGGTTTTCTGATGTTCATAAATTTATGGTTTACTAAGGTATCTTTGGAAAACTTAATGTCACAGAACATTTATGACTAACTTGGTGTCTTGATCCCAGGAGTCTGAAGTAATAGGAGCAAATGATACTATTGCACGTGCTATATTTAGGTGTGTTTTTTTTTTTTTCTCAGCAGTGTTGGGGCCCTTGTTCCTAAAGAAATAGCTCTTTACCAGAGCTAGTTGCAATTTGTGACACCAAATTTTTTCCCATGACTTGTGACATGTCCACAACATTAAAAATGCTTATGGAAACAAGTGAGTGATTTTGGGTAAATTTCTGAGAGTTTGATTGAAAAGGTTAAAACAAAACATTTTTCTTTACTAGTATCTGGCTTATAGCACTAGGGAGGTTTGTTGTGCAGACCACCACAAGCTTTTTATGGGGCTCAAAAGCAGTTTATATGATGCTAAATCTCAAATATAATTATGCTACCTCATAAAATGTTTCACAGACATAAAATTCCATGTGTCCGCCTATAGTTTCAATATCTTAGCTGCAAGAAGAATGGACTGCTTCAGCAAGATGTTCCAGCTCTGTACTCTGAAGGCCATCTCAGTTCCAGGATACAAATATTCAGTGGTCTGTTGCGGCATTTTAGACTTCCTGATTGAACTGAAGAGAGACAACTTGCTGAATATAATCTCTGCAGAGTGGAAGCTTCTTCTTTTTTTTTTTTTTTTTTTTTAAATTTTTTTTANNNTTTTTTTTTTTTTTTACAATATTCTGCCATTACTTTGTGTAACTTCATTTTCCATCATGGTGCCAACCATTCTTTTCTCCTCCTTCATGGGCCATGTTGAAAGTTCCTGTGAGTAACTTGTTACTCACATGGACCTGTGAAGCAGGCTCTGACAGAAGTGAAAAGATGGACCCTATGGCCTGGAGGAGTTATGGAGTGGCCCAGCCTACCAGGGAAGCTGTGGGGCTTGGCCTTATGGCACACATCTTGGAAAAAAGCTATGTTAGTGACAGGCTGCAGCACTGCAGTGGGGAGCTGGGAACAAGACAGGAGCTGGGCAGTGACTGCCCCACCAGGGTGAAGCCCCATGCCTGAGTGGGACCATGGGGCAGTAGTGAGAAACCAGTGAACACCGGTGACAGACAGATGGGGCATAAGGATGAGGTGAGCGCCTTGGAACACAAGCCCTGTGAGGAACAACTGAGGGAGCTGGGGCTGTTTTGCCTGGAGAAAAGGAGGCTCAGATGTGATTTTATCACTCTTTACAACTTCCTGAAAGGTGGTTGTAGTCAGGTGGGGGTTGGTCTCTTTCAACAGGCAGCAACTAACAGAACGAGAGAACACAGCTGTGCCAAGGGAAATTTAGGTCTGAAGGTTAGGAAAAAGTTCTTTATGAAAACAATGATAAGATACTGGAATGGTCTGCCTGGGGAGATGGTGGGATCACCATCCCTGGATGTGCTTAAAAAAAGACTGGATAAGGCACTTGGTGCCATGGTGAGGTGGTTGAGGCTCTAGGGCATGGGTTGGACTTGGTGATCTTGAAGGCCTCTTCCAACCTAGTCATTCTGTGTGTCTGTGTGTGATGAGGCATGGCCAGGATGAGAGGTACAGGCAGGACTTCCATTAGGGGCAAGGGCAAGGTGGTTGGGTGGTCCCAGCTGGACCATCAGGGCAATGAAGCCTCATTAGCACCCTCAGGAGCCTGTCAGCACTATGTGGGTTTTCCTTGATCTCACTCACCTCTCGGTGGAGTTTGCATTGTAGTAAAAGAAACATGCATTGGTGAAGGGAATTACTTTTGTGAGTGTATTGAAGGTAGTGTGTAGGAGAATTTGTTTTTTGCCTAGGCTGCAGGCAACATTTAACTTTTGAGACTATAATATTGGCATTAAATAGTATCATTTGAACAAAGTGAGAATAATACATCTATCTCTAGCTGTTTTGCCATGATATATTGTGTCGGTGAAGAAGTGAGGTATGGACTACAATTTTCATGGGAGAAAGCAGAACTAAGACTTTCTACCTCCTCTCCAGATGTTCTCTTCTGGGCCACAAAATAAATAAGTTTCGGTATTCTTTATATCTGATTTCATTTTATTAATCTGTGTCAAGTGAAATGTTGTGGGCTTTTTTGAATTCTGGGGTTTTTTGGCCCACTAAGATAAAACCTAAACCTATTCAAAAAACCCTATTGGTTCAGCATGAATGGGATGGGTTTTTCTTTTTTTCTTAGTCTTAATTCAGCTGCCTAAT
>VWZN01000707.1:264585-279591 GCA_013396955.1 Regulus satrapa | reverse complement strand
GAGGAGGGAGAAAATAAGATAGAAAGAAACCCTCATGGACCAAAATAAAGGCAGTTTAGAAAAACAAAAGCAGGGGCCTTGTGTGGAAGCCAGGAAAACAGATTTATTCTCTACTTTCCATCAATATGTGATGTCCATCCACTCCCTGGGTAGGAATGGTTTCTTAGAAAGGCAAATGTCCTACTAATGAATACCCCCTCCCTGTCTTTTTCAGAGTGTCATATGGTATGGAATATCTGTTTGCCAGTTTGGGTCAGCTGCCCTGGCTATGTCTCTCAAGATCTTGTCCACTCCCAAAGTACTGATGATAGTGAGGAATGTTGGAGACACAGCCTTGATGCTGTGGAGAGCACTGCATCGGTAGCCAAAACTCTGATCTGCTATCAACACCTCTCTAGCTACTACTGCAAAACCTCACACTTTGAGGGCTGCTAGGGAAAAATTGACTCCATCTCACCAGATTCAACACCAGTCATCCACTCCAATGAGTGCCAATCTGCATCCCTACAAAACTACACCGAACCAGTACTATGTGGCTATGGCTATGTGCCATTCTAGTAGATGACAAGCCCAGACAAGCTCCCCACTGGATTCTTCTGTTTATGGGATCTTATTCAGTGCAATTCCCACTCTCTGCAGAGCATCAGCACAATTGGAATCTGCTGCAAACACTGTAGATTTTTCCTCTAGGTGTGAGAGAGAATACTCTAGTTTCTTTGAGTGGCCTGTTCTTGCCCAACTCTCCAACAGTTTTGGGGACTGGAGTTGAGTTTATAAATTCCTTCTGTTGCATTCAGAAGAGGCTCTTAGTGTGACTGAATGAATCCAAATTATATTGATAGTGAACTTTATATCTTTCCTTTTTCTCATTTCTAAATGTTGAACTTTGAAAATCCTAGATGAAGTTTGTATTACCTCAGCTGTATCATTGTTTTCTGGGAGCATGCTTGTATTTTTCAGAAAAAAGAGTGGCTTTTTGACTTGGAGAAATGGGAGAGAATTATATAAGTTCATTTAATTCCTTTTGTAATGTGGTTTAATAGTATTTGCTTGTTTGGGGTTTTTGTAAATATATCCTTTACATATCTACTAATTGTATGATACTGGTGGGAAAAGAGGTCAATATGATGATGATGAAGAATAAATTTAGAGATGTTGGAAACACCACATGAAAAGAAATTTGATTATGATAATCCTCTTGCCCAGCTTTTGACCCTGTAAATTTTTAAATGAAAGAGAACTAGGTATTGCCTGTTGAAGCCTAACCCTAGTAGCCTTCTCCAGTGTTTTTCCTGACAGATTTTAAAGCTTATCTGTTTTCAGTAATATTTAGAGGCTATTTCAACTGTATGAACTAAAGTCCTCAGAAGATTTAATCAGTCAATGGAGCATAGGATTTGTCCCCCTCTAATCTGAATGCTGATAATACCAACCCTATTCTGGCTAAACTTGCATGAGGTTAAGTTAATGCAAAACTACATTAATAAATAAAAAGCAGTATTACCCCCACCTCCTTCCTCTTGTCCCCCAACTTGTTTGGCAAGTGCAGGAGAGTGCCTGGTTTGTGAACAGGAATGCTTAGGAACATGTTTGTAGGCTAATGTGAAAACCTTTTTAATCCTGGTGATTTTGGCTTGCTTAAATTCCTTTGAAGATCCCCCTCCTTGCTGATGGGGATTGAGGTTCTATTGCCATGATGCATTTTTATATTGCATTCCGCAGGAGTTAGCACTTGCCATGGAGACCTGCACTTTGTCTTTTAAGCAGATAAAAAGAGAGGTCAGTCAGATTTAATTCCCCAACTCCTCATATAAACAATTTAACTGCTGCAGCAACATACTTGTTTGGAATTACTCCCTCAGATTCAATTCCCTTTTCCTGCTCCACTTGTAAAAATGGTTAGTGTCCTCTATAAACTGCTGCTCAGCCAGGTCCAAGGCTTGCTGTGGAGTTGTAGAATAAATGTTAATCTAATACAGGTTACTGGGTCAAATGCAATCACAGGCTTGTGGGAAAAGCTTAATACTGTTCTGCTTCTTCTAACACAGTAAACCTGGATATTATATGATAGGTTAAATACCACTGAACCATGGCAAGAATTTTCTTGAAAGTAGGATTTAGTACAAAGGAAACTACACTGGAAGAGTGACCTAGGATTGACTTTGCTCTCTGAGAGCATTCTAAGAAGCTGAGGTATGCTGTGAAAATTATCTCCTTGAAAACATTAGGTACAAAAGACCCTAGGTCAGTTACAGCAAGGATGATTCAGTTAATAAAAGGCTGCATGGGTTTTTACACTGCTGTCATCTGTCCATAGGAAAGAGCATTTTGCTTTTTCCCCCATACAGTCAACTGTGAAGCCAGTAACTGGCTGGCTGTGAATGATGTGACTAGCTTCAACATCTGATATCTGAGATCATGTAAGTACACACATAAAAATATATAACTTTAACACTCAAATGTAGGTGCTGACATTTGCTTATTTCTCACAGGCTGGCTCGTGTTATACCTTGCTGTCATGTACCTCTGTAACTGACAGAACTAGCCCCTGATTGGGGCAATAGAGTTACATGGAGTCCATGAATCAGAAGGCTAAAGATGACAAATTATTAAACCTTTATGCAAGAGCAGAGAGCAGCAACATACATGCAGGCAAGCAAGCCAGACAGCAATGTCCGTCCGTCTGTCCAAAACATCCAGAGCATATTGATAAGCAGACCAACGTACTAATCCAAGGTTGGCTAACCTTTGTAAACATCAGTGGATCTTATGGAGAATCTCCTGGTGTTCTCAAAACAATCTCAGGGCCAAGTGTTTGGCCCAGGCTGGTAGTGACATACCTCTCTGTCCTGCAGAGATGTTGTTTGGCACAATATGTCACCTTCTTTAGTGCAGGTTTTGTTTGGATTCAATACTGCTGTGGTCAGAGACTCGGTGGAGCCATTAAAGGAAGGCTTGAGGACCCAGTCCTGCACAGAGATTTGGCTCAGTGTGTGCTAACTTGTAACATCCTGGGCCAGTTTCTTTCTACGCTGTATGTTGTCTGCCTCTCCTTGTTTATGTAGTTATTTTTAGTCCTGGTATTTGATTACAGAATGAGGGCGAATGGGTGCAAAGATGAGGGGTGTTGTGAATTTCATTTTATATTTGTTTTATATTTGCTACTTTCACAAACCAACCTAAAAGTCCTATTAATGAGAGAACTCTGGATGATACACAGGGAGGGAGGGCACTTCAGGGTGCTGGGGCTGAGAGACCAGTTGAGCTCAGACATCCATTCTATCAGTTGGAGCAGGAAACAGAGATGAGGCATTTACACTGGGATGAAAATTGGCATGTGAACATACAGCTTTGCTATAGTCAGTAAAAAACCAACCAAACTCCATTGCATCATAGCACTCAAGTGTCAAAATGCTTCCCCTGCAATGATAGATAGAGCAGTGTCAAACCTCATTTTACATGTGGGTTGGGAAAGGCAGAGTCAAAAACAAAGCCTGTGGCAGAGGCAGAAACATAGCCAAGTTTTTTGAACATTGCTTGGTTGGTCTTGTTCATTTCAATTTTGTGCAAAATTTTATACTGAAGACAAACTTCCTGAGTGCTGTGTACAGCGAGTACTGCATACCTTAGCATGTCTCAAACATTGTTTTCCACATTTTTATTCAGAAATGCCTCTTAGGTCTTTTCAGTCTTTGCACACAAGGTGCATTCAAGATGTGGAAAGAGTCTCTATAAACTAGTGGGTTGTGGAGTCAAGGACTCACCTCCTCTTTGGAAAAAAATACTGGTCAGCTGCAGTCATGAGCACAGTTCCTCAGTAGGGTATGCTGGCTGTGTTTGGCAGTCAGATATTCCCAGCTAATGCCCCACCCTGCTCGATTTTCCAAAGCCAGCACAACTTGGACTGCTGAAATGCCGTGACTGCATGGCAGTCAACTTTTACTGGCATCATCTGAGCAAGGACTGAAGGATGGTCCCCACTTGTTAAAGACTGACAGGACTGACCTTGCAGAGACCAGGAAAAGAGCAGGAGGCACTACTTATGTGGCTGTTCTGCAGGGAAATGGCAGGGAGAAAGATCTGGAGGAGGCTGGGATTCCTGAGACCTTTGGAGCATTTCAAGAAGAGGGTTTGCTCTTTCATCAAGTGGCATCAGGGCTTTTACACAAATATGCCTTTACTTGTGTGTGTGTGTGTGTGTATGTTTTTGGGTTTTTTGTTTGTTTTGATTTTGGTTTCTTTGTTTGTTTTGTTTTGTTTTAGTTTTGGGGTTTTTTTTAATGCTGAGTAGAACAACTGCATCTTATCTGGGAAAGCATAACAGTCTGCTCAAACCTGTGCTGAACAAGAGAAAATGTTTTGTCTGTGCTATTTTCTCTGTGTTAGCTATGAGACCCTGTTAACCTCTGGTCCCCGAGCTCTCTCCTTCATTTCATCTTCTATATCATCTCTTGCCAATATCAATCTGCTTCTGAATAGCCAGGACTTCTGCTTTCTCTCTCCTCCTCCAAGGTTAGTTGTGGGGTAGAAAAAAGCACCTGTTTTTTTCTTTTTGTCCCTGTTCCATTCCTCACTGAAGTGTATACTTCTTCATTTTATGTATTCTTCATCTGACCATATTTCTGTCTTCTGCCTATTCCTCATGTCCCTTACATAGGTTTCAACACCCTTCTCATTTCTCTGAGTCTCAGTTGCCCTGACAAATCTCATGCGGCAATCAGATGTCTCTCCTCTGTGCTCCCAAGGGCTACCCAGGACACACCTGCCTCTATGCAGCAGGAAAGCAGAGAGGAGGAGGATGTCTGAAGACACTAGTCAGTCACTCCTTCCTCCCCACTCTCCTCTTCAGGGCCAACTTTATAACCTGATTTTATTTGTTGGCCAGTCAATGAAGAAATATCAGCTGATTTAGAAGGTTCAGAGGAAATCCTGATCCTGCTGAAGGCTAAATTCGTTCTGATTTTCACCTCTACTTTCTTTCTTCTTTGTATTGTGTGGTGCTGCTGTGCAGTTTCAAATAAATGTGTTTATGACTTGTTTGTCTCAGGAAGAAAAGAGGTAGAAATGTCTCAAGAGTCATCAGATACTCTGTAAGGCTTTCTTTTTATTGTGCTTTTTAAAATCCTATTTGCTTCCCCAACCCTTCTTGTCCCCAGCTGCTGAGTAACCCAGACCTTGGTACACTTTAAATTATTGCAATTTAAACTGGAAATGCTGGCTGGTGTGTAAGCAAAAAGTAAGCATCTGGTTGTTATTCCACTTCCCTTTAAAAAACTACCCCAAAAAAAAAAATAATTAAGAAACCCTATGGCTGTATCTTCCATCATTTCTTGCTGGTGGATCAGTTCTGTCCAATAAGATTTTTTCTTGTTTTACCACAGGACATGCTTGTACAACAAGAGCTTTGTGTCTTCATAAAGGTTCAGTGTCTCACCAGTAGAAAAGTGTGTACAAGATCCGTGTCCTTTGTTGAGTCCTGAACCTGAACCTGATGTGTGAAAGGCAGAAAGAAGGTTGCAGGATGTTTCTTTTTCCTTTAAGGAATAATTTTTATAAACCCTGTGACATTTTAGAAGGCAATTTGCTAAGCTCTGCATGTTCTGTGTACTTTAGTGTGTGAACAAATTAGATTATGAAAGGTAATGTATTAGTGATTTGACAGTAATGTGGAATTTTGGAAGCATTAATCACTAATGCATGTTTCATAATTTCAGCTAAATTATCTCAATTGAAATGCAAGAGAGGCAATTGAAAAATTCATTGAGATTGCAGTGGAACCTGCGGATTACTTGATTTACTGCAAAATACTGCAAGGCAGTAGGAAATGTTCACAGCTGCTGTTTTTGTAATTATGGTAGAGATCTGTGATGAAACATTATAGTCATATATGTATTTATCTTGTCAAATGTAAGCCTCAGTCTTCATCTTTGTGTTACATATTAAAAAGCCCCCACCAAACTGCAGGTTACAACACAGTATTTTCATTTACTGTTTGTGTTAGCACAGGGTTTAGATATCCTAGATGAGATCAAGGCTTTCATATTTTCAAACACTAACTTGCTGAAAGCCAAGGTGGCAGGTGTTTTCTTCAAAGTTTTACTCTTTCTCAGTGCTGTAACAATCTACCTGCAATGGCAGCTTGTGCAAATCTTCTTGTCTTTTCTTCCTTACAGGACTAGATGAGCCAGAAGAGTTGATATTGCTGAGATTTAAATGGACATAGGTTTCAGAGCTAATGCACCACCAAAATGAATTCATACTTTTCTGTAGCTACCAGTGGACTTCACACCTTCCCTGGAAGTCCATTCTGACTGTCCATCCTGGCTGCAACATCAGTCATGAGTGTTATTAACCTACATGTTTCTTTTTGCAATTGAGGGACCACTTTATTTATTTGAAGCAGAAGCTAAGAATTTTTAGGTCTCACTTCTCAGCTACTGTGCAGAAAGACATCTGGTTACTGAGTCATCACTATGCTGTGGTGTTTACCTTTCTTTCAGTGGATTAAATCTACTGTACATGGATTAAATATCTCTTAAAGTCAGTTCTATTGGCTACTGACTCCACTGTCAGGTAGGAATTGATGCTTCCACTGCTGGGTTTTTTTTTCAAGTAATCTTTTGGCTGAGTAATCCTGTTGACGCTGAGGATACTTTATTCCCCCCTCTTCTGCCTAATGTCTAATATATGAAGTGAAGCTTATTTGGGAGAGTAAAGGTGAAAGGATTGGGCTCTTTTTCAATGGCAGCAAAATTGTGAAGTTGTGAAGTATTAAGATGATACTTGACTCATCAGAAACCATGGAGGGCTGCTGTTAAATGCATATTAAGTAGTGGAGAATCATAAAAAAAAAAAAAAAAAAAGAAGTTTCTCCATTGAAATAGCTTTATTGTCTAGAAGAAAAAGCAAGGATAGTCCCCATAAAGACAGAATTATCTTCAAATCAAGAAAATATTGCACATGATGTGAAAACTACAATGCTTGCTGTGTATCACTTCTTCCTTATTGAGAGCTCTCTTCATGGCCTGTATTCCCAAGTAAATTACAAAAGCCAAATAATTAATGGACAATTTCTGTTTATAAAGAAATTTCAGCAGAAGCAGTAAGGACTCTAATACACAACAGTGCAGCATAACAGATACGTTATTTGTGTAAATCCTTTAAAAGGACTCAGTGGCCTCTTTATGTCTGCCCAAAAGAGCTGTTCAAGCCTATCCATGAAATTATGATTGTCCCAGCAACTTCCATAGATGTCTTTCTATAACACCCACTCTTTTGACCAGTGCTGCTGAGTCTTCAAGAAGTGGCAGAATCTCTAATTTCCCTTCTTAAAGTAGTTGGTGCTTAAAAGAAAAAGGATATCTCTGTTTGAGCTAAAGTACAGATTGAGTCTGCATGGGTACAAAGAGAGAGAGCAGAGTAAAATTCAGTCTTTCAGAGTAAAATTTTCAACCCCTTTCATATGGTTCATTCATTATTATACATGAATTGTTTTACAGAGCCCAAGGAAGTACCTATTACTTTTTGGAGTGTGTAACTCTTCCTTGCCTTGAAGAGTTATTTTCCCACTGGGTGTATCCATACTGGATAATGAAAAGCAGCTCAGACTCCTGAGCTAGCAGACCCCTCCAAGGCAAAAGCAGTGTTGCTGTGAAAGACTGTGGTGGTTATTTTGCTGACACATATGGCCAAGTCCTGGCCTGGTGCCACACGAGCATGGCCCTGCTACTTCTGAGCCATGAGTGAGGAGCTCCAGTAAGTCTACATGGGGTTGATGCTGTCATTCACTTGGCAGCCATGCGGGCAGCTGGCCCTGTTCCTTTTTCCTAGGTGCAGACATCCTGACATCAGTGGTGTTTCTGCCCAAATACAAAGATTTCTTCGACCAGAAGAGGAAGCTCCCTTCCTGCAGTGGAAACAAACCCCTCTCTTGTTCCCACTACTGTTGCAATTTGTTTATTTTTTGTCTTCATTTGAGCATTACTGTTTGTAGGAGGGAAAGTGTACTTCCAGAAAAATGCTTTAAAAGTATCTGAAGTATATAAAAATTGGAAGAGTTTTTCATATTAGTAATCAGTTTTTAACAGAGAGCAGTACTATGTTCACTTTTGTGAGATGTCATTTTGAAATGAAAATATATAAGGAATTTTCATTTTTGTGGCTTTTGTGAAGGATAACAGTTGTGGAGGAACAGGCATCATAAAGTTACTTGCATTCTAAAAAATAAGAAACCAAACACCAATTCTAATCCCCCCACCTAACTGGAATAATAACATCCTGAATTTTCCCACATACATGATTAGTTTACCTGTTACTCCTGTGCTGTTTTCATAATGCACTGAATCCAGGATCAGATTGAAGACTTCTCTCTTGATACCCATCTCCCATGGAGTTCAAGTATCTGAGAGATCACTATTACACGACCCTAAAGATCAGATATGTTATAATAATACAGCAAAATTCCTCAAAGACTATTATACAGCCTGTGAATGTGATCAGAAATATTTTCTGACATTGAAAACAGGATCAAGGTTATTTGTCAAGGCTATTTGTTTATGCAGTTTATGAAATTAAAAGAACAACCAGGTTTTCAAACAGCTATAATATAAAAAAAAATTTAAAAAAGGCAATATAATGTTTCATGAAAAGTTGGCATTTTAAACAAGTAACAAGCTGTATTAGAAATTTAAACCAAAGTGAACCTTAGTTATGCTGCAGAAAAAAAATTATGTTGCAAACCTGGAAATGAGTTTGGCAAAAGCATGTGTATAAATAGAAAATGCATGTGATAATGTTCTTTATTATACAACCTAATGAGGATAAGGACAGGAAAGTAATGATAACAAAACCATCTTGTAGTGTTATTCAGATCTTTTAGTGTTATTTGATTTAATGATGGAATCTGTTAGAGAGACGAAAGCATTTTCACCAGTATCTTAGCAGCTTTTCTGCACCAGAAAATGTGGTGTGGATGTGGGATTCAGCCCTTCCCACAGGCTACTTGGCTTTTGTCTGGAAGTGTCAGGTCAGGACATAAAAGGCTATCTGACAAGATTTGGGAGCTGTGGAAAGAGTTTCAGAGGAAATGAAATTATATCTTATCTATATATGGACAGATTGTGGCTAAGCTCTTTAGTACAACTTGGTATTCAGTTCAACCCAAAGTAAAGAACTCAACTTCCTAACCTCTTGTTTTGCCTCTTTATTAAAGGGGCTGCTCTATAGTCTGCACACAGCTCTTGTTGCTGCTAAACTCTGAGCAGCAGCGAAAGCTTTCCTGAAAACCGGCCAGAGTGAGACACTACCTAAAATTGTTTCTTCTTTTCATGGGAGCCCTCTAAACTGTGGTTCTACCAGAAGGATTTTCATGTGTAACCCAGTGGATCTGCCTCCTAGCTGCCTCTGTAAATGGTGAAGAGATATTGACAGCCTGCTCTGAGAGAAACCCAATACTACGGCAGTTCCCAAGTACACAGTTCCCAAGCAGCAAAATCTGGATTGTCATATATAGGCTGCAGTTAAAGGGCACAGTCTTCAGTGCTTTGCTATTCTTCATTTTTTTGTACTTTGTTGGAAAGATTTTCATTTGATACTTTGTGCCCCAATCACTTCTTGCTATACCTGAAGTGGTCTCAGAACTGTAGATGATCAGCTGGACTGGGCTTGCATGTGCCTCCAGCTTCATCAGAATTGTGCTGAATCGTAACAAAAAATTCTGCACGGTGTTTTCAGGATGCCATCTCATGTGGACTGTTCAAAGAGCACAAACAGTAATGTGTTAGAGAGTGAAGCACAAGGTTATTTACAGCTAAGAGAAGAATTTTTCTAGTCAAACTTGTGAAAGGTGCTCTCACGGTTTTGGGGGATGGTAAAGACACTGTGTGATGTGCTGTGACACTATGCTGAGTCCTTTGGGTTCTGCCTTGTTTTTTCACCACATGCCCTTTCATCAAGCAATGTAAATGTTTTGATTTATGCCTCAGAAAAGCAATACAGCATCTTGTTCATTGGTTAGTAATGTGTCAGGCAGAATGCAAAGTCTAAATTACAGCAAGGGACAATTTAGGAGTTTACACACATCTACTCATGAAAAATGTTCTCAGACTTTTTGGTTTTGTTTTTCAAAACCAGAGTCGTTGATTTAGGAGAAAACAGTGTGGTAAGGTCCACTAATTGAATGTATAAAATAGAAAAAATTAGGCTAAAGAAGAGATACAAATGTTTAGAAATAAACATTAATCATCAGTGGAAGTATTTCCCAAGAGACGTGATAGATAGAATATTTAAATGAAAACTTTGAGTTGTAGAAATCCCTGAAGTGAATTCTTTGCTCTAGATTAGAGAGAAGGTCAAATGATTATCTAGGAGATAAATGGTCCTGCCTGGCTTGAAAATTCATGTATTTATTATATGTAAACAAAATACAAGCAGATGTACATTCTCATTTGCCCTAGTACTTGAGGGGAGAAAAAGCAAGCCAGCACCATGATACATATATTCTCTCTTGGCATAGGAAAGAACAGGGTTGTCCTTGCCTCTCAGACAGCAGGATTTTGTGGGTAGGTAAAAAGACTGGTTGAAGGAGGAACCTTTATTAGAGGACTGATTAATGAAAAGATTATTGCTGAGTGGCTTTTAAGGTGTCTGATTTAGAGATGGAATGATCTCTTTTACTTTAATCATGGCTTATTGGCAATGCAGATAACTAATTTTATTTTTTTTTATTAATGATAAAGATGTGTATAGATGTGTCTCTGTCTGTCTGTCTCAAAACCAAATTTTTTATAATTTGGGCTATTTCAAACTGTAGGTTGTTTAATAGGTGGCCCTTAAATGAGATTGGTTATGTGATATGTAATGAAATTCTGAGATGCACTTGAATTTACTAGCCACACTTTAAAATGTGGGCACCACCTTTTAGTAAAATTCTAGCATCAAGAAAATGCTTTTATGTCATCCTTATGGGGATAACATCTCAGGAATCCAGTTTGTGGTCCGTTTGATGAAGGGAGAGTACAGGGTCTGCTGAGGCTGCTGAAAACCCATAAATAGCACTGGGATCTGAAACATATTTCCAGGCAAAACTTGTTCTGCCTTCCAGTAAGCAGTAATTTTCAATGACCAGATTTGTGTTAGAGCATTGTGTATGAGATCCAGGTGTAGACAAATTCAATGTCAAATGGTCATCATGCTGTGGCTTGATTTGAAATGAAGCAAATAGCAGTGCATCAGCTTGTCCAAATAAGGTCCCTTAGAAAATGAAAAAAACTGCTAAAAGAAGCTTTTAAGGCAAATTCTTTAACTCTCCAGCACTTAATTTTATGAAAATGTTGTGTAGCTACAAACCATTTTGTTTTGATTTTATTTCATTCAGATTTTGATTCAAAGTGGATGCTGATTTTGGTTGCCTAATTTGCTGTATTAGGATATCCATGTTCTATTCAGTCTTACCTTCATACAGTCTCAGTGAGGGCTGCTGCATGTGAAATAATGTATGAGCACAGAAATGAGCTCATTCCTAGATGACAATATAATATGATAAGGTGACACTTTTTAAAAACAATAAATTCTCTTTTTCATTGGAGAGGAAAGGAATGGAGAAGATGTTTCCTTTCTTTCTTCTTGTCTCCTGAAAATACCATCAAGTTTGGATATATTATAGCTTCTCTTTTAATTTGGAGGGGTTTTTTTTTAATATGCATTAATTATGCATACCTCTCTTGCCTAAGAACTGGATACTTGAGGGCCTGATCCAGCATCCATTGCTGTAAATGAAAAGCCTCCTCCAACTGTAAATACTGGACCGTGTTTTGCCTGGTTTTGACAAGGGTTTCCCATCAATAGAGTGAATTCAAAGGCTGGTTCCACGGTCATGCTCAGCATAATAAGTTTCTTCTTTTTTGCTCTATATGTGTCAGTTTTGAGTGTCCCTTTTTAAAAGGAAGTTTGAGATTTTAATTTATTCACAGAACAAATGTTCTTCCCTTAGATCTTAACTTTTCCTAAGTATATAACAGAAATAAAACCACCTGTAACAGTATAACAGTAACAAAACCACCTGAAGCATCCATTCATACAGCTAGAAACAGTTTATGGGGGCACTGAAAGACATTGATGTTATCTTTTTAATATTGTAAGGAATAATCCTATTAAAGAAGAAACAAGGAAAACTGTTATGCCCACAAGGCAGAATTATCCAAAGTTGATTGGAGAAGCTCAGGTTACTCTACAAAGCCCAAGCTGTGTGCTGGCCTATCTTTCCATCAGGGCTTGGTGAATGAACAATCATTTGTGGATTCTGCTCATCTCTCTTTGCGAACTTTGTTCAGTGGAATTAGATACAACTTTGACAAATTAGAAGTGCCCCTTAGCCCCACTGTCCCTGCCACAGCACAGTCTGCCAATTGTGCCTGGTTTTCTGAAGTTGGGCTGCCTCAGAGCTGTCAATGGCAGGCCTTCCACAAAGCTACACTTTTTAATAAGGGAATCTGTCAGCACTGGCTTCACCAGTCTTGCAACCTTCTCTTAATCTACAGTGCAGAGTGCCTTCCCTTTGTCTTCCCTCTGTTGTGACTTGGACTCTGAAATAAATATCCCCTTTGTTTACAATATGCCTGCAACAAAATTGACCTTTGGGATTAATTGCAACAGAGAGTGGTCTGTGTTTCATCTTTCTTCATAGTACAGGTTTGGGATTAAGTAAAACTCAGCCACCTGCCTAACCAATGTCTGTTACTTCCGCTGCTGAATCCCTGGTTTTGCTCATAGTTTCTTAAGAGATGGTAATGGATACTGAGCTTTTTTATATTTTTAGAAAAGGGGAAATTTCAAGTAGTGGCCTTCAGGACCAATATATCTGCAGTTTACTTGGTGAGGCTGGAGAGTGTGACTAAGCAATATGTTCCAGCTCTGCATAAAATCTGTTAGTAAACGGTTTGTGGTTCAGCACAGAAAACCAGCACTGCTGGACTAGGTGCTACCTCGGATTTATACTACTCAGTTATATCAAGAGAATTGGTCTGACAAAGGGTTTTCTACTCTGTATCTCACCTTATTCTTTTTTCTTTTTTTTTCCTTCTTGTAAAGTGTATTTGCTAAACCTGTCATATTGGTAGGACTGGAAATTAGCAGCATATTCTGTCACAGAATTGAAAATCACAAGCTCTTTATTTTGACATGTCATTTCTTTTGTGCCCATCCTGCTTGTGCTGATGAGGAGAAGTTTGTGGTTTTAAAGGTGTTGGGAAGTTACTTTATGGCCCTTTTCTGAGCCTGTTTGCTGAGAAAGGTTCTTGCTGCATGTGAAGTAATGAAACTTCAGCATCTGCTAACTGGGTCTGTAGAGACTGGCCTGAGACAGGTCTTTCTGTCTCAGACAGAAAGCTTTATTAGCAAAACAAACTTTTATGCATTGCCTTTGACTCATGATATTTCCACAAACTGTCATGGGGGACTATGAGGTCGCTTGATCAGTTACTAGAGGTCATGATGACCTCTAGTAACATCAAGATGAACTTGTTGCTTTCTTCAGAAAACATCACTGAATTCCCTCACTGCCACTGAGAATAAAATTACTCCATATAGCCAGCTGTCATTTTAGCTTTGAAGGAGTATCAGTGTTATCTGCATTCTGTGTATATCTGTGCATGTGCCTCACCCTTATTTTGCATAACAGTTTAGTGTCATCCATTCTTCTGTCATCCGTCATTCTTCTGTGTGAAATTAGAGTTTTAAATTCAAAAGTAACTAAGTTTCCCTAACTAAGTGTTGGGGAAAATAATAAACTGAACTGGGAAGACAGTTCACACTAAGACAGATTTATTGGATGCATGGTTTCAGTGGCATGGTTTCAGTGTGTGTTAATTTATTTAACACCCGAGAATCCACACAACAAAGAAACTCATAATACTCTGCTGGCAGAAAACTTTCAGAGTCTTGTGCTGTCTTAGACACAGAAGTCAATCAACCACAAGACCCAAATAAAAAAGAAACCAGACTTCATTAGTTTCAGTCCTCACGGCACTATCTCTTTCATTTATGGCTATTCTGGAAGTGGAGATGGCTTTCCAGTGATGCATGTGCTCCACGCCTTCATTACCTCAGGGTTAGAACTGATTGCTTGGGGCTGCTCTTGCAAAGGATTTCAGTGAGTACAGCCTGTAGCAACCTTTCTCTTGAAGGTCACCTACTATTAGCCCATAAATCTTGAGCTTTGTGCTCTGTTCTGGCTACCTGTTTATTTCAGAATATAATTCACGATGTTGGTTATAATCTTATTAAGCCCTTAAAGGCTTGGAACAAGTTTAGCTAAGAAATTGCTTCTCTCTCTCACCCCCACTTCATGCCCTGTCATGGGAGTTATGATCTGTTGGGTTCCTGTGATTATTCTCCCTGCAGTCGACAGCATGGCTTTGCTAGGGAGACAGAGTGTGTGCCTCTGAATCATGCCTCCAGCAGCCTGAAAAAATCCAGGTTTACTGAATACAATATGAGGCAAACAACTTCCATTAACATTTTGAAATTTCCTTGGATATTTTTCTGCAGCAGGATTGGGGGACTCTGTTCCCTAGTGATGTACATAATCATCTTTAGTAGTTTGCTGGTTTTGCTGTACTGATGCTGAGTGTCCCACAGTTGTGATGTATGATTTTTCAAAAACATAATGGATAAAAGCTCCAGTGTTAATACTTTGTTGCAATGAAACATGGCAGATAAGATCATGCTTTATGACTGCTCATGCTGCAGCTAGGGAAACCTGGAGCAGTGAAGCCTGAGAACTGAGCTCCAGAGACAGCTGGAGTGATATGGGAATGGTCAGTGGAAAGTGCTGGGGGATTGATGGGCTTTTTGGTGAGATGCTAGAGACCAAGAAGGGCATGATAAGAAATTAAAGCAGTGAGACAGTGAGAGGAGGCAAGAAGTGGGTGCAGAGCTTCTCTCAGTAATTCCCTTGAAGACCTTTTTAAGAGAAAATGTACTGCAAGTTTTAAAGGGGGAAAGGGGAGG
>VWZN01000707.1:252943-264162 GCA_013396955.1 Regulus satrapa | reverse complement strand
ATGTTATATCCATCCCACTCCCCTTGTGTGCAATCTGATCTTAGAGGTCTGGCAGAAATTTATTTTATAGATACATCCTCTCATCATTGTGTGGTCTTGACTTGCACGACCCGAGTTTTGTAATACCTGGAGCTATCAATGCAGAGTCAGCAAGAGCCCTTCAGTGTGTGGCCAGCCAGAGAATAACAGTGTTTGCAACAACTTTTGTTGTTTTAAAGTACTTGTTCATTAAGACAAAGGCAATTATGTGAAATGCTCTTTAGCATTTCACATAATTCGTGACTTCTTCCACTTCAATTTTGTGGAAGAAGTCAGGCTTATGAATTTTCATCCTTCCCGGTGACAGAACACTCCAGCCCAGGCCTCAGAGATCTTCTGTTTGAAAACTTCGCTGAAATAGATATCACTGTGAAATGTTCCCACAAAACCAGCATATTTTGATTAAAAAAGGAAAGAATTGTTCCAGGCAGTTCTCCTCTTGAACATCTTAACTGTTTTAATTCAAGTCAGCTTTCCATGGCAGCAAGCTGCCTGTAATTCAGGCTCTGCTCCTGCAGCCTTTTTCTTCCTTCAGAGCAACATGAAGAGCAATCTCTTATTATACTTACAAGGGAAGAATTTACTGTTCCCTTACTCCATCAAATTCTATGAATGAAATAGTGGTGATAATTCTAGCTCATCAATAGACATATGTTTACTCATTATCTATGCGAGACTGAAGACATAATTAAACTATACAGAGGACCTTGAAGTGATGTTAGCATTTTAATACAGAGAAGTAGAAATATTCATGGAAGGTCAAATCATGAGGTTGTTGCAGAGCTTGTGATGATATTACCTTTACTTAAGGATATAATAATGAGCCACATTTAAGTTCAGCTAAAACCTAGTGGGATGCTGGCAATCAAATCTTCAAGCCCTGGCAAAGAGGCTATTAACAACTAAATTTGAATCAGTGCTTAAGCAAAAACTGTAGTTACTCCTGCTTTTCTAAATACTGTGCTGATGGAACTTTGATCCATTTTTGATGTTCAATAGATCAGTTTCAGATAACCATGAGCATTGAAGTTGCATCAGATTAGAAGTTTTATATGATGTTTTAATGACAAACTGGTGTGAAACTTGGCTATGTGGACCAAAGATTTGCTTGGATAACTGGGCTTTGTTCTCTTGAGAAATGCAAAGTAGAAACTAGAAGGCTGCAAAATCCTTGTAGAAGGTGCTCCAACTGAATTTAAATCAAGTTTCACATGACCGTCATGTTGAATCTGCACTTGACTCTGCCATAGGCTTTTTGGCTCCAGGGTTTTTCAAATCAGGAACATCAATGTCCCTTAATAAGTAACTGGCTGTTCAGCTCAGTGAGCTAAAACTGTCTGGGAGAAGACTCAGACAAACCTACCAAGCCAAATGGTTCCTGCATTAGGGTAATGCACTGCATAAGGTGATTTTGGGGGCTTATGCAGAAACTTTGAAACCAGCGTGTTTTGTGCTCAGTACTAGCTGTGCATCAGCTAGATGATGTATTTGAAAAGGCCAGTTCCTGCTGTGTTCCCCACTGAAATAAGTGGCACTGATGATATATATATATAAAAAAAGAAAACCAAAACCAGAAAACCTGTTGAGATTGGGTTCTGTATGTCATTGTATTGGCCTAAATTTTTATGTAGATTATGTGCAGCAATAAGGATCTTTTTAAACTGTAAATGTACTCTGTGGGGATTAAGCCTTCTCAATTTACATGATATGAGGGGAAGGTAGTCTTAAGTGCCTTTCGTGATGAGACATTCGGATCATACTGACTAGGAGCTCCAGAGGAAATTTGGCTCAGGTGCTGTCCCTGTGAGTGACTCTATGCGATATTTTCCTGGCACTGCTAACAGTTTAGATTATATTTAACTCAAATACTGTTGGCTTTATTTGCATGGTTATTTTTAACCTGCTGAATTCTCTGGCCAGGTCTGCTACAACTCTGTGGAAACAAGTTATCTCAGACAAGTGCTGCTGCAAAAAAATCACTGAATGTCAGGGCACTGCTTCCAACCACCAAAAGAAATGCAATGTGCAATGCATACCTAACCAAACTGAATGGTTGTGTGTCTAGAGATACAGCTCTTTCAGGTTCCCAAACCTACTGGATTGAGAAGAAAAATATTTCCTTGCAGGTGCAATATCCATCTCATAGTCAAGTGTCTGTGTTGTAACTGACCCTTGTGCTAAATCTTTTCCTAGCTCAGATGGTTTACTCTCAGGGAAAAAAGTGCCTCTCTGAGCCAAGAACCAGGCAGTGTGGGATGGGGCAGGTGCAGCAGAGATGAGTGCTGCCTCCCTGAAAGGATGATGATTAGGATTGTGTTTATGTGAAAATTTGGGGAAATTCTCAGATTTGATCTCCCTACCTTTGAACTTTTGATTATTCAGTAAGAGAGAAAAAAAAAGTCCTGCTGGTCCTTATGTTTCTCTTGGGGTTTCTTTGTTTGTTTTTGTAGCTGTCATTTATGACATGCTAAATATGCTAAGCAGGTCATTCTGAGATTGTGGCAATAACTGACCAAGGAAGGTGTCTCTTATTCTGTTTCACAGTCTGTGCTTTTGCGGTCGCTGTGTCATGGTTTGACATTGGTTAAAAGAACAGGCTTCCACAAAAACCCATTCACTCATTCTCCTCTGCTATAGTTGAACAGAGAAGGGGGAAAGAAAAACTAAAGGGCTTATTTAGATTGAGATAAGGATCAGAAAGAAACACTCTAAGGGCAAAACAGGCTCAAATTTAAACAGTATAAAGAAAGTTTATTATTAAGAGAATTAAAAGTGGGTAATGAGAACTAAAATAAATCTTTAGAGCACCTTTCTTTTCCCATCTTTCCCATCAACAGCTCAGAGAGACAAAACATGGGGTCTTCAGTCAGTTTGCTACTTCTAAAAATCTTTCTTTATTAGTTTAGAGAAAGGAGTTCCTTTCTTTCTGCTGTGCCATGGGGTCCTTCCAACAGGAGACATTTCCCTGTGAACTTTTTCAGTGTGGTTTAATTTTCACGAGTAGCAGTCCCACCCAACCTGCTGCAATGTGAGTCCCTCTCACAGAGAAAGCAGTTTTTTCACAACTGTTTTGCATGGGTTATTAGTTCATGGGATGTAGTCTTTTAAGGATGAGCTGTTCTAGTTTGGAAGCAAGGGTGTTCCTTCTCTCCTTCTGGAAGCAACAGTCTTCTTTCTCTGTTTGGGTCTTCCATTACACTCCAGCATGAGCAACTTTTCTCAAGGGGTGGATCTCTGGATCCCTCCATAATTCTCTTCATGAATTACAGGGAAACTGTTGTATTATAGTTCTCACCACAACTTGTAGAAGAACCTTAGCCCCAAAGTTTGGAGGACCTCCTCCCCCTCCTTCCTTTAACTGACCTTAGTGTTGCCGTGTTGGTCTACTCACAGGTCTGCACCTTTTTCTTTTTTCTAACTGGGGAAAAAAAATAAAAAAATTGTGTGTAGGTTCATGTTGGGGGTTAGGTTTCTTTCCTTTTGTCTTTTCTTATCTGTAGATANTGCGCCTCGCTGGACACACCAGCGAAGAACTGGGACTCCTATGCCCATATCCTTGCCCGAAAGCCCCTGAATTTCAAAATCATAATAATTCAGACGGAGGGGGTTTACATTCTCCATTTCAAGGGAGACTCTTTCCCTCCCTGGCAGATACCTGTCATCCAAACCTAGACATTTCATTCGTTCTCAAGTTCTATCAATTGGAAACTTCTTACAGGGTTTTGCAGCACTGCAAGGTTGATTTAATCTGCGCTTAGTATTGAGGAATTGCTCGCCATGCCTCCTGTTGTCGGCTCTGTGATCCCTCTTGCTGGCTATGCGGACGGTGCCAGCTGCTGCGGTGCCGGTTTCATTCAGTGCCTCTCTTCATGAGGGGTGCTGAAAAGGAGCAGCCACTGCCACCACTCCTGCCTTTCTGCTCACAGCACAGCTAGCTAAGTAGGCTAAGCAGGCAAAGTACACTGCAAGCTGCGCTAAGATGGTCCCAACCATGTGGCCCTGGCTGCCTGGCCCCAGTGGCTGTGAGGCCACTTGCGGCACTGAGATAGCCCTGGCTGTGGCACCTCCCCGCACCTTGGAAAAAGGGTCTGAAACATGCTTTTCCTCCTTCTTAAATATGTCATCCCAGAGGCGTTACCAACTTCTCTAATTGGGCCATCAATAGGTCCATTGTCAGAGCCTTTAGGGACTGGATTTGATAGACATAGTTGTTTTTTTCTCACAAACCACTTCTGTAGGTTCTCCGACCCCCACAAAAAAATCAGGCTGTGTCAAAGGAACACACTCTGGTTTCCCAGATTAGGAGTACTGCAAATTAAACACGATGCCTATTCAGTGTCATCTGTACTGTCTTGCTCTTTCTGTGCCACTGAGCTTCTACCCCATCTGTAAGTGCAGGCAGGAAGAACTGTGGTACTTGGCAGAAATATTGATGACAGAACAGTACATTTCTTTTTCACAATTACTAACTGGTCTTGAATAGCTTTGCATGTTGAATTTTAAAAAAAGGTCTCACCATATGGGCAATAGGAGTTGAACTGCCATGTTGCAGAAAATTTTGGAGAACATATTGGGGAAAACAGAAGCATTTGGTCTTTGAAGATTCTTTTGGGGTGGGGGGGAGTTAACAAATTTAACCTGGATATATTGTAATTAATATTTTCCTTATTCCCCCTCTCTAGTTATGCATCCTCATAACAAATATGTGATACTGAATATCTGGCCAGGCACCATGGCTCAGATGTAATCTGAGATGGCGTATCTGCAGATACCTGCACTTCTGACTTCCCTACAGCTGCTTGTCAGGTCAAGATATACCATATGCCATGGCAGAATTGTCTCATCTTTGTGCTGGTGATACTAAGTCAATCACACAGTTTTTGCTATGACTTTTGACTGATGACAGAGCTGTCTTGGAGAGAATGTACCATTCTTGGTACCTGAGTTGACACATTTAGAGTATATTCCAATATCTCTATGTATCACCACTGTGCCCTAATTTCCCCAAACCCTACTTTCCGCCCTGCCCCCCCATCCCCCTTGAAATGATAGATTTGCAACATCTGGCTGTGCAGTTGCCACTTTAAATTATTTCCCCAGATGAAAAAAGTGGCAACAGTCCAAGAAATAGCCAGTTTACTTTAACATGCTGATGAAATTCTTCTGTACTCTGCTTTTCAATAATCACAGGGCATCTTTCAGCTGTTTATGGGTCCTAGCTTCCAAACACTCTGGTGAAGCACAAGCTGTTTGCTAAATGGAGAATCAAGGCATGGGCCAGAACAACATTAAACCAGCTGGTAGATATGAATATGTCTGAACTCTCTTTGTGCTGCTGATAAGCTGCTGGGTGTCTGTCTGCTATACAGCCAAATTCTAAGAACACAGAAAATATAATGTCATGACTCCAGTCCCACTGCCCAGCCAGGGCTCCTACGCCAGACCATACTGCTTGAAGATCTTATGGCAAGCCTACTTTCCTTAATATTTCATGAAGAAGCTGTCCTCTTTAACCAGGAATTAAAGTCCTGTAATTTCTACAGCTTCCATTGGTGTTGTGTTTGTGTTCTCAAACCCCTGTGGAGCATGGCTTACATTTCCCCACCTTCCCAGTGGGAAAGGAGCTCCTGGATGGAGCTTTTTGTCTGCAGATGGGCTACAAATGGTCATTGGTGTGGTAGCTCATCCTTCTGAACTGCCTCAGTGGCAGCAAGAACTACTGATGACAGCTTGATTTAAAGTTGTCTGTAATATAATGAGCATAACCATAAGTAGAGGTGAATTAGTCAATTACTGCTGCTCAGGGATCTCTTTGTGAGGTTATTCCAAATGATTTTTCTAGGAGCTGGATTAGCTTCAGATGCCACCAAGGGACAACTGGTTAATTGTAATGACTTTTTATGTTATGTCACTCCCTAACAATAAGGCTGTTCTTAGGAACAGGGCATGATACATGTCAGGAGAACATATCCATTATAAATAGAGGCTGGAATAAACTCAAGCTCTGGTAGTTTATTATTAGATGTAGCTTAGAGAGATAACAGGAATAATTTCAGTATATTAACAGATGCTTATCAATCACCACCATGAAAAGTGTTATGAAAACTTTTAAAGAAGGGTGTCCTTTCTCTACACACACCTCCCCCCCCAACCCCCCCTTTGAAGGTTTGGTGTGTGTGTACATAAATCCAAAACATATAAAAGTCCCAGCTGACATGCTCTGTTGTGACAAGTCATCTCAGATTGTGTCAATCATATTGCCTTATGCTATATTAAGTGACATACTATAATGTGATTGATACAACATGAAATGACACATCATTGTACAAAATATCATCTGGAAAATTTAGGAAATTACCAAGGAGCAGAAGCTGACAGTAGCCTTTCAAGTTTTGAGGTAGGAAAACTAAAGAAGTAAAAGGAACTCCTTGGAATCAGACCTGCTGCTGCCACTGAGAATAAGGTCAAGTGTGCTCTACTACCTGAATATTTTCATGGGTAATTAGGGGGTCAGTTTTAAAAATGCTCTTGTTTCTTGGGGACTGACACATATCTGTGGGTCTGAATTGAATTTCTCTGAACCACTTGGCACATCATTAATCGTTAGTGTATCTTCACCATACAAACAGGGCTGCAAGCTAAATGCAACTAGTTTCAGTTCAGGAGAAAAAATAAAAGCCCTTTCAAAACCAAACCAAACCAAACCAAACCAAACCAAACCAAACCAAACCAAACCAAACCAAACCAAACCAAACCAAACCAAACCAAACCGCTCTCTCTCCATCTCAATTCCGTTTTCTTCCCATGCCTTCTCCTTTTTCTTTATCTATTTTATTTATATAGTGACAGCAGTCTTAAATAATGAGCTGTCTCTAGACCATACCACAAAATCCTCTGGGGTCTGGAGTATTCCATTGTAGCACCCCCACAATGAAGCGGTATCAATAGGCTTGCCAGTAAGTGCTGTGGAGCAGCTTCTCTTTGGCAGTAATGGCACAGGGCTTTCTAATCTTTGGATGTGGCATGAAGCTGTCTTCTTTTGGAAGCATCTTGAAGTTGCATGGCAGGGTCTCTTGCTCTTGCCACCTGTAGGCACCAAAGCAAACTAAATTTTGTAGTATGTTGATAGTATTGTGTTCTATTGACTGCTGGAGCAAGTGAAAATTTCCTGGAAATGAGAATTTCTCTGAAATGAGAGTTTTAAAGTGAATAGAAACTCTTGAATTAGGTTTGCTTCAGTTGATGCTTGCTAAATGGGATTTAGAAGCTGCTTTCTTATGCTTACTGGGAAAAATAGGCCTGGTAAAAAATTTGAACCTAATTTGGTGCTGCCAGCAAGTAATAAAATGGAGAATAAAGCCAAACATTTTGAACATGAAAAGAAACAATAATTGGCTATGTATCTTTATATAATACTAAAAATGGTATAACAGTGGACAATAGTCAATTTTTCAGTAAGTTTTTAAATTTTAGCCTCTCATCTCTTTCCTTCTAGTGGTGGAGGCTAAGGTTTTTCTGTGACGGGGAGATAATGTAATAATTGATTCTTTCCAGAGGCAGAAGGGTTGTATTGGAGATACTTTTGCTGCTGTCTGAGCCTTATTCCCCTCTGCCTTGATGACAGGAGAAGAAAAACACACAAAGAAAGACAATAAATTCAGGGGTGGTATTTCTGTATTTGATGCTGACTTTTACCTGTAACTTCATGCTACATGGAGACACAGATGGACTGTGGTCTTATGCCAGGGCAGTTTTGGTCTTTGGGCCATTTAACATTGCCTTTTTAAAAATGTGGTTTACAGCAGCTTTTAGCAAGCCAAGTAAAGCTGTTCTTAAACAAAAGAGAAAAGCAATAGAAATTAAAATTTCAAAACTGAATAAATAAAATATAAAAAATACCAACAAAAACAAACCCACAAAAAAGGCATACCACAAAAGACAGGAGGGAAGAGGGAGCCATAAGGAAGGCCATTGCAGAAGATTCTTTTATGTGCCATTACAGATGTCCAGGGTATACCCAGTGTCTGGTGAAAGTGCTGAAATCTTCTCTCTGAGACACAGAAAGCCCGACAGTGTCATAGGGAAACCTCCCCAGTTGTCAGTGTAGCTATTTGAAGAAATTGTGGAAGTACTAATATTTGCTTTTCTCGTGGATTGTATTTACAGATAAAAGAAACTTGACATATTGAAATGGGTCTTGTAAGTTCTAGTAAAGTAGCTTGCATCTGTCTGGCCCAGGCCAGATTTGGTTTGTGATCATGCTATTCAGGTAAGAAATGAGATGTAGAGAGGTCAGAGAAGAAAGATATCTACAGTCAGCATCGCTTTAAATGGTCATCTCTACATATCTTGACCTGTCTCCAGCCAGCACTGAACACAGAGTAAATTGGGACCTTCCATAAGCTTGTTGCAAGGAGATACAGTCTTTGGTTGTAGGTGTACGGACAATATTAAATCTTAATTGAATCCACTTAAATGCTTTCAGGCTTCTGAGGCAAGTTTATCTCATCAAGTCAGTCGAACACCAGGTACCATGTAGCTGGATACTCCTAAAAATACTTGCAAGTTCAAATAGTTACAGTCCTCAATTGGAATATCATTACTAATTCAATACTCAGTATTATCAGTCCCTTGCTAAAAAATAATAATAATAAAAAAAAAATTTAAAAACATTTCAGTAATCTAGTGAAGGAATGGGAATTATGTGGTATAAGCAGTCCTGTGGCTGGAATTATTACCAGCAATTATTCAAAATGGAACCTGGGAAGACTACATGGATAATTCATGAACTTGGATACTTAAGTATACAGCCAGTTTAGTAAAATACATTCAATTGCACCAGAGATAATAAAAACAAAGAAAATCCTAAAGCAGGCTACTTTTTCCTTTAACCTACACTTGAAGAGGAAGGGGATGGGGCAGGGAATAATGAGGTGCCCCATTTGTTTGAATTTGAAAGTAAGTGCAATCTTATTTTATTCAAATCTTTTCTGAATTAGTAGTTTCTGTTCTGTAAATGGTAATGCACTCATGCTCAAATCACAGGACAGTGTTTGCACTGTGTTGTGTGGTAATGCTGAATGTAGAAAGTCATTAGTCATAACGGAAGGCAAAAGAGTGAGAGAGGATACAGGGAACAATACAGAATTTGAACTGTACAAGGCTACAGCAAATTTCTCAGCTGTTCTAAAACTGGAAAACCCAAAAAAGCTGTAAACTGTGCATTTTAGAAATACGGCCTTTGCTTCCTTCTGTTTTGCTCATGCAAAATGTCTAGAGTTTTGTAGTAGCTAGTCCCGTTCAGTAATTGCATGCTCGTGTGAACTAATTTAATGAATGGATATTGTTTTGTGATTTTTTTTTCTTATCTGCATGTTAGTTCTCTTTTTGTCAATGGAGTTCAATTATTATTATAGTATATATTATTTTGGATCATTTTACTGCTGAATCAATACATATATCTATACAATAAATATTGATGTTGCTTTAATGTTCTACGGTGTTCATTATGTCAAGATTATTTCAGTCAGAAGCCACATATTACTGCTTGTTTCTAACATATCCTGTCCACTCAATGTGAAAAAATTTGTTGCTCAAATTTGTCTTCTGCCCTGGTTTCAAAAGATAAATAGAGGTAAGCGCAGTACCCTTGAATAAATGCACTAGGCAGGTTGACTCAGACACCATTCCTCTAACTCTCGTATGTGTCATTTTGTGACTTCTGTACTTTATTTCTCCTTCCAACCATTTTTTATCTCATCTGTTAGAACTGGTATGTAGTTGGGATCATGTCTTGAAGTGTATTTTTGCAGAAAACAGCACATCAGGGCTCAGCTTTTACTTATAACTCACCTAACAATGCTAATATATGGGCTGCTGTGGAACAGTGAGAAACCCTCACACACACAGAGGCACATGGAAGACAGGAGGTGAGAACAGCATGATTTTCTTATTTCTCTCCTGTAATATATTCAAGAATAAAGGAACTAGGGGAGAGATGTACCATAAGCCTGTGTTAAATGTTATACTACCACCAGCATAAACTATCAGTGGTGAGAAAAATACAGCATCGTTTTTAGTAATCAGAGGCAGATTTTCCCATTATTCCTATGCAAGTGTACTGACTTCAGTGGGTGCTGGCAGTGGAATCTGGCTCGGCACATTCAGTGAAACACATATGGCTAATCACTGGAGTTTGAAAACACTGGATAATGATTCTGTCCGTATTGTGAAAGACACAGTGAGAGTTACTTGAAGACTGCATTCAGATTGAAAAAAAAAATTGCCACTTTTGGTGTTTCCCATCTGGGACAATATTGCCTTATTTGCCATCAAGTAATCATAATATCTGTCTGGCATATGTACCATGTTAGCACAAACATGTACATGTATCTGCATGTATATATATCTACATTCCACCTTCTTTGTTGTACAGTATGGCATCAGGTCAGTAGCAACTATGAGAAAATCATAATCTGTTTACACCCAAAGACATGTGTATGCCCATGAAAGGAAAAAGTAATTCAGATTACCTGATCCTCTACATTCCTGGCTCCCTCTGCAGCCTGGGAATTGAAATAACCATGAAGATGTAAGGGAGGTATGTATAGTAAGAGACTAAACATAGCCCAGAGTCACCAAGTTGAAACTGAACTTGAAAAACAAGTGTGTTTAAAATTGCTAGAACATTACTGGCACCATGGGAATCCTATTCCTAGGTGGCTTCAGGAGGAAATGTAATGCACTGGTACTCAAAGCCAAAGGAAGATGTCTCAGTTGAGGATTTTGGGGCTAGCAATCCCACTGGCACTGTTTCTTAAGACTTTCTAATCTTCTTGCAATGCTTAAGGTTCAGTATCCTGGACACCTGTTGTTTCACCATTCCTTGTAGTTGCTCTGTGTTTTGCTCCTAGCTTTGAATTGTCACAATCTTATATAGGCTGCATTTAGGTGAAGCTAATGCCTCTGTCTGAGTGAACAGTATTTTGTACAATTATCACTCATTTTCCATATACTTATTATGTGAATAATACTAGAGAACTACTAATTAATTGCTACTATTGATGAAAATTATTGCTAATATGTTTTCTAAGGATGAAGAAAAAATAAGCTGTTAGGAATGTCTATATCATAAGGGACTTGGCACGGGAGAAAAGAAACAAAATGTTATACCCCTTTTG
>VWZN01000707.1:206204-220425 GCA_013396955.1 Regulus satrapa | reverse complement strand
GGGGGGGGGAGCGGGGGAGACGGACGGACGACTCCTACCTTCCCTAGCAAACACCTGCCATCTAAATCAAGACAGTAGGAAGCTTTCTAGAGCTAATTAATAGAAAACACTAGGTAAAATAGTAATTTAAAAGTAATTTCCAGCAATAAGGAGTTATGACCAGGGACCATGCTGAGAATAGTGTTTCAGAAATAAATTGTGAAAAGAAAAGGTTCTGGAGGTGTTGACCTACACTCGGTACTTTCTTGGATCCCACAAAAGCGTGGGTTTAATCCTGACTGATACTTAATTCAAAGCAGTGACAGTAGCATCACATTGTGGAGAATCCTACTAATAGCCCATATGTCTTCAAGGACTTCAGGTACTGAAAATCTGTTTTGCAAATGCTTTGAAAACCTGTGACAGTGTGGTTCTGTTTTAATGAAGTATTTCTAAGACATCATTGCAGTAAATGATAGTAGTTTAATAACAAATTCACTGAGGATGAGAGGAAGGTTGTCTGCTACTCCTTTTCATGGCGTTTCCTGTGTCTGAATACCATAAATCATAAAACATTTCAAGATGGTTAAATGATTTTGCTTAATTTGAAGTTTGTGGAGTTCTTCTGTTTGCTAGGGGAGCCCTTAAAATGACATTCAATTTCTCTCACTTGGCAATTTAGCCGTATTTGTTCCTTAAAGGATGTTAAAATCTTCAGGTAATGCTGCATTCCTTTTGTTGTAACCCTAAAATACTAATTATCTTGAAAAGGGTTTGCAATTGTCACAGAACCAGGAAGTACAGGCAAAACAAGTGTTTTGATTCATCATAGAGTTTAGGATCTTTGGGATAAAAGTTACCCAAATGATTAGATCAACTCATCTACTCCTCTGCCAAGAGTAGGGTTGATTTCATCTTTCTCTACAGGTGCTTTTTGATCCTGTTCTTACAAATATCTGGTGCTGAAAATTTTATCATGTACTGCTTTTTTTTTTTTTTTTTTCAGGCTAATTCAATTCTGCACTTTTAGAGTTAGAAACTTGTTGCTAGAGTCTGACCTGAATCTTTCAGATATTGGTTTACCCATATAATTTATCCCACCTGGACATAAATAAACCAGATTATGCTGTTTATTTGTTTGTTTGCTTTAACCCTTACAAGTTCTTCATTTCACAAGATTGTCTTAATTACTTTTTTCCCTGTGACTACTTGACTCCTCTTTGTCCAAAGTCAGAGCACCTCTCCTATGAAAATAAAGAGAGAGCTGGGGTTGTCCAGGCTGGAGAAGGCTCCAGGGAGACCTTAGAGCCCCTTCCAGGGCCTATAGGGGTGATGAGAATACTGCAAAGGGGCTTTTGGCAAGGGCATGGAGTGTCTGACAGGACAAGGGGGAGTGGCTTTAAACTGAAAAAGGACAGGTTTAGATTAAATATTAGGAATAAATTATTGGCTGTGTGGGTAGTGAAGCATTGGAATGTATTTTGTAGGGATATTGTGGATGCATCATCCCTGGAAATGTTCAAGGTTGGATGGAACTTTGAACAACCTGGCCATGGCAGGCAGTTGGAATGAGATGAACTTTAATGTCCCTTTCCATCCAAACCATTCTATGATACTATTAATTCAATGTTAGATACTCAGTGTCAAGGATGATACCTCATTCACCCATGGATTTCACGTATTAAAGGAGTTCCTGTCTCCTTATCCGTCTTTGTAAATTTAGTATTCTCCAGGCACAGAGAGATACCAAGAGCTGATCCTGCTTTTTGCTGGAGAAAATACAGTACCTTTTTAGAGGTCCAAAAAGATATTCACAAGGATTTATTGCTGCTAAAGCCCTGCCTGCCTGCCTGCCTGCCTATGCAGCAATCTGAAGAATGAGTCTTCTGCTAATGAAAATGTGATCCTTTATGAGAAAGAGAAAACTGTGATCTGGTGTTCTGGTTTGGAGCTCTTTTTTTTCAGGTTCTTTTGATTGGCAAGAAACAAGTATGTATTTTAATTACATCTGGCCTTTTTACAACGTGACTAAGCTGTCCAACAGATGTCTGCTTTGGGTCTGAACAGCATGAACATATGACAGGGAGGCAAACAATCCCAAGGAGTTTCATCCCTCTTACTTTTCACACAGATTTGGTCACATTATATCAAATGCCCATGTGAGTTCTTTATTCTTTCAAAAGATTAGCTTTACCAAAAGTATATTCTGAATCTGGTCTTCTCTTATGGCTTCCAAAGAATAAAGCCCTCTCCAGGAAGGTATCTTCAGATTGCATCTGATTGCCACTCATAACCTGATGATGTGCACCAGGATGGAAGCTTTATAGGCCTCAGCAGAAATCCTTAAGGAGAACTAGGAAATGGATACCATCAGGCCAGATTTGGAGGACTGGAAATAATTTACCCATAACCCTTGATTTAATCTATCTGTCTGTTCAAATTCATCTCTCATCTAATCAATCTAAGCAAGAGGACTGAAATCCTGGAAATATCATGTTTATTAGTCTTAAAGAAAAAAAAAAAAAAGTCCTGGAAATGTGTGTTTTAACAAGTAGTTGAGTTAGCAATTCTTTCTTACTCTACAGCCCAGCCCTGCCACACATACTGTAACTTTCATCTCCAGCCAAAGAACATCAAAGTCCTTCTGAGGTCAAGGGCAGTGTGGCAACGTGTGTTAAATCAAGAGTTTCCAGATTAGCGTTCGTTGTCGGATGTGGACAGGGACTGCAATATATGATGGTATTATAGAAACTAGGCTAGGCTAGGCACTTGGAGAGATTAAGGATTTGGGGATGAAGCAGCCTGCAGATTGAAGACTAGATTTGTTTATTTTTATTTGTTTTAATTCCTATGCTATAAAGAGGAAAAGGTATGTACGTGGCAGCAGTGCATTGTCCTACAGCTTTCTGTATCAGATCTGCTTATTGGTGAAATTCATGTGAGGGTGCTGCCCAACCCAAATGGTAAACTAAATCCTCTCAAAGGGCAAGGAAACAGTCTTTTTCCAAATGTACCTTTATCAGAAACATAATGAAAACATGGTTTATAAGGTGAAAGAATCATCTGCAGTAATAGTAACCTTACAGCAAAGCCCTTAATTGGTTGGTTTGTGACCACATCTAGTTTTTGTTCCATTTGATATAATCTCATTTCAGTTCACAACCATCATGTTCTTTCTGTCCTGAGAACGGAATGAAATGCAAGCTAGCCCCTGCTTGATGTATTTCTGCTCAGAGAAGGCACTTAACTTCATGAGGCAGCAGTAACAGTTGTGACTTCACCTTCAAGCACTTTGGAAAGAAACATAATGAAACATATAGTTTTTTTTGTTTGGTTGGTTGTTTTGTTTTGTTTGGTTTTGTTTTGTTTTTTCTACAGAAACAAAATCAAAGCCTAGTAGCAACTGGCAAGAAGTTACCCATTATCAGGTGAATTGATATTCTGAAATTGTTAGAATTCACAAAAATTCATAGCAGATGGAATTTTTGCCAAAAGAGATTTGCATTTGAATCTACAAAATAATATGCATGTAAAGCCTGCTTTCATGCCTTTAAAATGCAAGGATTTAAATAAGATTTTAAGTAAGATTTTCATTTCTGTAACCTCCCTCTAGGATCAGTAGAGATAAACAGAGGGAGGCAGCTTGACTTTTGGGTGCAATGAATTATTGTTTTTGGAATTGCCCTCTGATTTAGGCACTTCAGTGAAGTACATACTGTTCAGCGTGGTGTATTTAAGTTCAAAGAGCACACTGCCATACTTGCAGGGTACGTGGATTATCTGACTGCTTTGAGTGTGCAATTACAGACTCATTTTTTCATAGAACTGCGGAAAGGAGGGAGAATAAAAATCTTCAAACTGTTTAAATGAAACTGCGTGCACTGTTTCCAGTCTTCCTACAAATGTAATAAGGTGGTGTATATATATATATACATACATACCTAATTATACTTTACATTATACTATACATACCTAATATTTGCTTTGAAAAGCTCTTTTTAAATCCCATTTCCAAGATTCCTTAGAAACGTTGATTGTCAGGGTGAGCTTAGTTAACTAAAGAGAGAGTAATAAAATTAATTAATGTAACTGGTAACAAGGCTGCAGTTTCAAATACCCAATCTAATTGCTCCAAACTGCCAGGTAACTAAGTTGGAATGCTGATTTCTCATAAAACATCTCCTTCCAAATGAATCACCCACGTATATGCTGTTCTTGCTGTTTTTCAAGCTTCCCATCAACTTCTTAGCTGGTCCTGATTTAATATGGATGCCAATCTGCCATTATGAGAGTGGGATATGAAAATACAGTTCAAGTGAACTTACATAATATTTCTGAACTTCAGCTAAAGCATGGTTTAGATTTTCAGCTGAAATTCAGGTAGTTTCTATTTTTGCTAAATAAATTACCTCATTGCTGAATAGGATTGCTATCTTGCTTCATTTGCATTGTTCTGTGATGAAAAATAATTATAGAAATAAATCAGATTTTCTGGTGTTCCATTAACTTTTTTTAGGTGTTTTTTGTTTGATTGGGTTTTTGGGATTTTTTGTTTGTTTAATTTAATATTTCAGCTGCCTCCAGGATGCTTTTTAATATCAAAAGGGCTTAGTCAATTTTCAGGGCTAACTACTCGCAAAATGTCAGTTTAATAAAGCAGGTTCATTGCTGGAACTTGGCACAAAAAGAAAAGGTGAAGCAATGTAAAATTTTACTTTGATGAACTTAAATAAAAAGAAGGGGAGGAAGGAATGGCAGTCCTGTTTGTTTCTGAATGCCATTGATTTCTGTAACATCTGAGCAATTTTGCATTCAGTTCTTCATGGACAGAAATCAGGAGGAACTTCGATGTACCTGAAATGATAGACTGAGCAGTCAGTCCTCAGAGGGTCCATCAAAACATTTCATTCTGCAACCAGATTCTTGTCACAGTGTGCTAAAAGTCCATGCCAACCACTGTCAGCTGAGGCATCTCTGATTAACATCTTTACAGTACTATCCAGCTGCACTTTAAACTTGCATGCTTTAAATCTACCCATTGATGAAAGGTTTGGATAAAAAGTTTAACACAGGTTCTCTCACACATTTCATGCTGTTAGAGAGTTGGACTACAAGTGAAAAAGTTGAAAAGAAATAAAACCGTTCAAAAAATTGCTGTAAAAACCCAGTCTTTTAAATTTCTTGTTATGAAAAAGTCTCAATTCCAAAATACAGATAAATGTAACATATAAAATATTTTAAAGGCCAAAATATAATCAAAATGAGGAAATCAGGCATGGAGAGAAATGCTAATGTTTTAATTAGTCCCTTCCACTGATCATGATTTTATATTTTATGAAGAAAGCCCATTTCATTTTTGATCACCTCCTGTCACCGTAGGATGAGATTCAGTGACATGGGCTCCATGTTCAGAAGGCATAAAATGATGAGTTTATTGAGAGAAAAAGCAAATTATATTGAAAAATCTTGGAGAGATATTTATAGACGCCCGACGTACTAAATATGGATTGTCTATCAATGAATACTCTGAGATTATTGGTGCAGGATGGAACAGCTCCCTTTTAGTAAACATCATTTACACAACGGACACCATGGGTGTCTGTTATCTGTCAGGGAATTTTTTTGAGAATTCTTCCTAATGTTCTCATAATATCTGAAGGCTGCAGGCTACCGTGTAGCCACAGCCTCCAAAAAAATTTTTTTTTTCATCTGTTTGCTCAGGTACCTTTCCGGCCCATGTTAGCCTTGCTAGAGTTCTCTGTAGGGCAGGAATATATTGATGCCAAGCCAAAGAAAGACAGCTCCTTCCCACTGTGCTTTCCCTCTTTGCTTCTGCCCCCTTGTAAAATCTGCTTGTGTAAGGTGAGCACTTAACTTTCCCAAACTGCCTTGTCTTAGGCTTCTTTAAAACTACTAAATGAAAGAAATGAGGATGGAGAATTCAGTTTTGTGTGCATGTTGTTTACCATGAAAAACTCTCTCACTTGCAATTCACCAGAAATAGTCACCAGCTGCTCCCAGGCTAAAGTTACAATGCCAGTGGGAGGTCTTTAGCACGAGAGGGAGAAAAAGGTCTTTGCCAATATGTTAAAAAATGGACTACAGTGGAACTGAAAAGTTCCCTTGATAGTGGGCATATTATCTATGCATCTTGCTACAAATTACTGATAGTCTTTCCAGCTCCTTTTTTTTTATTTTTTTTTTTAATGTCTTAAGGGGATTTAACTAATTCGGCACAAAGTCTTATGCCAAAAGTGGAATTTATTCAATCATATTTTTTCACCTAAGGTATGGCAATTCCTCTGGCTTTTTTCATGTTCAGGTGGTCATTTGTCTCATTTGTAGATGAGGCAGATTTAGCTGAGTGAAACCCAGCTGCAGTCAGCAGTGCTGACTTTCGGTGCTTGCTGTGCACAAATTTCTGTTGGAGTCAGCTGAAGACTTCTGTTCTTGGTAGTGTGTGGCCTTTCTGCTTGGACTGACACTCATACGGCATTGGTATAGCTATAGGACTAGATTTTGTGTGTGCAAGGAAGGCAAGGTGGGGTCATCAATGCTGATGTTGCTCCCTTGGCTTGGAAAACAGGAGCCCCTGCTTGTCTGATAGCACAGTTTTGGTAGTCCTGAAAATCTTCTTGAAGCTTGAAGTGAGAAGAAGCAGCAGCTCAAGGACTTGAAGGCAACAGAGTTGTAGATACTTTTACAAAACACACAGAGTATGTCAATTAAGGATCTTCCCTCTGCCTGGTGCTTGCCATTCCAAGAGGGCAACATGGGTACCTTAGCTTGGAGCTGGATCAATACACCTTTGGAGAACACTTGGCCTCTCTTACTGGTACCAAACACAAGAGGAGAAACAGTGACTAGTTCCAGATTCCTGCACTGAGTACACAAGCACCCTTAGACAATGTAAATGATCTGTGAAGAGTCACTAAAAATTGGAGACACATTGTCTGTGGATTTTCATTATAACTTCTAAACGTATAGAGTTCTATAGATAGATTGAAAACCAATTTTAATCTGACAGTTTCTGCTGTTTTCATTGAGGCCTCTGCGACCTCACATGCATTTCCACTGCACCTGGTAGTAAAGCCACTGAGATCTTTGTATTTGAAGTAGGATCATGTGGCAGCAGAGCATAAAGGATGCACTAGAGAGTACTGTGTGCCTTCAGCCTCTTGGGCCTGCCATGAGGTGGGAGAAGCAGCTTTGCAGAGTAATATCAATAGTCACAAAGATTAATCTGTCCTTGCTCACATATCTGTCTGTAAAAACCAGCACTGTATTCAGGATGCAGAAATGCAGAAACATATGTGTTATATGAAACTGTATTAGCTTGTTGCCATTGGGTCTATCTGAAAGCTTCTTGAGAAGAGTTTGTTCTTAGAGTCAAATATAGGTTCCTGTACTTCCATTTCAGGGTAAACTAGTTTAAATAACTGAAAAAAATTATTGATGCCCAAATCTGTAAGTTTTTCCAGACGGATATGTGGTGAATATTGCAATTGGGTTTTTTAAATGAAAATCCTCCACTAGACAGGAATCTTTGTAAGTCTTCTTTTGGTTGCTGGCCAGTGGTTAACTCAGAAATCCAAGTGCGTTCACTCAAATGTTGTCTTCTTTCCTTTCAGCAAAGTTTCATCCATTTACGTATTGAACATGAATTTCTAGAGAACTGTGATTTGTGTAAGGGTTTTGCTGACATATTTATTTAACTCTCAGTTTTGGTTAATTTAATTCAGAAAACCAAGCTGCAAAAGCACTAAAATCTCACTACTCTTGACTTTTACAGAACACATTGCATGATATCTCAACAAACCGGAATCATCTGGCACCAACTACGTTTGACTTACTGTCCTACTAAAAGGTTGATAGGAAAAATCAATATCTGTTTTGTTTCATGGTAGAAGACCTCAGCATTTTGCAGCCTAACATATTTTTAGTGGTTTCATTGCACTACTAAAGGTCAAGTACCATATCTGTGCCTGTGATTTCCTGTACTGCTTTAAAACACAGCCAGGGCCTGTAACTCTATAAGATCTTTAAGGTCATAATCCTGTTCTCCTGAAAGAAATGGAGAAGATTTTGGATGGCCAAAAATGAATTGTAAAAAAACCAATTTGTGCAGTGTACTTGAAGCTTTTTTGCATCTTTGTTTTTTTAAATTTTCACATGTAATATTTAACATTGATTCTATAAACTACATGTTTAATTGCAAGCCCAAGACAAAGGCCATTCTATAGCTTGCAGGGGCAGGGACTTGTTTAGCAGGAATGAGATCTGAGTGGTAGCAGACTGTCTTTGTATTGGGTGTTTCTTGACAATAAATATTACAGTGGTTTTAAAGGAATAGCAGATCTTACATATTTTCTTAGTGCTGTTTCCTGACTCAATTTGTATTCCATTTTGTAAACAACATTGTAACTGGTTTGAAGTATTTGCATTTCTCACCTCTTCCATTTGTCTATTATTTTCTTATTAGGAACTTAGCTGGTGAGGTATTTGACACCCCAATAACCCATACAGAAAATTCCAGACAAATTTATAAAAATCAGATAAATTCCACCCTTGTGCACCAACCACTTTTGCATTTGATTGTCATTTCTGATTCTGTCTGTTCTCATTCTTATTTGCAGTAATGACAGTTTTATGCTTCTTGATTTATTTGGTGTAGTTATACATATGAAAGGTACAATGTAAATCAATCACTAATAACAATAAATAAAGGAAAGTTAAAATTTCACTTTATGACCTTTAAAGCATCAAAACACAAAGTCTCTGTGTGACTGACAGATACTTAATAAAGCACTACACAGACACACTATCCCACACCACTTGTTACTTACTTTGTGCAATTAAACTGAAGGCTTGTGGGTCGCATGATAAAAGTTTGACCTGTCTTTTGTTGTCTTATCTTTTACTTTTAAACTGCATCTTGTAAATCAATTTCTCTTATAATTCTCATGAAAGACTACTGTGTTCAATACAGTTTATGCTGTGTCAATATCACATAGCAGTACCCAGTTCCCCTTAGATCATCTGAGCTGTGCAGGACATGCATATCTCACAAATTGCTCTCCCTGTTTCATGATGCACCTCTGGCTGCTTGCAGGAACCTATATTTCTATTGAGAAATCTGTAATTCTTTGAATGATCCTTAAAACACTACAAGAAAGAGAGTTGAACTTTAATGTCTGCAAGAGAGAAAGTAATAACTTTCTCCATCTTCTGTAAGTGACTTGGGCTATGTGATGAATACAGAACCTCCCCTCACAAGGTTTTTTTGATATTATACACTTGTAACAAATAAGGTTAGAACCTTTAAAATATAGCATTTAGTAATGTATGGGAAATAGCTTCTTCTCAATTTCTTTAAAGGTCACTGCATTTGCTTTTCAGTTGTAATTTTAGTTTGGGCCTCTACAGAGTAGAACTGAGAGTGGGTTTGGCAATGTTCTCTCAATTTCCCCAAGACCAAAAATAAAATGGCATGGGCCATTCATATACAATGAATGAGTGTCTATTTCTTGTGTGTGTGTGTGTGTGTGTGTGTATGTGTGTGTGTGTGTGTTGGTATGTTTGCATACAGAACATTTTCAAGTTTGGGGTAAATTAGTTGACCAAATAATCAGGCATAAATGCAAACCACAGAGAAGTTATCAGTTTATTATCCCCTTTTCCCCTCCAACATTATTTAGCATGACCTCACTCACTTCCCTATGAGCTCACCATTCCTGTTTCTGATCTTTGCTTAATAATATGGTCTCACTATATACGTATATGTAAAGGATGTGCATTTCTATAATTATTTTGTTAAGACACCCAAAATGAGGAAAGAAATTGAAGAATAATGAGTGGCTGTAAGACACAGTGTCCCGCTCACATCTAGGAAATACTATATGACTAGGAGAGCAGAGGGTGCTATAGTTGGCCTGAATTTGCCAGTAATGCTACATTTATAAAGAACTGCAGATTACTCATTAAAGATAGGAATGGCATATTTGGTGTTACATGTTAGAAGACAGATGTTAAGAGCATCTATAAAATACAGGCTGGGGAAATATTTTTTCACCTGAAGGGACATAGATGGGAAGTGAAAAGAAGTAGGAAGGCTTTAGATTCCTTTTTTCTGGCTGTAGAAAAGGCACATAGGCTCAGATCCTACCAATATTGAGGCCCTGACTTTTAATTCAGTGCAAAGATTAGGAGCCATAGCAGCAGCCTGAAAAGGGGTTATGGTGCTAGAGGTCATTGTTTCAATACCCAAGTTTAACAAATTCCTCTGAGCCCATGTCATGACCCTGAGTTCACATGCCTTTGCTCTCAGCATGAGGAATGGTTGGAAGCTGAGAAGAGGATGTAGGTTGTTTTTTGAAACAGGTCCTGAAACATTATATTTTTTACACATGAACCTATATTTTAAGGCTCACCCTATCCTTATAAAGCAAATGCTTTTTTAAAAGAATGTACATCAATTTGGATGCCAGCTGGATTTTCCCAGGTGAACATACATATTCAGCAATTGAGAGGATTTATTCTCTGTTTACATTTATGAGATTTGGCAACAGTTATTGGAAGTCGAAAAGTTAGATGTCTTCCTTTAAAGCAGGTAACTATATCCATTTGGCTGATCAAGATTTACAAATGTCTTTCCAGTTGATTTATTCTTGTTAACATTACTACTGATCTATTTTTAAAGTCATCATAAGAATGATGCCAATTTTAATTTTTAAAAATGAAGCAGGAGAATTTGGTTTGTCAGCTACCAGCTGNTCATGATGATTTGGTCTGTTTTATATTAACTGAAGGATTCAGAGCTACATTTTCTAAAGTGATTGCTGAGAATACCCTGATAGTTCACATATCCAGCTGAGACTTTTTCAGCTCTCATGTGCTTAGGGTGTGGAAATCTCCCCTCTTTTGGGCTTTGAGCTTCAAATTGAAGTACTCTGATCATTAGTTATGCTTTTTACTAAATCCTTTCTCTCCTCAGATATTCTCTGTGCTCTAAAAGCATCTGCTCTTGGAAGCTGCCCTGGACACTCTTCAACAAGGTGCTACAGTAGCTGAGGTTTTGGATTAGTCCTTGAGCTAATGTGGAAGGTAATACACTGGATTAGGTTGTGTTTCGAAACCCATCAGTGTGGCAGATGACTGTCAGCAAGAACTGACAAACAAACCATACCTCAACATTATGGGGTGAAAACCTCACTCTGAGTGTTGTGGCACCCATTTAAGGCTTTTATTTTTCCCTAGCTTGAGGTGATACAGGAAGACAGTGATTCCCTAGCACTTTGGATCAGTGTAAAATCCTCAAAGACCTTGTGGAATGACAGGCACTGTCATTTATGTGAAAACACCATACACTCCACTGTCTGATATGTCTTTATGGATCTGATGCAGAGTATTGAAGGAGGTCTTGTAGATCCAGTTGTCCAGCCCCGCACTCTGAGAGATCACAGATTACATCTGCTATGGCTGGCTTACTCTATTAAGCTCTTTTTTATTAAACTTAAGAGGTTTATGTGCTCTACATGCAAATCGAAATTAGGAATACACCTGTTTAATTATCTTGATGCATTTTCTGGGTGAGGCATTTCACAAAGATACATGCTTAAGATACAAAGATATGCTAAAGATACAATCACCACTTTAAAGAGGTCGTGAGCCATTGATCCTCTCCTTCTAAAAAACACTGTGCCATAGCCGGAGCACAAGCCACTTTAGAGATGAAATACCATCATGTGTTCTCCTTTGCATCTGTGGATTCCTTGCAACCTGAAGACAAATTTCTTTGCCAGCTTCTCAACTGGAAGAGCTAACCCTGTTTACCATCCCTCACCGTGCCAAGTGCTGTCTCCCTCCCAGCACAGAGGGCCCATAGAATATATTATTCCATTAACACTTGTCTGTGTTCTCTGCTCTGCATATTAGAGCAACTGAGGAGATCAATTATCTTCAGCCAGGGATATTAAGATTAAGCCTTTTTTTTTTTAAATGTTTATCCAGAGTATTATGAACTTTCATTCTCCAAAGGTAGCAATCAACAAAGATAAATTGAGTGGCCAAAACCAGCTACTTAACTAACTGTTTTCTATACTCTGCACAAGGTTCTGAATCCAACAGAGGTGAGGCTCTAAAATGAAAGCTAAGGGAGGGGTTGGGGGGCAAAAACCAGCCAGCTGAGATCACAGAGAAAGAGATGTTAATGGAAAAGATCACACACAACAAAACCAAACAAAATGAAGCAGCTAAAGACAGTGATTATATAGATCTGAACAGACTGTTGACTATGTGGAATTGCAATTATCTTGCAGGCTCCTGGGACCTTGCTCAGGGAATCATTACAACAAAACTAAGAAGATTGTTCTCAGGTGCAGAACATATTGATTTTGCTGTTCTCCAGCATCTTGCAAAGCAACTGACCATGTCATTTAAGTGTTCGTCAACCAAACACATCAATAAACATAAAACTTTCAAAAAAGCAAAAATAATCTCATAAATAATTATAAAAGAGTGAATTATTACCCAGAAGCAGGTGTAATTGATGTTATTATAAATAAACCACAAAATATATCCTGTACCAAGCTTAAAAATGTATGAAGGCATCCATCTACCTTGTTAAAAAATGATAGTTTATCTTGCCAAGAGGACAGTTTTCATAGCTGCCTGAGTGGAAGAGGTGTGTGCAGAGAAGAGATTACACTGTAAATATTTTTTATTTCCTTTATTTTTTCCTTTTTTTCCCTCACCTTTTTTATGTGAATTCAAAGCTTATAAAGAGAGAGACACAGATAACATTTATTACAGCCAAGCTGCAGGGAGGGCAAAAGGAGTTTCTCTGTATGGTCCACATCAGCCTTGACCTGCAGTGTTCTAACTATTGTAATCCTTGACCTTTGAAGAGCAGCTGTCAGTAACAATGGGCTTTTTTCTCCCCAAGGACTGCAGGGACAAGCAAATTCATTTTGAATGTGTGATGTGAGATAATCAGTAATGGCAAAGCACTCACATCCTCTGCTCTCCAGTATTGCCTATTCACCCGTAACTGCAATTAACACTACCGAGATATTAATGCAGAAGGAAATGAGACCCTTGGCTCTGTGTTAACTGATGGCCCAACATATCTCTTAATCAAGGGTCCCTTCTTCTCCAAATACTGAGACACAGACAAACCCACAGGGTAGGTCAAAGGGGTAAAGATGAAGGCTTAAGATTTTTGCTGACTAGTAAGGGAAAGGGATGAATCTGTATGGTAATGGTGGTCTTTTACCTCATACTTCATACATGAAAGAAAACAGTTGAAGTACTTTCTTTGTATGTGTGATCATTTAAATAAGCACAATTCTGGGGCTGACCAACTCCCAGAGAAGTCAGTCAAAGACTGTCACTTGGATGTGGGGTATGGCTTACATGTTCCTTTGAAAGAGAGCCTTGAATAAACCTGCAAACTTCCACAGCTTGCTAGCCAAAGTTGATGGCAGAGTGTCTCCATCCCCCTTCCCCTGGATCCTGCCTGAATCTTTACAGCAACAAGCTCTCCACCAGCCCCCCTGATTTGGGAAAGCTCTTTATAAACTGTATATGAACTAGACATAGGATCTAACATCATAGGATTTTGTGGAATCTGTATCTAATTGGCTGATGGATCACATTTTCTGTTTTAAAAGTCTCAGTGAAGAATCTGATGGAAAACTGACTTTGTTTCAATTTTGTACATGTCCAAAGATAAGTTTCTTTCCTGATCAGGTTATCTTGAATGCTTACACATGATGACAGATTTTGGACTCAGGGGCTGCCAGTTGTTTTGACTTGCTAGCAGTTGTTGCTTTCAGTTATTCATATTTCTTTCTCTCCTGCCTTCCACCCCCTTTGATTCTGTGGGGTTCTCTTTTAGCAATTGTATTTTCACAGATAGTTTTGAGACTCCTGTTCATACAATCAAATCCAAATTTGGTCCAAGTAGATACTTTCTTTTTTATTATTTTTTTTTTTTTTAACCCTGCTTCAAGAGTAAACCTAATGTCAATATATCAGACTTTCTCATTTGGATTTCAGAAGTCTTGGCTTCCAAACATCTTCCATTAATTTGGAGTCCCATTTTTCTGTCAGTTTTCGGCAAGCTTAGGAGTCACTGCATTGGAGAGATGGGAATATGAAAAACAGCAGTGAAGGCAGAGTTAGGGATTAGTACAAAAAGTCTCATGAAAACATTCCCATTGTAATGCCATGTGACTTTTTA
>VWZN01000707.1:183664-206183 GCA_013396955.1 Regulus satrapa | reverse complement strand
AATTTTTTCAAACATTTTTCAGAATGTTTGGATTACTTTGGTTTTGACAAAAAAAAAAAAAAATTAGACATGATATTCAGGCAGGAGATAATTATTGGCAAGGGAAGACTAGATGTGATCTGAGCAACATGGTCTAGTGGAATGTATCCTGCCTATGGAAAGGGGTTTGGAACCAGATAAGCTTTCAGATCCTTTTCAATCTAAAGCTTGCCATAACTTCCCTAATATGGTGATCAGAGGAGAAAGGAAGAAGGTGGAGTATTGTAGAAATAGAATGGGAAAAGAGAAATAAATAAAAAACAGAGGGAGAGCAACACTAGGAAAAGTTGGTTAGCTACNAACACTAGGAAAAGTTGGTTAGCTACTTATTGAAAAGAGACTCTATTCTCTATTTTGTCTTATGGTCTTATGAAAAGGAATGAATATCATAGGTTGTTATGCCTATGTGCTTGTGTCCTGGTTGTTTCCATGTCTGACACTGGGTTTCCAGATAATGCTCAGCCTAGTGACATTCCCTGTGGAGCAGGAGAGTTAAAAAAGTAAATAACAGAAATAGCAAAAAAATTAATACTGCTAACAACAACAACAATAACAACAATGACAACAACCTGGCATGACCTGGTGGGTCATCTGTTTATCTTAGATATGTAAATTTTTCTCTGGACCTGCCTTTTCTGTTCCCATAGACTGTCCTGTAGTTTAGATTACCATTCTGGCTTGCCATATTTTTAGATAGCTAATTTTTGGTCTTCATCAAAGTTACTCCAAAAGTCATGTTCCTTTCACAGAGGTCACAACTTTGACAAGCCTTAAGTTTTCACTGCATGGCACTATATAGCTTAATTAAATAATAGAGTTGGCTGATGCAGGGTCTAGGGGGTCTCACTCTTCCTGGATTTTTATTTTTTTAACAGTAATAATTTAAGTAGTGTATGTGCAATCAACAAAGGAGAGGAGGGGATAGAACACATATGTCAAAATGTAAATTCCATTCTTTAAAAGAAAAAGAAGTCATCTGATGATTTGACTGGTTTTATCAGCTGATGTGAAGCAAAAGACATAGCAAGATTGTAACTAACTTTAAACAGGAAAAAGTAACTAGTGTTACAGGAAATAAAATATAGAACCGATTATTTTCATATTACAAGCCTGAAGTTAAGCAGTACATGATGCCATTAAAAAATAGGGAGTTTCTTTAGATCTGCAGAGCTTTACTTATGAATTTGGAGATTTTCCCTTTACTTTTCTAGACTGTACAGCACTCCCTCCAGCTCCCACATTTCTGGCACTGTGTCCATAACCCTGGTTGGAGAAGCTTATCTCAACCTCTCCACTGGGGAATGGAAACAGAACATATAGTGCAAGTTCTTTGGCTCATCATCCACTCTGACAACAACCACAGCAACAAGAAACTGGGCTTATTTTTACTACTTGGCGGTGGAACAGTTTGGGGAAGAAAATGTTTCTGAAATTACATTTTCATTAAAATCTGGGAAAACATTTGAGGGGGAGTACATGGAGGTATATTTAATGGTACATTAAGAGACTATTTTCAGTTAAGCTGAGGCATGTAGGGGAATAACATTTTCTGCTGGACAAATACAGAATACAACAAGTTAAAACTGAACCTGCAATTGAATCCATGTCCAGAAAAGCTGTCAGGAAAACAGACGAACAGAGAGGGGAGAGCAACCTTTGAATTAGGAATCAGAATTAATCTCTTCTTCAGTTATCACGTCTCAGTAAATAAGTCATAGGGATTTTGCCTTCTAGTCAACAAAAATATATCAGTTTTATGTCAATTTGTATCTTTTCTATAATAATGGGAGATTCTGTATTGAGAAGTGTTAGTGTACCGACTCACAATTTAGAGTCTTAAAATATTTTTGATAGACTAATTATCTAGATATTAAGAATATTTCCCATGCTTTGGAATAATAACAAAGAAAAAGAGAACAAATTAAAATTTTTAAGTGTGTTGGAAAAATAATTGTTATTCATCACTTCTTGGAATTAGCACTGTGTCAATTATCTCTGCCTAGTTCATTTGCTCTGTTGCACCTAATGAAGACAGCAGTTTCTGGAAACAAAACTATGTCTATTGAGGAGATTAAAAATATTGGAGGAAATCTGCAATTGATTAATTTAATTTTGCTGCCTGAACTTTTCTTAAAAAGTCTTTGTTAAGATACAGATTTAAATCCTTCTTTTACTCCAGATTTTCAGAACTTTAAATAAGAGCAAACTCCTATACATGGGTTTTCAGGATTTTTTTATGTGGTGGAACATCTTGGTTCTGCACAATCCAAAAGTTGGCTACTTCCCACATTCCTAATGATGACATGCAGGAAGAAGTTCAGCATGTTGGCTGTTGATTTGTCAATAGCTTAATTCTCCATGACAACCTCCCCAGAGGAGTGAGAAAAGTCAATAGCACAAAGTTCACATCACCTTGGATAGCGGATGGGAGGCAAAACACAATAAAGAAGATAGAGGCCATAAACTGTGATAGACAATGATTAACCCATCAAAATGGAGAAATATAAAGAATCATTAAATTGACAAAGTACTGTGAGTCATTTGGTGCTGATCTAATTAAATAATATTCCAATGTAAATCACTGAGTTACATAATCTGAAAGCCAGGGGAAAAGGCATTTGGCCTACCCAGTGATTTCTGATGAGTCCCTATAATTATATTCCTCCACTTGACATCTTTGTCTTCTACCTGTAGTTCATTTTTTCAAATTTGGTCAAGACAAGCTCAATCTAAACCCAGTCAGAGATAGCAGAAAAGCACTGATAATTTCTGTATGATTTATTGGCACAGCCAAAAATTCATTGCTCAATAATTTTGGCAGAATGATTTTTTTTGTTTCCAGTTGGAGAAGAGGATTTTTTTTTTTCCCTCACAATTTGTAATTAGGTCTCATTGTAATTTCATAATGTTCTTTACTTCTTTGTTTCTAATGGCATTGCTGGTGTCTGTTTTAAGAATATGGGTGTTCAGGTTTGGCTTCAGGAGAAATTGAGATGAGAAGAGGAATATGGCTTTCAGACCTATTTTACCCAGGCCCTGGGGCTCTGAAGTTCCTTTCATTAACAGAAAAATCAGGAATTGTTTGTTTTTGCCAGGACTTCATAAGTAGTAATTTGGTTTCATAACATAAAACCAGACTGGGTTTGTTCAGGTTTAGTTCCCCTTTTTACTGCATGCTTAAAGTCTAAAGATGAAATTTCTTGGGTATTTTACAGTTTTGTGAATTTTGAATCAAAAAGTAAAGTTTGTGATCTTATTTCTTTTGAAGAAGTTCAAAATATGTACCGAAAGGAACTTCTTAGTTTCTACTTCATATTTAGATGTTGTTATTCTTGCTGGTGGTGTGTCTTCCATACTGATAATCCCTTACCTGTCTCAGCTCTGGTGCTTGGGGCTGCCATATTTACTCACAGAAAGTTTAGCAGCTGATGAATGATAGCACAGAAAATGATTCTTCTAGTTTCTTCATGGCAAGAGGCATAATTTCTGATTTTGCTGGTTTCACCATCTGTATCCAGGCCAGATATTAGGTATATGTGAAACAAGATCAAGAAGACTGATGACCAGCTCTTAAGGATGCTTTTTAGAATGTCCTGCTTTAATGCAGTTGGCCATATTGTCCACAGTGTGTGGTACAGTTTCACATGAGTTCATGTCACTATGTTGTTCTCACCAATTTATTATTCATCTGCCATGTCTAAAATATTTATAGGCTGTAAGGTTTGTTTCTTCCCCAGCACCTGTAGTGTTTATACCCAACAGTAACTCAGGCATCTGTCACAGCAGGCAGATTTGGTTTTGGCTAGTGTTCCATCATCAGTGACCCAAAAGACTCCTGAAGTGACCTAATTACAAAATGTTGCTGACCAACAGCACTATTACATCTCTCAGTTAACAGCATTATTTTTAGTGTAACTCTTTCACTTACTAATCCTTCTGATCAATTAATAATGCCAGCATCTGCTATAATGAATGTCAGGTCCCCATCAAATGAACCTTTCTTACCCATTAGTAATTACTGGCTGTGGCTTTCATCAAAAGAGTGAGCTTGAAGTAAATGTTCAGATGATATTATTTGACTAATGTACCACTTGAATCTGGCCTCTTCTTCATTGTGCAGTACAGACTGATAAGAGACTTTTTTCCTTTCTAGAGAAAGATAATCTTGTTCATTAAAGTCCGAGGTAGTAAGTCACTGCCTTTTCAATGAGGCCAGAGTTTCTTACAGTTACTCCTTTAGGAAATGCCACAGATATCTCACATTACTTCTTACCTTGTGGATTACTCACAGAGAAAGACCTCAGCCTTGTTGCTAAATCTCTCCTCCTTGAGAACATTACTACTAGTTGATTATTCTGGAGTATTATTTTGATGTTTCCATTTCACCTCCAACATGAGAGGAAAGGAAAAACAGAAGCATGATCATGGGCTCAAGCTTGCCCAAGAGCTTAGGCTGTGGCTCAGCAAAACTCTTATAAATGGGCTGAACTTTAAATGAACTACAAATAGGACAGTTTCCCACACATCAATTCAGGTGTGTGCTTTACAGGTATTGTTAAATGAAGATCTTGACATTATGACTTTGTTTAGTGAGGGAAGAAAGAATGTATGTGCTGTGTACACTTGCCACCAATCAAGATATATTAGAAAAGAGTTCCAGAAAAGAGGGCTTTATTGTGAGCTAGAAATGAATTCCCAACCCTAAAATTGCAATGACCAGTATCCAAATTCAGTTTTTCTCCTTTTTTCAAACTGGCTGGCCAATGGCAAGACCAAAGGACTGTTAGAGACCTGAAACCAGTAAAAATTTGTAGCAGCAGTTTCATGCAGCAGGGCTGCTTGTGCTTTTGTGGTACCTAATTCCAACCCAGACAATTTTCTTCTCAGTAATGAAGAAGAGTTGAGAAGCAGTGATTTAGGGCTAGTGGGAGGGACAGATGCAGGAGAGTAGTAGTTCTGGCTCTAACACTGCGCAGCCTGTTGTGTAAGATTAACAACTGTGGACTACTCTCTATTTTTCTCTCTACAACTGTGAGCAATCACCTCCAAGATCAGCCCACTGCTGGCTAGCCAGCAAATAGATAATAAGATCCCTGTGTGTTAAATATGCACAGCTGCATGTCTGACATTGCTGATCTATCTGCGCTGCCAGATACGATGGGCCAGCTGCCTTGCTGGGGTGAAGGAGGAAGGGATCCATTAAAGAAAGAAAGCTCACAGTGAAATCTCAGCACTTTTCTCCCTCACAGTTGCTCTGGGTTCCTGGAGTCTCTCTCCCCTCCCTATCCTTTTTGTGTACAAAGATTTGAAACCATCAGACACTTTTACTTTACCATTTAAAAAGTGAGTTGTGATGTCAGCTGAGTTTTCCCCGGGCTCCTGCAGTGCTAATTTTCACTTTCTCAAGGTGTCTATTCAGAGGCCCTTGGCCAGTCAAATGAATCACAGTACTTTCCTACAACCCTCTGTTACTGCCTGATGCTTTTATTCACTAAGAAAACTGACCAGTCATTACCTTTGCTTCCTTCTGTCTCTATCTCCTGCTCTCCATCCTCTTTCCCTCCAAGTAGTTTTGTTTCTGTCACTCTCTTTAGCAGCTCTGAGAGAAGAAAAACAGTACATTCCTAACATTCTGTGGGCTGATGCCTCTAATGGCCTTAGGGGTGTGACAGCAGCTCAATGAAGGAAGTGGCATCAGCTCTTGCCAAGAGTTTCAAAACCAGGAGTCTTCAGCATTGCTCCTGGTCCATGGTCAGACACTGGAATCAGTGTGAGTGTTCTTGTCTATGCATTTTTTGAAAATAAAGATTCCTTGATAATGGTACCAAGGTAGTTATTGTGTCTTCCTATGGCTCTATCACCTGCCTCCTACACCTTGGGGCTGCAAATTTTGGCTTTCAAGGGAAGGAGTGAGAAAATGGGGAAAGAGATCTGTATAAGCCAGTGACTGCACTAAGGAGTGTTTTGCAGTGCCAGTGGTATGGTAAACACTGCTCTGAGGCTGCTGTCTCTATGTGAACTAGCTCACATCTGGCCATGCTGGACGATAAGAAGAGCACACTGATGTCTACATTCAGAAGGCCATGCAGAAGATGGGTTCCCAGCAAAGTGTCCTTCAGAAACTTTGCTGGAGGAGGACATTGGGCATGGAATAAAAATACATTTATATCTGTCTACATGAGCTCCTTTTTGGTCTTATCCTTAATATTTTACTTGCAGCTAAAGCTGTGTGCCATACTTCTAAATGAGGAATGTCATCACTGTTCTACTGACAGATGTAAAAATCTTTTAAACCTTGATTTTATTAAGTAAACTTCCTTGTCACTGGTGTCCTGTCAGTACACTAGTGGGAGGGCTTTTCTCCTCAGGTGTCACAGTGCAAATGTTATGGTTATGGCACAAAGTCCAACTTGGTTAGATTCTGTCACATAAATATACATAGTTTAATCAAACACAGTTTTCATCCTGTTTGAAAAACCCATTCATAAGCAGTTTTTTGAGGTTTGTCATATAAGCCAGTGTGTAAAGTTAGCCAGCTCCTCTAAAGCCTTGTTCCTGGGAAAATGTGAAGTGTAAGTGAAGTGCAAGTGAACACCAGTAATTAAGCTAAAACTAATAGATGACCTATGTCCTTGGATTTTATATGTCTGGATTTCCAGTACTTTACTTTTCTTTCTTTCTTTCTTNCTTCCTTCCTTCCTTCCTTCCTTCCTTCCTTCCTTCCTTCCATTTATTTTTCTATTTTTTATTTTAATTTTTCGCCTTTGTTTTTGTGGTGAGAAACAGTAAAGGAATACCCAGAATCTGGGAGGGAGCCCTTCCAGAACAAAATGTTACAGACAGTCACTGTCTGGGAAAAAAGGAAATGATAATACTTTGGAACATAATGACATTTTGTATATAAAATAATGGAACTGGCAAAAGCTTCGTAAAAGAGCACATGGTTGGTTATTGCTAACTGAACGTGAGAATGAATCCCATCCTCCCAGTCCATCCTGTGTTTTAAAGTGCAAAACCATTAACAATATCTAAGCCCCAAATGGTACAGAAAAATTTAGCAGAATAAGCTAAAATTGATATAAACAATTGATAGAGGAGAAATTAAGTTTCTCGCAGTATTTTGGAGAATTGGATTTGCTATGACTACAGACAGGATACTGCCCCAAAATACAACAAAAATAGCAAATTCAATAACCTTTTTCGTGCTTGAGATATTGAGGAATCTGTTGTGATCAGGACATTTCTTTTCCCTTGATAATAAAGACAGCCAGATAATATATCAAATATACTTGCAAGGATGTATCATCATTGTTAATATTTTCCTTCATGCTTTTCAATGTATTTTGTTAGCTAAGTGCCTCTTCCANTAAGGAAGACAAAGTCTGGAGCCCTTTCTTGTACCGAGTAAGAGAACTTTTTCAAAGTTAAACACTTTTCAGTTTTTTTGGTTTGGTTTTTTTTTTTCTTTTTAAATTTCTTTCTATTTTTTTATTTTTTAAGACCCTTTGGAAAAGTACCACACTCTTTCTGAGCAGACCAAGACCCTGGATGCAAATGGATTTGAAGATATTTAGGACTACATTTCTAAAGAAAACTTGATGAAGCACTTGACATCTCAAATCCTTACACTTATTTATCCCAGTAAATTACATTTGACAATCACCTGCATGTACATCTCACTTTTTACATTTAAAAGGTGTGCTTTAATCCTAGGTGTCTCTTTTGTATATTTTGGTTAGACAATAGGAAGAATAAGGGGATACGAACTAGAATGAATCACCAAAATGGAAAAAGCCATGACACTTCATTGGTTATAAAGGTGGTTTAAGATGTTTGGGCTACAGGAGTGGGTACTACAGCTAATTGCCCAAAGTTGGGTGTACCTTTTCTGAGGCACTTTAAACACTGGTCTGCTTGGTTCCCATCATATGTCCACATTGCCTAGCAACTCAATCAGATCTAAGAGCCTTTCTTATATAGGAATATTTGGCCTCTGCTTGCACATGGCAGTGGGAGACACATTTCAAAGTAGAAAACACAATTATTATAATTTTATGTATCAAAATTGTATTGATGCATAAAATATAACTATATACACAAGGTACTGAAGAGCGTGTAAATAAATGATGTTGTTGAAACCAAACGGGGATAAGTAGATATTTAGTGGGTTATCTGACAGCATAACCCAGAGCTGATTTATGCTTACAGTCATTACAATGGAATGTGTAGTTGTTTGGAGGCCAGAAAAGTTGGAAACTTTCTTTTTGACTTCAGTTAAATTTAGGCTAAGCTCCCTGTAATGAGTGCATTTCTGCATTCCGAATGGAAAAGAATTAACGTCCCCCTTCTTTACCAGAATTTTCATTAAGATAAAGATGAGGAGGGTATAAGGTATCTCAGCCTTCAGTGTTAAGGAAAATGGAAGTACCAGAAACAGGAAAATACCTCTCATAGTTATGAAACCATAAAATGTTTGCAAAAAGCCAGAAAACCTATGAAAGTAGTTTGGTATGGGGGTTTTGTCAAAGAAATTAAGGCTCAGCCAAGTTAATTCAAACATTTACAGGGTGAGCAAGGCAAGTTGCAAAAGCAAAAGTGCAATCATCCATCCAAAATTTTTGCTTGTCTGTGGTACTTATTCTCCTAAGACTTTCAGAGATGTTCTAAAATCCATATAGCAAATGTATCTGCATCCTTTGCAAATCCAGAAGCTGGATTTCACTACAGCTCTAAATTTTGCCCTTTTTGGCAGATTAACTCTTCTTTGCTGGATCCACTACCTTAAATTCAGGCTGTGTGTCTTCTTCAGTCTGTGTAGATCTAAAGTAATATCTTTTGACACTGTGAGGTTATATTGGGATAAAATTAATTTAAATTTGGCCTTAGAAGTATCACTTTCAGGAAAGCCATGAGAAAGGTTAAATCTACATGTTGATATGCTAGTCTACTACAGAAAAAAAATATATTCTCAATGTATTTCTATAGCGCCTGAAATTCCCATCAGGATTCTTGTCCAGTTTTATTTGTGAAGGCAGATAATAAAAATTTGAAATTAGTGGGGTACCTCAGAAGTAGCTGGCTGCATATTTGAAATATATTTTAAGAAGTGTCCCATCATTGGTAATGACAAAATCAGCTCTGTGTATATTGGTACATAAAATAAATATGCATCTCAAGGAAAAATGCTTTGGGCTCTTTTCTTCTTTGTACATTTATAAAATTTTTTCACACATGCTAAGATGATTATGCCGACATGTTTTGAACACTAAAAAACAAAGTAAAAAATAAGAAAAAATAAAAATAATAAAGACAACTGCTAAATCTAGCAAGTTGATGAAACAGACAATGAAGTAGACTAAATCCTGCCTGCTGTTTGCTTTTGGGAGAAAAATCTAGTTTTGAGTCTTCTCTAATGAATGATGATATTTTGCATTCAAGAGGCAAATGTGACTTTTCCTGCTGGCCAACACTCTCTTGCTTTCTCTTTCTTCTATTTGGGTACATATGGTGCCCTGGGTTTCAGCTTTTATATATTTTAGATTCTCAGCTGCTTGGTATGTAACTCTGAAACTTTATATTGGGTGTAATTAAGTTCACTTCACAGAGTAGTTAGAGGAAACAACCCCTTCCCAGCTAAAGAATCAAGAACAACGCTTATTCAAAAACCATAAACAATGGTGAAGGGAAGGGGGCAAGCCAGGGGGTTGCGACTTCATAACCTGAAGCTGTAGTTGGACAAATAACCCCAAAAGATAAATGAACCAAAACTTATTGAAATCTAAAACTCATGACAGGGATCCATCTTGGATTTGACCTGGGTGTAGCTCTGGACAAGATTTTGTAGCACTGCCCAAGGTGTATCCTTTTAAGGCTTTTCAATAAATACCTATTTTATTCCTTTTGCTCTATTTAGATTCTGTTCCAACTCAACTTTTCAAGGCATCACATGTAACACAATCTCACTAAGGAGGAAAACAGTCTTAAATGAATTGCAAAGCTATAGATCCTATTTTTAGAAGTGGTGTAACTGTGTAATATAGTCATTAATTAAAAGGCAAAATAACATAGAGAACTGAAGGGTAGAGTCAGCTTGCTCTGTGCAATGGGGTCAACTCCCTGAAGCTGCAGTTGTGCAGGGAAGAAAACTGCAAACCCAGGAAAAGCAGAAATTTTTTTTGGCTTTCCAGATTTTTCCTGGTAATCTTCTAAAACAAAGATCTGCAGGTGGAGTGGTTTGCATGAAATTGAGATCTTGCTGAGTAGACAAGCAGAACAGGGCCAGGGGGCACATTTTTAACCTGTCTGATTCTTTTTGCACAACTGATGACCACAGGGTTTCAGTATCTTCTCTCCTTCCCTTTCACTTTGGTGCCCCTTTCACTTTGGCAACAGACGCAGCTGTGCAGGGCTTAGAACAGGGTCCTGAGTCAGGGTAAAGAGCAGAAGTGATGTCCTCCTGCCATTCCCTCCTTTCATCCTGCTTTCCACCAGGGATCTGTGTAGATTTGAAACAGTGCCTTCACATACTAATGGGAGATGCATTTACATGTTTGGTTTTAGTGGGAGACAGAGGCCCTGTGACTTCACACCTTCACTAAGATGCCAGAGTTCTCATTGATTCAGAAGTTGGAATGCCAAAATAAAAAGTGACATATTTTAATTATGAAGTGGGGTGGGAGTGGGAAGGAGGGAATAGAAAGCAATCCAACAAGCCAAGATTTAGGATGACATCACTTTTTATATAATTGCAATGCCAGCAGACACTCAATAAACATATCAGCATTGTTAAAATTATTTATGACCCAAATAGTTGAATATAAAATATTATCAATAGATGTGTCATCATTGATCTTTCCTGGGGCTAGTAGTTGAAGGATGGAAGAGGGAGGTGATTTTAACAAACAATCCTTGACAGGAATCCAAAGGAGACAATGTGCAGGGACAGACAGCTGACAAATTCAGTATGGGGCCATTAAAACATGTGATGAATTTGCTGGGAAAGTATATATTTGTGGAAGAGGTGAGCTCATATCTGCCATAAATTTGTCAGCCGTGACACAGTGTTCTCAGGCCTGGCATGAATAATGCCTAGCTATTTACAGGCTTTGTCTGGCAAAAGCTCTATCACTCACTCCAGGGTTATTTACAAAGAAAACTGTCTATCAATTGCAAGGACATGACTTTGCCACTAAAGATAACAGAATAAGTCAGCCAGTGGCCTCTCCATGCAAGATGCCTCTTCTCCAGAGAAGCTCTGGGCTGGAATGAATCAGATGGACTGCAGGAGGACCTCCTGGCAGAATGCCTGGCATAGGCTGCAACAGTACATTTATCCACACTGATTAGATTAGAATTATTAATAGGGGTCTATGGAGTGGAGCAAAGGGTCATTTAGAGTTTAATTCTGTTCTCAGATAACTTCGTTTCAGCTGATGGGATTGTTATTGTTGGGGTTTTTTATGTTTATAGGAAACAATATACTCAATAATGAAGTCATGCATCCTTCTTCAACATTAGGAGAGCTATTGTGCAGCTGGAGTGAAGTCTTCACAATTGTGTTAATTAAGTAATAGTGGTTTGACTTTGTCTCCTCATAAAATGCATTTAAGAAGTGACTAAGAGCTGCTGAGAAAGTGTTCCCTCAAAAGAAATACATAGCAAAACAAGCAAGAAATGAAAGCAGCCTTGACTTGAGTAAATAGGATTGCTGATGCAATGCTTTTACTTAAAACAGACAATGACTTGATCTGGATTTTCAGCTTCCTGCTATGTCAATATAAATGGATCTAAATTTAGTATTGAGTATATCAGGGGGTTTTTTCCTCAATAGAAGTGGAAGACAATACATATAGATACCACAGTATATTCTGTGGTATTTGTGGCATGTTTACATTTATCAGTTTTTTGTTTTAATATTGAAACCATGAAGTTTGAGATTATGTCCAACTTCTGCACAGTGGGCACTCAAAGTTAGACATTGAAATCTGCATTTAAGATGATAGATTGAAATGGGCCGTGATGTCCAGGGCAGAATTTGCAAGTGTTTACAAGCAGTGTCAATTAAGAGACTTTCTGAAGGAAATATAGACATAAATCTCATATCAAATGTTACAAGCCAAAAGTATTGTCTGTGTTCTTTTCTGAAATGCTGTTGTTTGGATTTCATACAGCATGTCATGCTATTCCTAATAACTCAGCTGTGGTTTTGTCACTGGGTGCATTATCTTCTATAATTATCTTCTATCTTCTATAAGTGTGTTGATAAAATTTTTCAGAGAAATTTAATTTTGCCTGTTTTTCAGTGGCAGGGAGCCAGCTTCTTGCATAGTGTAAATTGGACTCTTTCCAGTCTCTTCAGTGAAACTGTAGAATCATACACCATTTGAAATCAAATTGAGCAGTAAGCATGGAATGTGAAAAAGCAGCATATTAATGTTTCAGGACAGAATTTCAACTGAAAGTGAAGGAAGTCTCTCATTCCTGACCCCACAGAATAAATAACAAATCCTGTCAATGCAAAATACTTCCTTAACCTTCTAAAGGTAGCATTCTCAGTTAAAAAAAGAAAGGCAATCCCAGTTTTTTCAGCCAGAATGATGCACCTAAATGGTGACTGAGCAGATGCTTAACAGGATGGTAATTAATGAGGAGAAAGAAAATTACAGATTTTCCAAAATGGCCACAAGCTTGTGCAGTAAAGGACTTTTTTTAAAACACAGGTGTTTATCTCACAGGCTTTGCAAGTGTGTGTGAGACAACCCCATTGGTGTGATAAACTGTAAGTGCTCCAAAGGAGCTATCATGGCCAGTTGTGTCAGTGATATGTTTGCTTCAAGTGATTTAATGTGTGTGGTATATTAAATAGTGCAAAGGAGTTGATATGGCAGGTTGGTCAACTCTATTCTAGATATGGCAGGTTTAATTACTGGCATGGTTAAAGCAGAACTATGTTATTGTATTTTTAAATGGATGGAAATATATTAAGGGCCAGCTTGAGTACTTTTATCCATTTTATCTTTTCTTTATTGTGCTACCAGTAGAAATCATCGGTGATTTCCATCAGGGGATGGAAAATTAGGCAGATACAGCTGCCATCATGCTTCTGCTACTTTTTGTCTTGTTCCACAGAGAAGTGTGCTGGTTCAGAAAGCTATTAAAGATCAACCGTATTTGAAGGGAATCTAGTTCTGTGTAGGTCTGGTGTTCATTTTCACTGGGGGAGAAATGTTCTGAGTGTTTGGGAACTTTTGTTGTGAGGACTTGCGCTGTCTACTCACTCTGGGAGTGAAAAAAACTGGAGATCTGGTTTGGTCCTGTCCTGAGTCTGCTGGGAGAATTTTGACAACTCTGGTATCCATTTGAATTTTGGCTGTTCTATCTGTGTGTCCAAGGATTTATGCCTTTTCCTGGCTATGTGTCTCATGACTTCAGGAATTTGCCAGCCAGCATGAAGATTATTTTAATGAAAAAGTATTTCAAAGTTTGGTTTCCACTACAGGAGCCCTAACTCCAGCCCTGTTGATTCCTATTCAATCCAGCAGAAGTCAGAGGGAATACAACTTTAACGAACAGTTCAAAGTGCATGAAGACAAACAACGAATCATCTTTCTTCAATGAACTTCACATCACTTTCAGAAAGGTGTAATCCTGAATATTGGCTTGGTAAGAAAAAATCTTCCTGTGCTGGCCTGGAAAATTGACATATGCCTCATTTTTATTGGACTTTATATCCAGCCAGTTGTTCCACTGAGTTTTATTTTTTTTCTTCTGAGGATCTTGTTGGCTGTGTTTTACTAGATTTTGTTTGGGCTTTTGTATTTAGGAAGGTAATGGTAATACAGAGGCAGACTAGAGAATTTTCTGGTGGAATTTAAGATGCTTTATCTCCTTGGAAAGGTCAGTGCCAGGCTGCAGCTCCCAAGGCACTTGTGTGAAGCCTGTTGCCTTCAATCCTGCATTTCAGGAAGGAAACTAAACTGCACAGGGAAAAATGTAAAGTTTGGAAAAGGGGACAAATTCACCTACCAAGACTACTGCTGTATCTGTGGGGGGCTAGTGGGCTCTGCAGAGCTTTGGAAGCACCTGGTAGACACTAGAGAGATGTGGAAGAGGAGAAGTGAATGTGGGGCTGGCCGAGTTTGCCTCTAGTACATGCCTGTCATGGACATGGGGAACTCATGGACCTGTTGTTGCAGCTCGGGTGGCAGGAGCGGAAACCAGAGGAGGGCACTGGGTGCCAGAGGTGCCAGGTCTGCCTGCTCATAATCTCACCCTGGAGAGGATACATGGGCCTGGATTTCATGCTGGCAGCTCACAAGGCAGGCTTGCATTCTGAAACATGCTTGGTGTTGGTTGTTTGTTTTTTTGACTAAGTATAATTTGACTATATAGAAAGCAAACCCTTATAAGATTCAGTGTCCAGAAGGATTCATTCCTCAGACAAGTAACTTTAAAAACACATCTTCAATTGAGTCCATCTGTCTACTTTCAGACAATTTCTACTCCACATGAAAATTTGCCTCCACAGTAGAGGCATTCTGTAAATAATCAGATTTCAAATGCTACAACTCCTATTCATTTTGAATATGGTCCTGGATTTGGAATAACAGGCATAAAACTGGCTGTTCTAATACAGAAAAAGAAATTGTAAGGCCATCATCAAAATCCAACCCAGGAAATGCTGCCAACTTAAGACAAAGTAAACTGAGAGCAGTAAATCAAACTGAAACACATATTTTTATTGTGGATGAAACAATACATGGCCTAACATTTCCACAGGCAAGGCACAAATGTCCTTTTACTATCAAAACCAAAAGCTTTTAAAGCTCCATATGGAGCTGCAGGCAAAGAGGCAAATAATAAATGACAGGCAGAGCTGGCATGAGGGGGTTAGGTAGGTTCTGTTATAGGGGTCTTGAATGATTCATAAATATCAGCTTGCCCTCCCAGCATCACTGCTGACCATGTCAACCCTAGCTGCTAACACTTGCGCATTTCTGGGCAGGTGAGATAAAACAGCTTAACAAGTGACCTCCCTTCAGCTGAGCATCCCTGCCCTCATTGGTAGCTGCCTCTGTTCTAAGGCAAAATATATTCACTGGTATTTCTTTTGCTGAAGATGCCAAAATACACATTCTGATAAAGACAAGCCAACAGTTTGAGCATGCAGTGGGGACTGCTGGCAGGGCCAGCTCAGCTGACAGGAGGTACCTCTTTGGGCTTTTCTGGCTTGGTCACATTAAATTGTAAGCTTGTTCCCAGGCTGTCACTGTGAGGCCTCATTCTGCAGCCACTGCAAAAGTAAGCATGCAACTGAACCCAGTGGATGCAGTTGGATATTGCTTTTACCTTAATCTTACTTTGTCACTCAGTGTGTCAATTCTTCTGAAATCTTGTATAGGGAGGAAATGTCCCTTGACTGCTTCAGAGCCTGAATTTTCCCAACCAAGATTTTCAGAAAAGGGAAAGCAGATCCTAGCTGCTATCCTCTTCTGTGTGGAAGAAATGCAGAGAGGGTACTACAGGGTGTTCCATTCACATCTGAGCAGACCAGACATCTTGTCATCCTTTTGAAGTGTACTTCAGGGTCTTTCATCAGGGTACTCTAGTCTTAACAGTTCTCTTTGCACCCCAGTTTTCTGGTCTATGGCCACCTTTCCTGTGCCTTGTCTCTATAGGGCTCATCCTCAAACTACTGAGGGTGACATTTGGCCCACACAGGAAGATAAGAATTAAGACTGAAAGAAACTTCCGAAGTCATCACGTCCTGTCCCCTGCTGTTGAAGGCAACCACATCATATGATATCTTTCAAACACTTCTCTAGTTCCATCTTGAAACCATTTAGGTTTCTTGCCCTCACTACTCCTACTGAGAGGCTGTCTTTCTTCTCATGGTTATAAACCTTCTTCTAATTTCCAGCCTAAATATGTCCAGGGCAGTTTGGGCTGTGTTTAATGCAGATACAGAGAAAATAATTTAGTCACCAACTTGCTTTAATTTATGTGCATCAAGCTTTTGGTACACATGTTTAGGGCCCTACTGCTTCTGTACGTATTTTTTGCTCATGGAAGATGTCTGGGTGAGGGGAAAGTAGGACAGGCCTGCTGGGTGCCTTCTGTATGCTACAGTTTGGGGAGGAGAGGGTGACCTGGGAAGTAAAGGAACAAGCAGGAGGCAAGGGAACAAACAGAGAAGGAGGCGAGGAATGGGAAACAAGAAGATAGCTGAGGTGGGCCAGGGGCCAATAGCAAGGTATTAGAAACAATGAGGCCTGGTAATGAGCAACAGAAAAATAGTTAAAAAGAATGTGAGGTGAAAGGTACTTTTAAGAAAAATAAATAATGATGAAGGTAAAACATAAGCAAACAGTATTTATGCAACAGGCAAGCAGATGAGAAGAAATGTAACATGAAAGAGGAGGACTGACAAAGAATTTAGAGCAGGGGAAAAAGAAACGAATTCATCAATGAAAACCAAGTGTGGGGGTGTCTGGCTTGTGGAGGCACACTCCGGTTCTGCTCCACAAGCTGGCTGGAGATAAGCTCTTCTCTCATTTGTAGATCTCAAACCTGAGAAGTTAAAGCTTAGTCTTAATGAAAAAAAAAAAACAAAAAAAACCAAAAAAACCCAAAAAACCCCAAACGTTAGAATGTGTTTTCTGAAAATATTTTTACATTATTTCAGTGGAGATCATGAACTTGAACAGTGAATTAATGGTAAAAAGTTGTTTTCTGGTGCTCAACAAAGCTCCTTGCCCTGCTGGTATGTGAAAAGTTGATTGTTAGAAAGGCAAATATTATTACTAAAAGAGAAACCATCACCTTCATCAAAACAGGTTTCAAATAATGAAAGAATTTCTAATAAATCAGATAATTTTGAAAAAGGGTGGGGCTTTTCCCGCTCTCCAAGGCTAGCACCCTATAGCAGTGTTACGTGTGGAGATGCATGGATGGAGTAAGAAAAATGCAGGACAACAGGAATACAAGCATGTGGCAATCCAAATCTTTGTACTAAGCCAGCATTAAAAGTCCTGCAAAGAGAATTATTTTGGTATTTAATGCCAAACATTAAATTCTAAGTTGTAGAAAGCCATGTCTGGTGGATCAGTGAGGGAGCTGTAAGATTACCTGTAATGCTGCATTTATGGCCATTGAGGATCTTGTATTGCAATAACTTTACACAGAGCAAACACTTGCAGAGGGGACTGCAAAATCTACTGGGTAGGGATGGAGGCAGCATGGGAGGTACAGACACCAGCCACATCTAAGCCTCTAAACATTTAAGTATGTCCTTTGCTTTGAGGAGTCCTGGAGACAAGGCAGGTGCTTCTGCACAGCATATGTGTGGGCAGCTTTGCAGGATCAAGACTGCTGTGTGCATTCTGCATGTGGTGCTGATGTGACATTCTGCCATGGGAATTCTGCCAGTGGCCAGGGAGATGATGGCTCTAGCTTTGTACTTGCCGATATGGATTATAAACAGTAAAAGGAAATGGAATTTCAGCTGTCAGTGGGTGATCAAGTGGTGATAACCTTGGCTGTCCTATCTATTCTCCTGCTTTCCTTAATATGCAATTTAGAAGATTATTTTTGCTTACTTCACCTGGAACTCAGTGGGAAGGAATCTACAAATCCCTGTGTTTCAAAACCAAGCTAAAGAGAATTAATATTTTTATGTCTTTTATATGAGCCTGGTGTTGCCAGCACAATCTGAATCTGCAAATTAGCCAGAATGCATTAAAGAGCATTAGTCTTGCACTACTCTGTTTTATTCAGAGGTCTTTGGGTTGCTTCCTTTTTTTGATTTTTTTTCTCCTCAGATGCACACATATGAAATGGCTTGTTTCAGTCCTTTTAGAAACAGAGCTAGTTTCCACCAAGCCAATTAATGAATGGGATGGAATCTTTGGTGTTTGCACCAGGGGTTGCCTTCTGATCAGTGATCTGGGGGCATTGCCTGGTTCTTTAGTATAGGTCATCTGGTGGCAAATTCACAAAGGAGTCTGCCAACTGTTTAACTTCATTACAGTTTGTCATTATGTCTGCCTCCTTTTTTATTTCTATGTTTAATCACCTAATATCATTTTTATCAGCTTGTCAGGGTGTGGGAGAGAGCGGCAGGGAATTAGTTTCACTTTCTTATATTGCGTATCTATTTTGGTAAAATATTATGGCAAGTTCATGTCTCTCCTACTTTGAAACAATAAGATTCAAGTGAACTAATTAATCCTATGAGTACCAAAGCATCTAATTAGTATTAACTCTTAGCTGTAAAACCAAAATAGGTGTCTACACTGCAAGATACATTTCTTTATAGTTTAAAATCCATAATGAACAAGAATGAGCATCCAGACAGCTGCTTAAAGATAGCACTTTCCCAGCTCAAAGAAGGCACTTGCTTTTGATTAGCGCATGTTATTGTCAGTATGACAAAACTATCACATATAATCAGAGATCTGAGCACCAGTTCCAGAGGTATCTTCATCTGCAGTTTGATGAGGCATCAAACCAAATCATTCTTCGTGCCTTATAGCTTGGCCACTAAAAGGAAGACAACTTTCCTTCGTGTCATATGTGTATTCAGCATGTGGAAATGTATTGCAAGTTTGGTGGAGATCTAAGAATTGTTTAACTTGTACAAGATTTTAAGAGGGCAATTAAGAGAGGGACCGGAAATTGAAATTCTAGCTATTCACCATTTTCTGTATATGCCATACCTGGTTTCAGATGCTGTACTAGCAGTAGAATTACATTCTTGCATGGTCATCAATCCAAAAATCGCTGTTGTTAAAAAAATTGTTTTAAAAACCTGGTAGGCTTCTGAGGTATCCATGCATCCAGACAAACCGTAACATTATGAATTTGGGCTGATGCAATGCATGCAATGGTGTTCAACTTTTGATTAAAAAAAAAAAGCTAGTTTGATACATGTCAAGGTGATTCTAAACATTCATCACATCTCTGTGTTCAAGAAGCTGCTTCACAATAGTGATCCAAATTTCACTGGAAATTCCCCTTTGTGAATCACCGTATAAATCACACTTTCCCCACCTCCTCCTCTGCCAGTTCTTCTGTCTATTGGCTGCATTCAGAAAATTACCTCTATCCCAGAAGGTCAGAACAAGTGCTACCAGTAGTGAGATGCCCTTCTATGGAATCTCCAGTCAGATTCCCTGGGGGTCTGGGGCTCTGCTGATTGTTGGCCAAATAAATGCATTTTTATAACAGCCTTTAGTGTCTCAAAAATTTACTCTATTCCTGACCTTCTCAGACCTCTCAGCTGGAAGTTTGCCACAGCACCATCAAACTGCATGCTGTAACCTTTTAAAAAATGTTGTTAACGTAGGTTAAAATCACAAATGCATTTTAGGTTTGATTTCTCTTTTAGAAATTCCAAATTACGCGGCATATTGGAAAGGCCTGCTTTGGCTTGGAGCCATTCTGATAGATGTCACATTGCTAAACAAGATGGGCTTAGAAATATGCCTCAGTGTTTCCTTTTTTATTTCAAACAAATACAAGCAGTAGATTAACATTTGGCTGACCCTGGCAACAATTGCTAAATGTAATGTTTAGAGCAACCTAACACTCTGATACTCTCTGGTCCTTCACAGCGGAACATTGTTTTTAAACAGTTTTCCAAGTTGCACAAATTGTGGGCATTTCTACAACAGGAGCCAAGTGTACTGACCAGCGGATCTGATGGCATCCAAAGCATGTGACCTGATAACGTGATAGGGTTGTGTGAGCAACAGCAAGGTGTTCTTGTGAGCTGGCCATTTGCTTCAAGTAGTTGATTAAAAATCATACTTTTGTACCCGTTATAAAGTTTATGTGGTATACTGTCCAGAAAATCTTTCAATGAACAGGGAAGCCCACACCAAAAAGCATGTAAGCAAGTGATAGAGCATGTGAGAGAAAATTAAATTTTCATATCTTGTAAATGAAATATACATAAGAGACTCTCTCTAGCGACATCCAGACTCTGTAATTTTGGATCAGAGGTAAAGATCTAAATCATGCCACCACAACGGCCACAACATGTAAGTGGTGGGTATTGCCTTGCTATGGGCCTGCAATGGTAAACAAATGGAACTAGTTTTGGAGAACTGCTATTGACAGTAAAATTCTAATTTTGCTCCAGCTCCCAGAACAGATGTGCCTCAGAGTCCATAGACTGCAATACTTAACTGCAGCTACTCAGCTGTGACCTTCAGCCTCAGGCTCACTGCAATAAAATTTTCATGCAACCATATGGAAGAATATTTTAATAGAGATTTACTGTCAGTAACTGTCCCAAAGGAGCAAATAAGGAAGCTGTAACATATTGCGTACAGTAAATCAAGGGGACTTCAATGGAAAAATGAAACCTCCCTGAGGCAAGCATCTTTAAAATTACAGGCAACACTTTGTACAAATATGTGTACAAAGGACTAGTTATGCAGTCAGTTAAGCAACACAAAATGCTTTTGATTTTAAGATATATTTATTAGAATTTATTTATTGTATTTTGTGTGTGCTAATGGGGGAGGGGCCTATCTAGCTGAGTTCACCAGCAACTGCTGTGCAAATTTGATTTCAACAGATGTGATGCAAAATGGGCAAAAGCAGAGGGAGGGAGAAGAAGCACCGAGTTGATGATTTCACACAGCAAATTGCATCTCCCAGCAAACACAACTGCAGTGGTAGCCTCTCAGCCCTTTTGACCACATTGGAGGATTTTAGTTAACAGCAATTAACCTCTGCAATTGCTTGCTGCTTCCCGAAGCCTGGTGGAACCAGCAGAGGATGAAAGGGAAACTCCTGCTGGAGTGCTCAGAAGCAACCAGGAAACACAAATGCTGCAGCTTTGGAAGCATGTCAGAGCTGTTCCCTGTTGATGCTCCTCTGGGAAACCTTGTGTGGGCAGACAAATCTGAGAAGCATGAATCAGCAGAGGCCTGTCTATTTGGAGGTCTTCAGGGAGTTCATAATTCCCTTTATAGGGCTTAAATCTCTTACCCTTTCCTTTGACAGTACATTTTCAGGAATTTCTGCAAGTGGATAAAGGCAAATTATTTCAGGACTCTGAATTTCCCCTCTAGTCTCACATTGCACACACACTTGTTTTGTTCCCCTAACAAAACTAATAACATGACAAGGTAATAAATCAGGATCAAGTAGGTTAAATGTGGACTGAGTTATCCTTTGGAATGTTCAGTACAGTCATGTAAAAAACGAGTCTACCTGAAAACATACAGGTGTCGGTTATGTACACTGACTTATGAAGTATGTGATGAAAAAAAAAAAAGGCATAGCAAAAGCATAGAAAAAGAAATAGCCAAGTGGCAGGAAACAAATCCACCTTTTTGAAAGAAAAGTGGAGTATTACATATGAGAGTCCCACCAAGCCACAAAAATGAGGCAACGGTCAAATTTGATTAAAGTAAAAAAAAAAAAAAAAAAAAAAAAAAAAAAAAAAAAAAAAAAAAAAAAACAAAACCCAAAAAAAAAAAAAAAAAAACAAAAAAACCAAAAAAAAAAAAAAAAAAAAAAAAAAAAAAAAAAAAAAAGAGAGAGAGAGAGATTGTCTTTTTTTTTAGGTAAATCTCTAAGGGCAGAAGGCTTAAGGAGTGTCCTCTGCTTAGGATGGCTGTGGGGATACAGATCTTGGGGCAAGGATGCATTAATGCTTATTGCTTTAAATGGACTATATAAAGCTTATTGCTTTGAAGGAGAACTTGTGGAAGTGTATCTCAATAAAAAAATGTGAAGAAAGGAGTTACAACCATGCCATAAATCTGTGCATTTGGTGAGTAGGCAAACATTATAGGAAAGAATGAGAAAACACAAAATGTTATCCATTTTTGCAAATAAACATGCTGTGTAGAAGGAGCTGCACTTAATCTCCCATATTTTCTTAGAGTGCTCTGTGAGACCCTGCATTTTGACTAATTAAATGGTGGAAAGTGACCCCTAGAAAGTAAAAAGCACTTTTAAGTGGTCCTTTAAGTCTGGTCTCTAAAAGGCTGCTGTCATATCAATGACTTAATTACAGAGGAACTTTATGATTTCCAACTGCTTTTTTCAAAGGAAGGACAGGTTTTAATTTTAGAATATTTCATGCCTATTCTGGATGGAAATTTGTGGTGATTTAAACAAAAAAAAAATCTTAAGAAATATTTTTCAGTTATAATTCAGCCGTCTCTTTCTTTGTACTTTCCAAATCATTCATTTCTATGCTCTGAAGTAGGATGAGAAATCATGGGTGGCAGCTGTGTGATCCCCTCCTTTGCTCCTCACATGTGTCTTCTTATCTGTATGAAGTCCATAAGTCTAAGCACCTCCATTTCTCCGAAATCTTACTGTGCTGTGAAACATCAGCTACAGGCACATTTGAAAAGGCAGGCAGAGAGAAGCTTTTAATGACAGAAAGTTGTATCTCCCCCAGACAAAAATGTGCAAATATGTATTTGTTTTGATTCTTTTGTCTTTTGTCTTC
>VWZN01000707.1:161453-182557 GCA_013396955.1 Regulus satrapa | reverse complement strand
AAAAAAAGGAAAATAAAAAATAAAAATCACAAGATTTCTGGCCAAGCCAGAATTAAGAGGGAACAGAAGTAAAACCAGTAAATCAAAGTCTAGGAAGGCTTTCATTTGTATTGTAGGAATACAACATGTGAGACACTGCTTAAGTGTTCCATCTTTTGATATAACAGTACTCAAAATCTTCAGGTTAATTTTTGAGAAGTGACTCCATATCTAAATGATGCTTGTAATAGCATTAATCTCAGCTGCCTTTGGGCACATTTGTTGTAGGAGTCTATATTGGGATTTTATGTCTGGACTTCTTTCATGATGGTGAAGAAACTCCTGGAAAGGAATTTTTGGTGTTGATCCAACCTGGAATGTCTGCTTTAGGATGAGGTGCCTTGTTAGTGTAAGGCAAGTCTCTTCAGCTCACTCAGAGGTTAACATCAGTGCTGTAGGCACCTCAACTTGACAAGGTAAATCAAAACCCCACTTTTCACTAAGGTAGTGATACTGGGTTACAGATGTGCCCACTCCTTTCAGCAGAAATGTTGAGAAAATAATCTGCCCATCTGGCATGAGATGGAGGGGTGGTATCTCGCCTCACATTTATCTCTTGCCTCTTTCATCCGGAACATATTGCTGCAACTGGAGTTAATACAGCTATTGGCAATGATATGAACATATTCGATTTTCTTCCTCCCATTAGGTTTTCTTGGAGGACAGGAAGCAATTTTCCATCCTGTCATGCCATTTATCTAAGGATAAAGGAGGAGGATGCAAACCTACATTAGACTATTTTTGCTAACAGAAATCAGTTGTCCAGCCATATCTGTTTGATCTGTCCAGCTGATGAAAGAAATACAGAACTAACTAAGCTGTCACAATATTTTCTAGACTGTTATCCAGCTTTTGCCCACCTTTTGGTGGTCCTGTACGGTTAAAGGGCAGAAAGAAGGCAGCTTGTCCAAAGGACTAATCAGAGCAGACCCTTAGTCTAGGTGCTTTGAAAGCATAACAGATATGGTAGCAGTGGAGGTTCTCCACTTAAAAGATTCTTAAAATAGCATACAGATGTTGTAATACCTGTATCTTTCTTTCTTACCCATTCCTGTCTAAAAATCATTCATCCCTCAACACTCCTGCATGAGGACTACTTAGGGAATGGAGAGGTTTCATTTTTAGACTGTATTCAGGGAACCTCCTAGTAGAGGTCTAGATGACTTTTCAGATCGATCTAATCTGTACTGGGAAGTGGCTTTCCTAGGAAAAGAACCTTTCCCTAGATTTTTTTCTCATGCATTTACAATAAATTTTTCAAAGCAGTTGTTCTAGCTCAGACCACATGAATTCAACATACTAGTTTGGACAGTAGTATCCAAAAATGCCTTTTGAAGTACATGAACCTGTGAGATAGAGGTGTTTATCATTAACTGAAATTAAAAATCTCATTTTTCTTTGGAAAGCTCAATCTAGCTTTTATTCTTATCAGAATAGCTAACTGTCTGATCTGAGGAAATTATTCTGAATCTTGTTTGTAAGCACTCATGGGTCAGATTGAAAATAGGGATCCCCGTTATGAAATTGGGCTGATAGATAGCAGCTGGAGTATCTGGCCCTTTGTACTAACATCTCCTACGTGTGTACATTCATCTGTTGGGACCTGAGCACGCACACATGATTTTCTCTATCTTTGCAATCTGGCAAAAAACTATAGTGCCCTGAAAGGTTACAGCTGTGACTATAAAGTTTGCATGAATACTTGCTTAGCTGCATGCATCACAGCTACTTGAGTCAAGTAAAGGAGGAGCAGGGATTTCTGTAGTGAGTGCACCTTTAAAATAAGAACATAAATGCCCACTGCAGCGTAGGATTCCCCAGGCTAGCTATAATTTGGGCTAGTAGGCCATATTCTGTAGTGAAAGATCCATATGGGAGTGTTTCCTGCTTGCATATCCAGCTGCCTTTGGCTGCTTAGCCTGAATGATTTTCAGAAGCATCAGCATTCAGCATAAGTCTACAAGGCAGCTCAGTCTCCTGTAGATTTTGCCACACCTGTCTCAGCTTGGCTTTTACTAAATATTAGGCATAAACCATTTATTTAGGCTGCCCCTTTGTTTCTTGCTCCATTTCCAGACGTCTGCAATGATATTCACATTTGCGTCACTGTGGCATGGCTGGGATAGGCAGAAGTGGCCCCTATGGCTGTTCCAAGGGCATCTGCTCCCTGGGTTATGAGTGATTTATTCCTTGTTCCCTGCACACGTGCCACACGTTCAAAGTCTGTACTCTTGTTTTGACTGGCCAAACAGTCTATAAAGTGTCACTTTGTGCCTGGATAAACGCAGCACTTAGGATCAGGCATCTAGTTGGGATATTCATAGCAAATGTACTTAAAATGCTTTCTAAGACAGTTCTTTGGTACTTTATTTGGGGTCATTCTCTCTGAAAATTCTTGTCTGCAAACCTGTTCACTGGAGCACTGAGAAGAAGATAACACAGAAAAGGTGAAAACATATTTGAATCCAATTACTTTCAAAATGGAATGAATGAACGAATATTGCTGTAAAATATTTGCAGCAACTTCCCTGGTGTCTGTCTTAGACTTTGGATGAACTTGGCTCAGAAGTACTTTTTTTTTCCCCTAAGTTTTTGAACAACATTTTACAACCCATCATAAATAAGGAATAATAAATCTTATGCAGTCTTTCCTAGCTGATGAAGAAAAAAGTGCACTGTATCCTACCAATATATCATTGTCTCCAATAGAGCTTTGATGCATTAGAATTGGGAATGGGCCTTGATCCCCCCAGAAACTTAGCCACGAGCCCTGTGGCTCCCCCCAAACTGAGTACCTCCTGCATTTTTGGGGGTAGGAGTGTTAGATTTGTAAATGTGTATTCCTATAGCTTTCAGTGAGACAATCAGGATAATCTGTGCTCTGTCATTTATTTATAATATGAGATAAATCATCAGAATGTGTCTTGAGAGATTTCTACTATTACAGACCTCAGAAACTTCATGTGAGGAGATCATCTCCCAGAGTTTGTGTCTTGCTGAGGTCAAAATCGTGTAAGAACACAGCTATTCTAAAGAATTAAATGTGAACCTGATGTAAGCACTGATTTAATCTTGCTCATAAACTTCCAACTTGAGCCAAAACCTCTCTACATGTGGATAGCAGAGATGACAGCTTGATGGATCTGAAACTTTAAGTGTTGTATACAGTTGGGATTGCTAAGTAGGATAAGGGATATGTAGAACATTGGATAGTTCGAATGTATAAGCCCTTCACAGTTTTGTCAGATGAAGAGCAGAGATTGATTTATATGTTATGATGATGGAAACTGGAACCTTCCTAACAATGAATGCTAGGAAAACTCTTATATTTCCTCTAACAATTGCATGCCTGCATAAGCCAAGGGGATTCAAAATTTATGGTTCTGCATGCCAGGGGCCATAACTTTCAGAGAGTGCAATTTGTTTTGGAGGATCCCTGAAAAAGCATGGGACCTTCATGTAATAGAGGGAAATTTCAGGGATTTTGCTTGGTTGATTCATTTTTACAGTTAAAGGAAATGAAATGAAAGCCCTAACTTAATTTTTTCTTGTAAATTAATCTGTGCTAATTATTACTATTCATAGAACAGTGTGTCTTCAAGGTTCCAAATGTGCAGATTTGTACAGATATTTTATGTAGCTATTGAATCCAGAACTGACAACCAACTGCCTACAAAGTTAAAAGTACATGTCATTGCTGGATTTGGCCAGGAGGAGAAGTTATCACTGTTATTTTTAGAGCCCAAATAAAACAAGAGTGTATGGAAAACATAAAAATAATTATCTTTATTCAGACACAATTCCTGATCAATTGCTTTCTTTGAGGCTCTCTAGCCAAGCCTTGTACAGGAGAAAATGGTAAGGAAACAAATGAATGACAAAATCAATCAAAGACAGGAAAAAAACCCCAGCTTCCTTGGTTTTGATAAGTATCAGTTCTGTTTCTTATGTGTTGGCTTCACCCACAGCCAGCTGCAATCAATAATATCTCTCCTTTGACTTCAGAGTACTTTGGGTGAAAGCCTGCTGCTGCACATTGTTGTTTTCCACTGTGAGTCTCTGAGCACAGCTGTACAAAATACTGGGCTGAGGTACAACAGTCCTGGACCCTGTGCTGTGTGTCCTGGAATAATCCCAGCTCAGGTCTGTGCATGGTCATAGCATGCTACTGCAGTTGCACCATCCTACAGAAACATCCCACACCATTCCCCTTGGAACAGCTTGTGGGTCAAAGAGAAAATGTACAGTGAAGGGTGTGCTGGGTAGCATCAACACCAGCTGCCTCTTGACAGGCTGCAGCTCACGGGGGAGTTACTGTTAAGAAGTGAGCGCATGGCATTACAGTGTGGTTTTGTCTAGCCAAACTAATTGGGAAGTGATTTGTTTCCTTTCTTCTTTCTTAAAAGAATTCCCTATCACCTCACCATGTGCACACACAAGTGGTCATGACAATATTTTGACCCTCCTGTAGGAAAGAAAAGAAAAAGGCACAATTTTGTTAGATACTTGTTTTCCACTTTCATATGGAGATGATGCAGTTCTAAATTACTGCAGAAAAGAGACTCTTTCAAAAAGGGATGGAGAGTCTAAAATATGAATAAAAATAGAAACATTGTGCAAAAGGAGATGTAAACCTTTTGGGGGAAAATTCTAATTGCATTTCTTGCTATATTTTGCTTAATCTCTATGATTTGGAAGAAGAGGAAGTTAACAACATAATGGTTCATCCAGCTGATTTTATAAATGTACATGTGGAACAAATCTCCTTTAAGTTGCTGGATAGTCTTAGAAAACACATGACATTTAGAGAGCGAAAACTGGTGGGACAAACATTACACTCCTGCAGAGAATAAAGCAGATGTCAAGGCTCCTAACAAACAAAATTTTAGACTTGCTCCTAAATGTTTAGATGAAATATGAAGCTGAGATAATTAAGCTCTTATACTGTAGATTAGCTACCTTGTGTGTTTCACAACAGAACTAGGCTGAGTTTTCCAGAGAAATCCAGGTTTGCTAGGTGTCCAATCTCAATGAAAATTCTCTTTGAAAGATAATGGGGTGGAGGGGGTGTGTGATAATGAGGGTCAAAGTAGCACTGTATCTGTGTCCCTAGTGACACAGCACAATTAAAGGTAACTGATATATTGAAGTATTACACAAAAAGAAAAATTTCTGCAGCCATCCTTTGGTGGAAGAATGTGGTAGGGAACCTCCAAAGTGTGAACAAGGTATCTCTTAGTTCATGCATTCTTGAGGTCTAATATTTAAGAGAAGAGTTTTAAGCACAGAGGCCACAGCTGTAGTCCCATCTTGTTTGTCATCTGCTGGGATCAGGTAAAAAGAAGATAAGGGTATTTTTGAAAGGGGTAGAAGACTGATCTCAGAGTTTTGGTTTTGGTTTTTTTTTGGTTTTTTTTTTGTTTTTTTTTTTTTTAGAACTGAAAGTATTTTCCATTAAGTTAAAATAAATATTTTATGATACATTTAGATGTTCAGGCATTAAATCCGGCTCCGATTTTAAATTCAACCCTCACACCTAGTTGCTCTTTGAATAAGACTGGGCCAGCTGGATTCAAGGAGTGACAGTATTAAGAATAAGAACAGTGACTTGTAAAGACTATTGAGGCTGAATCACTAAACTGTACTTCTGAAACCTATGTTTTCATTAAAAAATAAAATGTCTTCTCAGCAAGGAACTGTGGAGTGCTTAAAAAGGCTAATGATTTTATTGGTAGGTGATACAGTTTGAAAATGGAAGACAAGGAAGAGAAATCATAATTTCCTCTAAATTTAGCATAAATTCTATTACCTCTGTTATTGTCCCATACGCCAATAGCACAGCTTTTCTATAGCATCTGCTTCCTAAATTATATGGTATGGTTTGTTCTTTCAGAGCCCTGTATTGTTTCTATGGAGATGAGTGCAAACATTTAGCTCTTCATGCCTATATAGGGATTATGAGTTAAAGAATAAAAAGGGAATGTGAAGTTTGGCATCTATATACGTACTTAGGTACCAGTAGCTTGGAATCTGCTGGTAGATCAGCAACTGTGAAAATTTGCTTTGTGTTTAGATTCAGGGCAGTGACTGCCAGGGTCTCCTGTGGTCAGAGACTCCCTGTCCAGGGTCTGCAAGTTATTTACTGATTGGTCATATTTTATCTTGATTTCTTCCTCCTATTTCATTTTAGTTAAGACGACTCTTGAAATTAATTGCAACAGCATTTTTAGACACCTGTGATGAAGATTTAACATTGCTGTGCACTTAATACAAAGCATTTTTCCCATGTTGCTACATAGATACCATAAAAAGCAGGTTAGGATTTATCACGAAAGTGATACTCTTCCATTGCAGATAGGAGGTGGAGGTACAAGTAGAATATATGTTGGTTTGTCCAAAGCCTCTAGCAGAACTGAAAAGTGAAACCCAGCCCGATTTTCCTGTTTAAATGTCTGTAACTCCAGAACAGCCCTTCTATCTTGCTCACAGACTTTATCAGTGTGTGGCTGGACCTTGGCATCCCAGTCATTCAGTGTAATTATTCAGTAGTGTCTTGCAGGACTTGGGTGCTGGAAGTGTTAGATCTATTTTACATAATTTATATAATTTACTCTTGAATGTCAGAAGGGAAAAGGAATCCCTAAGTTTGATTAGACACTAAATTCATTATTTCACATTAAAATTGCCTTCTCCAGAGGACCAAGGGTACTTACTTGATTCAGTAACGAGAGCTCAAAAGGGTACTAATTTAGTAAGACTATTGACTGTTCATTACTCTGATGTTGCTCAAATAGCTGAGAGCATGTGTGGTGTTTAATGTGATCTTAAACATTACCATCTACGGTAAATCAGAAACAGGGCACAAGTGCTATAGCTGTTGTTTAATGATGTATGAAAAAGCTGCCTGGTAAAGTGCACCATTAAGAAGAGCTAAAACCAGTGCTGAACAAAGACCTGATGAAATATTGATACTTTTGCAGCCAGTACGATTTCTTCTTACTTGGAAAGTGATGTCTGGGTTTCTGAAATATCAAACTTAACTTGAGAAAAGTAATGCAGCAGATGGGTGGGAGCAAACTAGTAGGGGAAAAACAAACCATGAAACAACAAGGAAAAATAATACAGTTAGTGTTCACCAAGTCAGTGCTTAGTTTATAATTGGGAAGACATCCAGTTCAACCATTACTCTCTTTCCATTGAAACACTGAACTTTCCCTACCCCATCCCCAACTCTTTCCTCTTTCTTACAAAAAGAATCTAATTTAAAAGAAACAAACAAACAAACAAAAAAAAAAACACCAAAAAAAAAACCAAACAAAAAAACACAAAAAAAACCAACCTAAGAAAACCAAAACCAACTTAGAAAGACATTCAATTCCAAAAGAGGGACTAAAGGATGTAAGATTCATCCTACCTTTAAAAAGTGTAAAAAGACATTTATTTTTGTGGAAGCTTTCTCAGGTCAGACGCCATCACTGATGAACGTTCTCTCAGACATTCTTGGGAAAACCATCACTCTTCCTGCAGTAGACTTGCATGTGCTAAGCAGGGAGAATGCTTTTCCTCTCTGCTCATGTGTATCTGAGATAACAGCTTTGTTCAGCACAGCCATGAACACTGTTACTCAACTCCAAACCAGTAAAATGCACTAATTTTTGCCAATGTTTCACCATAAAGCTATTTTTGTGCTCATAGATCTGACTCCAGGAGAGGGTTAGTTTCTTTTAAGCTAGGAAAGCACCTCTATGACTCTTTGTGAATTGAGGCTCAAACTGCTGTTGAAAATTAGGTTATTTTTATTTTCTGTTACTAGGGCTGTGACAGGTCAGTGCTGTCACCTGTTTTAGCTGCTGCAAGGGTCTTTTGCCCAGATATGTGGTGAAGTTTTCATAAATCAGAGTTATGTCATAGTTGTGGAAGCTAGCAGGGATGCCAGCACCTGTGCTTAGTGGTGAGAGTGTCTCTCTCACAAGAACATCTCTGTAGTTTGTGTTTGGGGAGACATGAAATTTGTCCTACCCAACTGCTGCATGAGTGCTTTGTGGGTGCCGTAGAGCCCTCATCAGCCTGGAAAGAACGAAATATGAAACAGCCATGCAGAAATGGTCAAAGCAGGGAGTTTAATAAAACAAAACCGAAAGGAAGTGCTTCTTCACATAGCATGTAATGAAATTGTGCTACTCATCAACACAGGATGTTGAAGAGACCTGAAGAATAAACTCAATTCAATATAAATAAAATAATAGGATTAGACAACTTTATTAGAAGAGGTCCATTGGTGGTTATTAATGAAGTAGGTAGAACCTCCAGGTCAGGAAATCCTGAAGCCATTGATTTTAGGAAAGAGAACACTGTAACCAGCATAGAATCATGCTTCTCTGGCCCCATTTGTATATGGAGTTTCTATTACTGAGGTGTGCCAGGAACCCCAGGCTAAAGCAGAGCAACCTTTCTGCTTAACATATCCTGAAACCAGGGACTTGGTTCAGTTCAGGTGAAACCCACAAGTCTCTGCTCTGAGATGGATGTTGCCATCTGCACAGAGGAAAAAACAAGAGGTAATATTTCAGGATTTGGAATGGATTGGACAATTTGGAATTTTTTCATTGAATTGGATTCAAATGTCTGGAGAGAGCCTTTTCTTTCAGCAAAGTCTCAGTGGTTGATCTAAACTTGGGACGAGCTCCAAATTGACAGGATAAAGGCCAGACACATGGCTACTAACGTGCAGCGTGGGCCCTTACCACTCTCTTGCTCTAAGAGGCTTCATATAGTTCTGCCTACTTCAATATACACAACAAATGTACTGGATGTGTACACATGCATGTATGTTTGTTGACTCTGGGAGAGGAGAAAAATGAAAGAAGAATCAAGAACCATGTGCTCAATTTGCTCCAGCAGCATTTCAAGTTTTTTGGGCTACAGCATAACTTTTTTACAAGTGGGTACACTGAAACCAAATAATAAAAAAGTATTTCAGAGCTTATAGATCTCTGGTGTAGATGTGTGGTATTGTGCAAGAAAGTGCCCTGAAGAAAGACCCTGAGAGAGGCAGCTCATTCAGTTTGTAATTAGCTCAGAAAGAGTAGGTGAGGGGAGGGAGAAACCTCCAGTATTCCACTCTTCTCCTTAAATGAAGACAACCTTTACAAATATGTGTGTATTAGAGATTTTGGTCTGCAAATTTCTCTCTCGCTCACACCATCATAAAAGATTCATAGAGCTGTATCTTTTTGATTACTAATTTATGCTGTTTACAGGCTGGGTAGGGGAAAAAGAAAAAAAGCTTTGAAAACTCCAGGAGTTGTGCTTTGTTATTAGGAGAAACCAGCATTCATCAGTGCTGTGAATCCTGATACAGAATTGTATTTATTTGGAGAGAATGTACAGTCCAGTTCAACAATACAGGTTCTGAGGAAAGTAACAAAGGGTGGGAGCAGTAATGATGCCAGGTTTGGGGAATATTTCCTGAATGAGACCTGACATGAGTCTGAAGACAGGGCTCCTGGAGAAACCAATTCCACTAAATTGTGGAAAAGCCTTGTTTGCTTAGATTTGTATACCTCCTTCCCACCTCTTTCCCTGGATCAACCCGAGGCTGGCCCATGCACAAAATGATCCCCTTTTCTGAAAGACATTAGAGCCATAATGTTCCACTTGTAGTTCCTAGAGGTCACAAAATTGTTTATCTACCTTAGGTGTGTGCCTACGTGGAAGCAGGGTAGCATTTTGCTCTTGCTCTATCATGAGTCTGCAGGACCACTCTCACCATTTGCACTGGACTGCCATAATCCCCCATTTCATTTCTCTCAATACCAAGCTTTGATTTTCATCAGATGGGTCAAGATATGCAAGGAAAGCAGGTCCAAGCCCTTCAAGAGACTCATATGGGATCTCTGGAACTTCTTTTTTTTTTTTCTTATTTCTCTTTTTCTTTTCCATTATTCAAGCAGAAATATGACTTTCCTTCTCCACAGCAGTGCAATAAACATATAATATTGTAATCCCTTTGCATCTTTTCCCAGGATTTCTTAAACTCATTTGTTTATCTAAATATGTGACCAAAGCTTTTCCTCCCTTGAATGGATGCAGACACTCCTTAAGTTAAAAGAAAACATTACATTGAGGTTCTATCACTACTTGAGGGAACCAGAGGAATTAAATTAAGGCCATCACCTTCACGTGTCCTTAACTCACACATTTGTGGGAAGGTAAATTGAAAGTTCAGCAGCATGACTGAAAGATGGCATCCAGTTCTGTCATCTTCTCTTCTTAAAACATACATCTTAGTGACTTGATGGATCACAAGGATGCCTTTCTCTGAAACAAGGAAGTAAGAGACACTGTTTTGCTGGTGATGTAAAATAGCAGACACAGCAAGCCTGTTGAGGATAAATCCTCTCTTAGGTATATAAATAATTGCATTTGCTTAAGGTTAAGTATAAACACTGGCTAAAATGTTTCTCAGCCAAAGAATTACAGAGATGGATAGTTTCCATTGGGATATGAAAAGATGAAAAAGATCAGTCACACTTTAAAATATCAGTACCCATGTGACAAACATAATTTAGGGTGTGGAATGTAGATTTCTCTTTGCATATAAGTGGGCTCAGCTACTCTTTGTGTCTGTGGTTTTGCTCACTTGTACACTCACACTCTTCACAGTCTTCTTCTTCTGTTTGCTTTGCTAATGTTAATTCTAATGCTAATTCTTTAACCTGCAAGGGGTTTCATCTGATGATGACTGGACTTCTTAAATTTCACTTGTACTTTTCAAAATCGAAAGAGCTTAAAGAAACATTTTGTTAATAGGAAAAGCTGGCTTTGACATCTGTAGAAATAAGGGGAAGGTAGGTGTCATAAGTAGATCATGTATTTGCTTTTCTTAAAGTTCAGCAGGGTTCAGAGGTCAGGCCTGAAAATTTGCAAGGTGCCTCCAAAACCTGCTAGTATCCAGACACCAGCATGCACAAAAATCCACCCATCATGCCAACACATGCTTCCCTAGTTCAGAATAACCTCCTTCCTGAAGGGCCATGTGCATAAAGTGCCAGTACATAACAGCTCTTGAAACTGAGTTTTAAATTGAAAATAGCATCTTAGATTGGAAGTGCTGACATAGGCTTAGTGACAGCAGTGCCAATTTAACAGTTGTATGCACTATGAAGTGTTCTTGCAACATTCCTCATCTGAAAGACAATCTGTGCATGGTATAGATTAGTCTGGTTGGGAAAAAAAAATAAAAAATTGTAGGGAGAGAAAACCACAACTGTAGTCTTGGCTAGCAAACTCTGTCAACCAATGCAATCTGTGCTCCCGATGTTTACTGCTTGAAGCTAAATAGGATGTTTAGCCAAATTTCAATTTATGCTACAAATAAAGCTCAATTTGTGTGTGTGCATATGTGTGTGTGAGAGAGATGATTGCTCATTTAAATGACAACTTTATATATGATAATTACAGTCATTAATGAAGACACAGTTACTTTACCATAGATTACAAGGATAAAAGAAGATCACCCAAGAATCATGTTCTGATATAGAGTCAATAAGAAAATTAGTCCAAATTCTATCCGGAAAATTGTTCTTAAATAATGCCCTAAAGGTTAAGGGAACAATGGGTGTAAATTCAGTGGAAGAAATTTGAAAAACACACTAGAGGTCACTGTTGCTACTTAAGCAAAAGCTTTTTCTCCTTCCTTTTCATTTAAGACATTAAAGATCAAATATTTCAGCAGGGAAAAAAAGTACTTCTCTTTAGATATATTTCAAAGCATGTACATTTTGATATCCTAAAAAATAAACAATATATTGATAAAGAATGGATGGTTGCGCTATGATTGTGGAAACTATATGCACTTAGGAAGAACTTGGAGTCATAGGACAATGCAGTTCTATTTTGTATGGCATCTTTCATACAAATGGCATCCCCCAACACTTTATAGCTTGTAGCATTAAATAATATAGCTTTAAATTGCAGAGATAAATAATCAGTGGGAGAGAAATCAAATGTTATGGGCAAGGGACAAAAGAAATGTTAGATATTTGAAAGCTATGAGAAGGCATAAATTGCAAATCGGAGCCAAAGATAAATGAGGAAGACAAACAAATAAGTTTTGTGATGCAGGAGAAAATACTTCAGTCTTCACAAATTATTCATGAGCTGGGTATTAAAGGGGAAGCAATAGTTTTATATCATAAATACAGTCCTATGCCTGGTTGTATTTATGAAGATGTTTGTGTGCGTGTGTGTATGTGTGTGTTTGAGCAAAGTGTGTGTCTGAGTATATACATATATGTTTGTATCTGCAGAAGAAATCTGTCTGAATGCCCAAGGGTGTAGACACTCACTATAAATGCAGGACTAGACCATGGCATGTTGCATTTGTTACAGTCTTCAGCAATTAAAAAGGACTGGATTCAGTGTAACATTTTTATCCATTTATATGGAGAATAAAATCATACACTTCATATAATAGGAATATTATCATAGACTTCAAAAGTAGAAGGTGAAATGTTCCTGCAAAATGCATTTTTTTCTCTGAGGTCTTGGTTGTCTCATGAATGACATTAAATTTCAGGAGACAACCAGTTTCTCTAACAGCTCAAGGAGTTAAGCTTGATAGTAAGGAGTGCAAGTGAGTGAGAAGGCAGGTACATTGAATATTTTCAGAGAACATTGTTCTGTGTTTGGTCTTCAAGCTCTAATTATCACCTCATCTTTCAAAGCTGCCACTGAACTGGATATGGGTTTAGGGGGGTGCCCAGTGGTGGTTGCTTTTTCTGATAACTTCTTACCTGGTAACATCATTTGGATCAGAATTTCCAGCTCCTTGGGAACATTGATTCTTTTCCAGCTTTCCTTCAGTCTTTTTGAAACCATGTGGGCTTTTCCTCTGTACATCCATTGCCCCCTTTAAATAAGAAAGTCCAGGGTTATTTTCCTGTACCTGTCAATATCGCCATATTTAGTGATAAAGCATATCCTTTGAAATTTATCTGTGGTCTTATTGTCCCTTTTTTCTGTATGCCTGGGATTGTCAGGAATCTGGCAGCCCACTCAACTACTGCACTGGCTGTCTGCAGGCTGTCTGGACAGTTGGCCTCTGCCACAGGAACACAGATTGTTTCTGTAGCTCTTGCCTGTTGGTGGTCTGGCATCACTTGATTCCAGGGGTCTTCAAACATCAGCAGCTCAAGATTATCCTGGAATACACTACTGAATTACAGAACTGGGAATGTAGCATATTGTATATGTATACATATATTCTATATGTATACAATATCAATTTATGGATTTAGTACAAGTCAGGGCCATGTTAAAGCCTTAGGGTGTTCTCTTTTTCCCCCCCAGAGTTGTAGCTTTTTATTTTTCTGAGCTAGTTTCTTTTTATAGCATTAGGCATGACCCTGTCTTTTCATGTGACACCACCCACAGACCTGTAATGTGTTATATTTACACATCCAAAGTATTCCCTGACACCCAGGTAACTTTATTAAAAAGTGGAAGACTTTTAGGGTGAGGATTAGCAGCTACTGAGGGATGATGAACCAACATGGTCAGTTTTCCACTTAATATTTGTGTGGCTATAATTTTCCTCTTGGCCATCTTTGGACTGAGAAATTCTCTCCCTTCTAAACTAAGCAATACCTATGAGGGAAATGGGGTGGAAAACTGGGGGAGACACACAAACCTGTATGTAAGAGCTGAGATGTTCAAACTTGGATGCACAGTCTGAATCATCATTGAGAAATCTTATTTATTTTGAGAGGGCTGCACAGCCATTCCATGGAAACTCAGCTCCAGTAACTTCTTGCAGCTTTGAATTTAAACTGGATGTGGCCCGTGAGTAGTGTACGAGAAGAAGAGGAAGTTAATACTTTTAAGACTGGCAGAAAAGTTGAGTTGTCTCCCTCTGGTTTTCTTGTTTGTATTGTTTTAGCATTGGTCTTTGACTGTGTAACACCTGGCCTTGAGTCTCTTATTCAGTCTTCTCTTGAACAAACCTCTTCTTGACAAAGCCAGAAAAGAGGGTACTAAAGCAGAAAAAACCCCCCATGTTGCAAGAGAACTTCTTCTCAATTTGGGGTAAGTGTGAGGGATTCTATGGTGAAAGAAAGAATCAGTGGATGGTTCTGATCTTTTTCTCTAAGAGAAAATACAGCCCAAAAGATAAGATGTTTTTCCCTTTGGCTCTCATGGTTAGTTTTCTCCAAGTGTGTCAGCAAACCCCTGCCCCTCATTCCTTTCAAGCTCTCCATTAAATTCCATTCCTAACATAGAGTCTTTAGTGACTCTTATAACCAGAGATATAAAATCCTACATGTTCTTTTCCTTCTGTCATTCATCTTGCATCTCAGTGTATCCACTGAAGATGTTTGTTGTGAAGACCTCTCCTCTTTTTATGTGTCAAAATCAAGACCAAGTTATTATGGTTGCCACTGAGTTACACTGTGTGGCCCAGCAGCTTGGAATTGGAAATCATAAGTAAGGTGGTGAATTCCCAGGCTGCTACCAAGCTGGGCAGGTAATTTCCTCTTTCTGTTTTCTCTCCCATCCTATTTTTGTACTATAATTCTTTAGAACAAGGAATATCTGTTGCTATGTGAATATACATAGGTGTATTCACAGGTGTAGTGCAATAGCTGCTAGACATTATTGGAACTAATATTATAGATACCTGGAAGATGATTTAGCAGTTTTAAGGACTACAGTATTTATTTCCTTGACAGTCTTTTTTTCCACAGTTATTTTTCTCTTTGTCTATTCAGTGATTGCTTTCTGTGAATAAAAGCAGAATCTTACTTTCTTTATGAAGCACACAATGAAAATGTGAAAACTCCAGGTACTGCCTCAATATTATTGAGAAACAATAAAAACATGTCCTAGTATCTAACAATCACTGCATGTGAGAGAAAGAGGAGGAAATAAAAGAATCATGTTGCATGCCCTTACTGAACGAATATTAGCTCTTCAGGGTACTGTATTATCCCAATGCACTTAAGAAATCCAAATTATTGTAGCAGTCTGAATTAAACTTGCTCAGTTCCTTCCCTATCACACAGGCTCAGCTGCTGATGTGATTTTAATCAAAGATTTGATCAACAATATTAGGAAGAGAGATAGCAGGGAAAATTAACACATATGCTTCTCTCTAGGGAAGGGATTATTATTTTTAAATCTGCATTTAGTTTCCCACTACCCAGAGCGATTTCTTTGGAGATAAGCACAGCAGCCAAAATTCTGTGTGCTGTATCTCAAAGACAGTAGAAATAGTCACAGTGCTCAGAAATTTACCTCATATTTTTTAAGGCTTTTTGAAGTTTTTGAAAGAAAATAATTCCTATCCATTTTAATATGAGGTGAAGGAGCTTTCCACATCACAGTTTCATGTCTAGCAGGAACAATGTTAGATGAAGGCTGTTTTTCTTGCAATTTGATTCATAGTATTAGCCTTCTAATTAAACCTGGGTCTGGAAAATTTGATCAGCCCCTTTGTGGGGAAGAAACATCGTCTGTATTTATCCTGTTATCCTCTCACAGCAGGTAACTCAAGTGAATATTCCTGTTTCCCGTGAGTGTAAAGAGGACAAGGGCTGGGACTGGGGGGGTTTATTGCAGAAGCTTGTCCAGGTACTGGAAATAGATTTTATGCCTTTTGTTTTTTGCCTGTCAATCCTCCTTTTCCAGCTGTCTTGGACAGACAGCATAGCAGAACAGTGAAGAGTGGTTGCCCTTCTCTCCTGGAAAGAGTTTTTATTACCCTGTGCCACCATCTTGGCCAAGTGAACCAGCTTTGGAGCAGGATATGGAATTTCAGTTCCTCTGAATAGCCTGGGGAGAAGCCTTAAAATCAGCCCAATGCATTCACATCCAAGTAGGTAGCATGGTCCAGAATCAACATAACAGAGCTGAAACCTGATGGCACAAGACATTTTACTGATGTCAAATTTAAATCCTTATTAAAAAGAAGTGTTCTCTAGTCTGCACCAGGCCATCCATTCTGGTAATCTCATTCCATATTTCTTTTTCTGTTGAAAGAAGACATAGATTAATGACAGTATGAATCTCAGCAGAAGGAACGTGCTCCTTATAAGGCAAGCTTGGGGTAGAGGTGGTGGAAATTGTAACACAGGACAACTTTGTTGGCAGAGAAAGTTGCATTTGTACCATTTATATCCGAAAATCCTTCACCCAGGGCAGCATAGTTCAGCCAAATTAACTCCATCTGGATGGATGGAGCTGAGGATTGCCTGTCAGAAAAGGACCTAGAACAGCATATTGTAACACAGGAAAATGTTTTAAAAACCTCTTAGTGACTGTGGTGGATTCATTCTCTCTCAGTTTTAAAAGATAAAGGTGTCTGCTAAGGAAGGAAGGAGACTCCCTTGGAATGGAAAATGAAACCCCCTCCCCTCCTAATTATAATTNGGGGATCCAGTGGAAAAAAGAGGTACAAGTGGTGTTCTAAATCCCAGGTTTTATTCTGTTGGAAATGCCTGGCTCCTCCCCCTGGGTGGATCATTTCACAATGGGATGCTGTAATTTGATCAGTCACTCGATGGCCCATTAAACAGAAGATCTCTTCCTGGACAAGGGTGGGTGGTGGAAGAGATAAGAACACTGCCCCTCCTGGGCTCAGCAGATGGTGACAGAATGCACACCCCTGGTCACATCCTGCATCACAATCTGAGCCATACTGGCCCATCAACAGAAGACAAAGATGGGTCTTGGAGCAGATAAAGAACCCTGCCCCCCCTAGGTTCACCAGGTGGTGATAGAATACACACCCTTGGCCACATCCTGCATTGCAACCCATGACACATTCAGACAAAGTGGGTGTATGGGAGAGGTACACTGGGGTCTCCTCAAAGAGATAAAAAGGTCTGAACAATGCCTGTTTGTTCAGCCATCTCTCCCAGCTCGTCCGCCCTGACTTGTTGGCTTTTAAAGAAATATGGTTGTGGCTCTTGATGGTCTAAAATTAATATACAATGTCAGCAGACAAGTGAATGTTTGCTATTTGCTCTGCTGTCAGCACATGATGTTTAGTGAGATTCCTGTGATGATTTCTAAAGCCTCAGGCTCTGTAGTCACATGAACATAGACTCATTCCTAGCTTCTTGTAAAAAAAAAANACAAAAAAACAAACACCTTTCTATCTGTTTGTAAAAAAAAAAAAAAAAAAAAAAAAAAAAAAAAAAAATCATCCAGTACCAGCCATAAAATAGAACTTTGATCCTCATGAATGTAGAAGAAAAGAACAAAAGTGTTTTGCCAATTTGCATGCTAAAAACAATGAATAGCAAATTTTTAAAACTTAATGTACTTTAAACAATGTCACAACCTTAGAACTTGCCTCATGATGGAGAGAAGAGTCTGGTGTGAAGGTTCAAAGTAGCGCAAAGCCTTATCATGGTGTAGGGAGGCTTGTGATATCTAAGTATAAACTAGTCAGGTCACCTGTGGGTATTTTAACTCTGGTTAATGTGCGGGATCACAATGTCCACAAAACATGGCAGATCTTATAAACCAGGCATTCCCCTGCTACTCATTGGCAAATCTTGGGCTTGTTCAAGGCCACCCAAAAACATCAGCAGAGAAAGGAGGCCTTCTTTTCCCTTCTTACTACCTGCCTGTTAGTGCAGTTCCGCCTCGCTCGCCTGTGCTCCCATCGCCTTTCTGTCCTATAACTGCCTTCATGGGAAGGTAAAGACCTACTCTCACATACAAGTCTGTGTTGTTAAAGCTGGAGGAGATGGAAGGTTTTGCTAAATATTCATTGGCCTGTGTAGAGAATTAACAAGGCTATAACCTAGAGTGAAGTAAGGGCATGTCCTCTAGTTTATCTTCAGGTCTCAGGGGCAAACACAAAAGCCCACATTTTAAGTAAAGACTTCTCTAACTAATGTACTCCTCTCCTCTTGAGAGTGTGACTCTGAGTCACTGTGAACGGACCAGGTTTTCCTATAGTACCTGGTAGCCTAGTATTAAAGGCATTTTTAATGCCTTAATAATTAATTTTAACATACCATATGTTTAAGGTTGCTACAGAAAATGAAGTTTAAACTGCAGGGTATGTGTCCTCAGAGTGTGACATAGGGGGAAAACAGGAAGGGACATCATCATGTCCTTCTCTTTTTGTGTACAGTGTGTGCAATATAGCTATTTTATAAATGTATTTTTTCCTGTTATATTTTTTGACCCTTAAATGGAGATTTTTTTTGTGTATTACTCCTAAGGGAAAATGGTTTTGAGTTTTCATGGAAGAGAGGAGGAATAAAAAAGTTCTAAATCAACTGAAACAGGTTTAATTTTTCTACTTCAGCCATTGAAGGGGGAAAAAAAAAAAATTAGTGATTAGTACAGCCCTAATCTGAGGATGTATATTTTAGGGATCACATTATGCTGAATATGTGCATTACAAACACAAATTTAAAACCCATGCCATTATTGTGCCTGCCCAGTAGCCACTTTTCAAATGGAAATATTTCAGCCATATTAAATGATTTTTTTATTTTTGCAAAAATGCTAAAAGCAATTAGAAGGCAATATTGACTGTTCACTTGCCAAATTTCACTGTTCTAAAGAAAGCCGCTTTTGAGTTACTGTACACAAGTGCAAAAAGCATCCCAGATCATTTTATATTACAAGTGAAACAAAAAAGAAATCACAATTTAAAAGAAAAGAAAAAACTGTTCATGAAAGAACTGCTTGCTCCCAAGTTGAAACCATGTGTCAGCATAGACCAATCTGTTAAACGTGAGTTAGAAACCCTTGGAAAAAATTAATTGTTTGCAATGCCATTGCTGAGAATCATAATTCAAGCAGAGAGGTTTCATGATGATGTTCTGCATAGGAAATGTTCACTACATGCCTTTGGTCTCCTCTATCAATAAAATTTATTAGTTATCAATTTTAATTGTCTCTTTCTTAATAAATAATACATTACAAAACTTTTGCTTATAGCCATATACAAATGAACAAGATGAATTTTCTGTAATTAAAAAAAATAGTGGTCAACCCATCTTTCCAGAATTCAAGACCAACTCCAGTTCACCTGAGGGGCTATTCATTTCTTCTCAGCGTGAATTTATCAGCAGGGTCTTTCTTAGAGAGTTGAGTAAGTCAACTCAAAACTGTTTTGAGGAGCTCAAACACAAGATGTTTTTAGTAGCCCGAGAAAGGTATTAGGATACTCTCACAAAGGTGCTTTTGATGGGATTGGTTAGTAAGTTATCTAGGTTGACCTGGCAGGAAATTGTTACAGATACTGTTGTACATGGGGGACTTTTTTTCTCCACCCACACTTTGCCCATGCAGTGTAAAAGTCTGATGCCATTGGGGTCAAATTCTCAGGCTATATGGTTGTGCAAAAATCAGTTGAGTTCCACTGTTGGAATAAATCATAGCTCTACTTTTCTTTCTGCCATTAATTTATCTGTGGGCTATGGGCCAAAAACTGTCTTTTCTGCCTGAGGGTTTCATTCTCATTAATTCTTAGTCTTCTTTACACCTTCATGGCAGTAAAAAAAATGGCCTTGCAGCAGAATTTTATTTACACCCATTAGGTGGCCTCCTTTTTTAACTTCTGAAACAATTTTCTGCCTTTTCAATGTGTTGCCCTGAAGAACTCAGAAGTGTTTTGCTCTTGAATCAGTTTTCATTACTGTGTTGTCTGCCCTCATCCATGGAAAACAGAGATTTTATCTGCCAGAAATGAATGAGTTTTAATTTTAATGGTCCAAGAAAATTTCATTATTTAGATAGTAAGAGGATCAATGGCATAGATGGGTTGCACAATGAGCCTGTGTAAACAGAAGGTGGGATGTGAGAAGGTGGAATGGCTTCCTTCCCTTTCAAGAAAAATGTTACCCTGGGAGAAAAACTGGGTTAAATTTTATGACTTGGAGAAAATTGTCCTTCTTTCCATAAGGCCAAGTGGTGTAAACACAAATTTCTCATCTCTCTTTCACACCCTTCCCGCTTTCACTCCCCCCATTCCTTAGAGAAACAGGGCTAGTTTCCTGGGACATCCCAAACAGAGTTGATATATCCCTGGTATTTTCTGGTGTCTGGGAAAACAATTTTGTCTTTCATTTCAAAATAAAAATTCAGTGCCACACCATGTGCCTTTGAGACATGATACAGGGTAACACTGTGGAGAATTGAACCAGAGACATGCAGAAAAGGAAAGGGGGTTATATGAGTGGGGTGACACAAGGGTGTTGATTATTAGGCTGAACTCAGCCATTTTTTATTGAAACATAGACCTTATTTATAAATTTTAAGTAAAGATCTGTTAACTGCCCAAATGAGGATACTTACTCATCTGCACAGTACAGTCCAAGTGCAATAAATACGGGTTAAATGTTCAGCATCCATATAATAACAAGAATCTGATCCAAAACACGTTTTTAATTTCACAGGGTTACCTTAAATTGTGTTATGTTTTGCTTATATATGGGTGTGTCATTACTTAAATGAAAATAAAAGATGGAGCTGAAAACAATTTGAATTGCCAGTTGGAATTCTTGGGACACTCTCTGAAAAGTAGCACCTTAGCCAATATCTCTTCATACATTTTTTTCTGTGCAATTTACAGTGCCATTTATTTTACATAATTTCATAATATTTTCAGTTAGGTATGAAATTTTTGAAACAATTATATTGGAAAATTTTTAAAAAGCAAACTGTTGGGGATTGAAAGTAATATCAAAAGTTTCTACTGACTGCAATGGGAATTATAGGTGCTCTTTTGCTCTGGGAATGCAGCATTTGTATTTTTTATTTTGTTGAGTAATCATAAAAATGTGTTTTATGTTGGACTTGGTGCCATATTCCCCATGATACAGTAGGTATGTCCTGCTTACAAAAGGAGGAGCTCAGAAATGAAGAAACAATGTGATGAGTGTGGCAGGTCTGATCACACACCTCTCCTTTCCAAGGACAAATTTTGATTTGATCTTCTATTACCCAACTGTATATCTCTTTTACACAATATCCCTCCCTAATTGACCTAATTGACTGCACTGGATGGAATAGGTATAGACAAAAAAGCAATT
>VWZN01000707.1:140872-156886 GCA_013396955.1 Regulus satrapa | reverse complement strand
AAAAAAAAAAATCCAAATCACCAAAATGTAAAAATGTGAGCACATTTAAAGATGCTCATTATTTTCTTTTGGGCAAGAGGAAAAAAAAAAAAAAGTATCCTCAACTTATCAAAGGCATTCAAAAGTATTTCTGTAAATTTATATATATATTTCATAAAACTGACAGTGATGAGCTAGGGTGTTTTGGGTTTTTTTTTTTTCTTTTTTTAAAATTTTTTTTTCTTTTTTCCCTAGAGAAAATATTTTCATGGAAAAAAATTATATACTTCTATAGAAAAATAAACTGCCTAGTATTGCCACCTGACATTTATAGTTTGGAGGACATAAAACTTTTCAGAGGTCCTTTTATTTCCTGCTCTCAGCTGTTTATAGTTCTTCAGGGGTACCCTGATCTGTAAGTAAATACAGAAGAAGAAAGGACTGCATTCATATTTTGCAGTGAGAGATTTCATTACATGCTGATTGCTCTGCCCCTTTTTGCTGCAAAGACTAGACAAGGCAGAACACTGAGCGGGAAACTGGATAGAACTGCAACATTTTAAACTTGTCTTCTTCACTCTTCATGGTACTGAGGAAGATCACATAAATCATCCAGAAATTTGAAGTGGATTTTCATTATTCATACTGGTTATAAAATGCTGCACTATTGGATGAAATTAATTTCAGAAACTTATAGAATTCTGCTAACATGGTGTATTTAGAATTGTTGTTAGAGATCTTCCTGGCATGTGAGTTTTAAATTGGGTGTAATTGTTTTTCCAACATATTTGTCAGTGTGCTTGTTGTCAGATGAAGAGGTACCAGTGCAGTTTTATCAACATAACTTATTTTACTTCACCTGACTGAAACAAGTCATCCTGCCTTAAGCATTTAATGTCAGTGGAAGTGGATAAGTGTATCTATACTGAGTAATTTCCTACCTATCGTGGATCTGAAAAGTGTAGATTGAACTTTGCTCAATGTTCTGTTTCTTTTGTCCATGTAGGTGCCTTGTGAAGTTCCACACTACTTCGCATTTCAGGCATAAATGTTGCTTCAGGACAAGTTTTGAATTCAGATAATTCAGCTTATTTTCTAACAAGTTTCTCAATTTAAAAATTTTTATTTTCATTCAAAGCCACTGAAAATGTTTGAGATCCATGAAAACATTGTCTTTAGGTATTAAATATGAATGTTAAAACCTGAGTGATGTTTTGAATAGGTCTCTTTAGGACTTGAAGCACCAAACTGACTGAGTTATCCAGGGTAGATCAATTAATCCCATATATATTGCCATTTTATTTTAAAATAAAGAAAAAAGAAAGCTACCTAACTTAAAACTGGCTAACTTAAAAAAGTAAAAAATCAAAAAATCTCCCAAGTCTCAGCATCAAGTGCTTCTCTGTAGCATGTCTTGGTGGCTGTAATGTAATTTCCTGCGTTCAGGATGACTCAGCATTCATTATCACCCAAGATAACCATCTACTTTGGGCACTTCCATGTAAGCAGAAATCACTGAGGTCATGCTGCTGTGTTGTCCCCTCTGATTTGTGCTCCCTGCTCTGAGCTAAAAGGCAAAGGCAAAAAGTAACTAATCCCTGTAGGGCTGAGTTTCTGTGCTCTTTTAGATATTAAGGCAATAATAAAAATATTGCTCTGAGTATATCCACATGACAATGCATAAATGCCCAAGCTGGCTGTAAACAAAAATTGCTGGATACTGGACACAGTCAAGATGAGACAGCAGAGAACACCAAGAGGACTAATTTACCCTGCTTTTCGGCAGTGGTAGCTCTGTGTAGGCAAATTTATCCTGCCAGAAAGCAGGCTCATTTATGGTTAGCTCATTTACAGCTAGTCTGACTACTGGAATTTGCAATGTAGAAAAAGGTTCTATTAAGGTGATGAGTGTATGATTGGTTTAAATAAAAATACAGAGGTTGGGATTTTGAAGGTACCTAAGGGCTTCCTTTGAAGGTGGTTTAAGAAATTGCTACCTCCAGTGATCTCTTTTGTAACTTCTGCTGAAGATGATATGCCCAATGAATCAGCACATGGGATCATGTGCTCATCTAAGAGCCTCCTGTATTTGCAGCACAATATTTTAGCTTAAATCACTGAAAAGGATGTGTTTGCATTTAGAATCTTACTCTAAATGATGAACAGAATCAGAGCAATAGTATCTCTTGGTGTGGCAGAAACAGGAAGACAGCTTGGTGATATTGGTCCATATCTCTCCTTTTAAAGAGCCCAAAGAGACCTGGGTGCCTGGGCCCATGGAAATGTCTTTCTGCATTACAGCACATTAGTGGTTGGGCACCTCATTCTCCTCATATCGTGTCAAAAATTTTTGTCTTTTTAGGTTTGTGTCACTATCTAGTCTCCTGTAAAATTTGATCCTGATAAAGAAGGCAAAGCACAAACCCAGATTTCCAGCCTGATACCAGTGAGCTTTCTCAGGTGCTTAAATCAAAACTTCAGGGAAGTTTATATATATAAATACTCCTGGCACAAAGGGATACTGGCATGTAGAGAAGGATTTGGCATTATGAAAGCAAACAAGAACCAGTAGCCATTCTTCCTTCTGTTCCTGTACTCATGCATGATGAGCTCCAGGTTTGTCTTTTGCTTCCCTGCTCTTCAGGCTGCCCAGCTGTGATCTAGTGTACTAACCTTACTAGCAAAGTAATGGCTTTCATGTCACTGAATCCCATCAGGATTGTGTTAGTCTTCATCCATGGCTAACTTGTATTATCACTGGCATACTTAAAACTGTGATGTTATGTTTCAAATGTTTTTTAAAGCTGAAACACACAAACTCTTTCATTTCTCTTCTGCCTTGTAGGATTACTTTAGCTCTAAACATGCAAAACCTCATATTAGGCAAGAAATCAATCATACCAGGGTAAAGTAACTACTGAAAAATTGCCAAGCACCATAAACATTGGTCAAAATGCAGGCCAACCATTTGCACAGCAAGTAATTGAAGCTAGAGGTTCACTGGAGCAGCACGTAACTTTTCATTTTGAATTAGAAAGTTTTTCAAACAGAAAATGATATCTGAGAAGACTGTACTACCTAAAAGGTTTCAATAAACACTAAAAAAAAAGTGTTAAAATATGTTGGAGACATCAATCATGCTTTGTGGTTACTTGCTCCATGTAGTTTCACACACATTCTCTGATAAACAATGTCCCACACACCCTGCCCAGATCCATTATTTTCTTCAGCACCAAAGCGTCAAGGGCCAGATCCTCATTTGGTTTAAGTCAGCAGAGCTCTGCTGAGGTTGACTGCCACTGATTTATGCCAGCTGAAGATCTGGCCTGAAGAGTGACAAAAATATAATTTTATGTTTTATTTATGGGTGTAAAACAATAGTCCTAAAGGGAGCAGATGTTCCATGTCAAGGGAGGAGGTTTATTAAATGCAATTCCAGACACAAAAGCTAATCTCTGGTCAGGGAAGGCATGAGGCCTGTTTTACATGATGAACTTTAATTGAAATCTTGCTCTTTTGTGTTCATTTATTTCTTCTATTTGGCAGCTGACAAGCATCATTTAAATTACTTAACAGCTGCCAGGCACCTTAAAAACAATAGATAGTCGTCTTAGGCACCTGGAGAAGGTTAGACAGTCTTCATTTGTCTTCCCACTACCTGCTGAAATGGTATTAATTTGGTATTACATATTTAATTAAGTGGTCACTTCACTAAAGAAATTTCCATCTGTTTCAGATGGAGCTGTGGGGAGAAAGATCGCTCAGTTTGATGAAGGGTTTTGCAATTGTAAAATGTCTTTTTTTTCCAATTTGGATTTAAGCCCAAAGGATTTTGAAATAATATCAAAGAGACAAGGGAGTGTCTGCCTCTAAGTCTCAGGCCCCAAACCTCTTATTGTCCCCAGCACCAAAACTATTCCCTTTGCGGACAATCTTCCCTCTGTAGGTCCTAGAGAAGGAGTGCTGTGGCTGCCAAAAGCTGAAGTTAGGGAGCTGAAAGAAAATCAGTGGCAAAAGCCTGCTTGAAGGAATATCACACTTTTTGAAGCTCTCCTCATCATGTTTTATTTCAGTAGCCAACATTTTTGACTCACATGCTACTGTAGAACACTAAAAAGGAGAGAGCATTCAGTGATGTGCCTTGGGTTTAAATGTGCCTTGGGTTTAAATGACACAGAAATTTACCATGGTGAGATCTGAGCTCCTTAGAGGCACACAGCAATAGTCAGCTGAGCAGTGGTGATTCACATCAGACAAATTTTGGACCAAAACATATAAGGATGAGATTTACTTCCTGACCTTCTGTGTTCGTTCCCACATCTCACAGTCAAATACAGTATGTGGATCCCCAGAGTACAAGTTGTACTTATTAGAGGCCAGCAGCAATAGGTAAACTAGAGCTTCAGAAAAGATGATCAGTAGAGGAAAATTGGAATATTCCCATATTCTTTTAAAAGAGAAAAACAAAAGTAAAGACTGAAGAAAGCTGTGTATGGAAAACAAAATGGAGAGGGAGCAGAGTTCAGTGTGTCAGCTTGGGTGGAAATCCCACATTTAATGTGTGATTTTATTCTGGATCAGGTTGAGCATAATAAGGTTGAAATTGTCTATGAACCAAATTAGAAAAAAAGAAACTTGAGGCTAAGCTGACAATGGGATGCAGGGAATGATGAAACATTTCATTCATGTTTGAGCATATTTTTTTGTTAATTCATGTTAGAAATCTGGTGTATCTTCATTGTAATACTTTTCAACACAAAGAGCAGCAGCAACCACAACCTTCCATTCTATAAACATCAAAGGAACTTTCAAGGTTATAAAAAAGCCTAATACTTGTTAGCCTCCTTGGATAAGAAGTTAATGGAATAAGTTTTTCACAACAGATTTATTTTGTTTGACATAACATTTGTTTCCTTGCAAAGCCACTCTAAATAACATTTCCAGTTTAACATTTCCAGTTGCACATTTCCAAAGGCATGACTCACTTGATGGAATGGAATATGTCTATGGTAAATGTATTCTACAGCCACACTGGGCCTTACAGACTCCCTTGAAAGCCTACCAGTAGAGAAACAGACCCTTTAGGACAAAGTCTCACCTATTTTAAACCTCTTCTTTAGGATGATATAAATTAGAGTCTGGAACTTTCTTTTTTCCTAATTACTAAAAAGTGGTGTAGGATGACTAAGAATGGATCTAATTTCACCCAAATATTTTGTCCATGGGGACAGTTGCTGTAATATATTGTGGTACAGAGTTCACATCTCCAGATGCCACATGCAAGTGATAGAAAGGTTTATGCATTGGAGGGAAATCACAGAAGAACCATATAATGCTCAAAAATTACAAAGGGTTTAGTTAGAAGTATGAAAATGCCTAAATGTACATAAATGCAAAGTGCAGAATTAATATGTTGTATGATACATTATCATTTCTAATGAGGAAACAAACTGAGGAACAGTAACAATTAACCCTTTCCAGAGAAAGAAAATAGAGGACAGGTTGTGATAAAAGGGGAAACAATTTTCTTATCAGATGATCTGTTTAGTCTGGGGAACAGTTTTAAGGAGAAGCAGTAGCCCCAGAATTTATTTCATACCAGAGCTTGGAAATGCACAATAGAGATTACTCCTGTCTGGGAAGGGAATGAATAGAGGGTCTACTGATCTCATCCAGCCCTCACTTCATTCAGCAAGAATCTTTTCCACTGACTGAAGCAGGATTTGGATCAGACCCATTTTTACCTACCATGTTGATGTCTGTCTGAAAAGACTTAGGAAAAGACATGAACCAGAGCCCAAGTATGACACTAAGAATGGCTTTTTTGGGCTGTGGTAAGGAAAAAGGCAAGTCGCAGAAAATCATGAAGCAGGCAGCTGGCAAATCAGAGGGACTGTTTTACAGCTGCGAGCTGAGTCAATCTCTAAAATGTCTTTATGGAATTAAATGACATTAAGCTTGGTGTCGGTAATTCCCTTAAAACCGTAAGCAAACACTTCTCAAACAGCAGATCTAAAGGCAGCGTCATCACTTGGCAACTTTTGCTTTTGCCACAGCAGGGCTTTGCTATCCAGCTTGCTTTATTTTTACACACAGTATTTGAAAGAGGTTTTGCTATGGTTAACAAAACATTGCTACATTTTTTTTTTATCTGATTAAAAAGAAAATAATAATAATAAAATTGGGGTAACATTTTTGTATATGCCTGACTGATTCCTTTTGCCTGTTTTGGATCTACCTAATGGCAAACCTCACTTCATTCTACACTGCTCTAATTAATTTGACAGGACTGGAAACTTGCTCTTCCTGTTCACACTTATTATTCATCTCTTCAGAATGCCCTGTAGGGAGTATGAAGCACAATAAAGCAGTATTTACCAAATCCCTCAATGCCAAATACACCTTTTAAGCTGACTCTGCACAATGCCAGCAGTGAGAAGATCTGACTAAAGGGCAGCCAAAGAAAAACAACATTTTCCAGAGCATCATCTCTTTACACATGGCTAGCAGGTTTTAGGCAAGGAAACTATGTCTTTTTACCGCACTTCAAATTCTATAGTAGGCTCTGGGGATCCCAACTTAGTCCTACTGTATCTGAAAGCTTTGCCATAGCCAAAGTAAATGACAGAGTGATCATACTCAATAAGCTCTGATATTAGTTCACAAGAGCCACTGAGTAATTTCATACAGGCATATCTTTTAACCTTTCATCACCCAAATTAGAAACATTATAACACAACATAAAACACATCTGAAAAATACATTGGTGGCAAGAACTCAGAAAAATGCAGTAGAAATAAGTGATTTGAGATTTAGGTTTTGAGAAAACACTGAAATTGAATGTTAGATTTCCTTTTTTAAAAGTCTCAGTGCAGAAAGGGACCTTTTAGAAACACATAAGATGATTAAGGAATTTAAAAAGTGAAACATGCTTATTTGCACATACAGAAGAAGTAACTCAGACATTTCATATTTTAAAAGTGAAAGATCAATGAAAGAAATTTTCGGCAGCAAGTTACCAGTTGGGTCCTCGAATCTAATCATGAGCTCCCTTTGCACCTTTATGCCTCTGTAAATCTTCCTTTACATGAAGTTAAGGTTAAGTTTTCAGAGTACCTGAGAAAATTTCTACATGGCATAGGGCAGCACTGTGCTCAAATACCCACATCAGCCTTAAATTAACTAACTCAAGTACCAAATGGGACAGAATCACTGTAGAGGAGCAGTTTTTTCAGCTTTCTGCTCTTAACCTCCAAATATTTTTTTCATGTCATTCACTGCAGTTAGATGCCTCAGTAGGCAAGTCACTGCATTTAATAGGAACTTACTTTCAAAGAGGTGTGGAGAAGCAGATAGGCGTTCAATGGGATTTACTAAAGTAAATGCACTTAGAGGCTTCTGAAAGTTAAACACTTTAAAACTCCTGAAAAAAATCAGAGAACTAAATTTCCTGGCCTGCTTCTGAAAAATTTATGTTGAGTATTTTTCTTAGTTCCTGAACCTTCTTATTCATATCATTTGTGTCCAAAACATGGACACAATAACACACAGGCTTCCTTATTTCCTTTAGTCTTTGCTTTTCTTCATTTATCCTCTTGTTCATCTATAGAAAATTTAAACACTATTCCTTTCACAGTCATGGACTTCTTACACTGACGTAACACTGCTCATCTTTAGGCAAAGCTTAATGAAGACAAACACAAGACTCCTATCAATTCAGCTTGGTTTTGGATCAGATCCTAATAGAGAGGAGTTAGGCTTGTTGAATTGCAGATAGAATAACAGCTCAACTCCTTCAGGCGTAACTCCTCTCTGAATTGTTGTAGAGGAAAACCCACTCTAAACAGATTGAATCTGGAAAAAAACCTTGGATAATTGGGAGTAGAATGGGTCCTTTGACTTCAAGGGGAGCTACTGCATGAAGAAAAGGTGGGCTGGCATTGGCTTTTGCTTTGTTACATATGAAAGATGGTTCTTGAAACAAATTAATCCTTGTAAAGATCAGCTGACCCATCTCATTGTTAAGAATACATTTTTAATTATTCATTTTAGTCAAGCATCATTTGAACACAAGTCAATTTGCAATTTCATTAGAGTACAGAAAAGGCCTGGGGTCTATTCCCAGTAAAAAGGAAAATATCTCTGGCAAAATTTCATAAAAGATGTTAATCCTGTAATTAATTTTATGTATCAAGCAAGAATTAATGTGTCCTGCTATTTAAGCAGAAATCGTCTTGCCAAGAAATGCATTTTGTCATACCTTCCCCTCCAGGAAATCCTCTTTACAAGCTTTGTGGCAAAACACCCTGGCAACTAATGACTAGCTTTGAAGCAACATTCACAGACCATTTGCTTTGATGACATTTGGAGCTTTTTTCTCTTCCCCCCACCCCCAATTTCAAAGCCTGTTGTAAGTGTAGTGCTCTCACTACACTGCTTTTGAAAACTAATCAATAAAGTAAGATTTGTCAGATTGCATCTGAGGAGTATCACATCTTTCAGCTCCCTTCTTGGTTGAGTTGCTGTACACATTTTTAAACTAAACCTTATGAACAGATTTGAGTATGTTATATGCACTATATTCACATGCACACAAGTGTGACGTCTTTCTTTTTCTCTCCTGTATTAACTTCAAAAGCTTAAAACTTTTGCCAGTTAACCTTCTGTAAAACTGACATTATATGGTCATCTTACATAATCAAGTGATGGATTGCATGCCAAGAAGTCACAAAGAGCAAATGTTTACACTTGTTATGACAATTACAGTATTGCAAAAATGGGAAAACTTCACTCCATACTAAAGAACTCCAGAAAAACCATGTTAGTAAATACTGAAACAAATTTTGAATACCTCATTAGCATCAGCATAAATCCTAGAGTAAGACAATCTGTAATCACAGAAATGAATTGAGATCAAAATATGGGCCACAGAATTTCATCCTTATTCTAACTTTTGACTTTTCTTAATCAATGCTAAAAATCTTTAGGTCTGATTTCTCATTTCAATGGCTTTGTGTTATGTGTCTCAACCGTACCTCATCTAATTTAATAATGCAAAATGCAAGCTAAGAAAGTACTTAAGTTACATATCAAGGGTTTCAGATGACACATTATTATTGCACTCAGAAGTCAATATTTGCTAATCATGTTAGTAAAGGAACTGATCTAAGGCTACAATTCTTGAATTGCTAAGGCATTTAAGATTAATTAAACTTGTCTTCTCCACTCTTGGCATATATACACAGAGCACACCCCAACCCCCACCCCTACCTCCCTTCTGAAATGGAAAAGTCAGTGCCTCCGTAAGGAGACCCTGCTTAGTCGGCAGATATAGGATGAAAACCTCTTAATTTTCTCAGCTTTCTTACCTTCACTGATGGGATGGTCAATCAGAGCCTCACTTCAGGTACGAGGGTAGGTCATGTTCAGCATGTTGGGGTTGTGCCTTTTCTCTTGTGCCCACCAGTATGACATCAAAATCTTGTATTCTACCTGTGATCTTTGCACAAGGCTGTGGTTGAAATCAGGGGAGAGCTGCACGCGGAGCAAAAGCAGAGCTAATCTGGCAGTATGACACAGGCTGAAAAGCCTGATTGCTCATCTTGTTTCAACTAGGATTGTTCATCCAACAGTCTCACACATTAAAGGTACTGAAGTGCTGAGCAGGTCTTATTCAACATAGTGGTAGAAGAGCAGTGAGTTTATGCCTCACTATTTATCCTAAAATTCAGTTTATCATACATAATGGGAACAGTTAAAAACGGATCTCTTTCTTTCTGTCTTTCAAAGCTGTTGTTGAATTTGATGTGTATAACATGAAAAAATTTAGCACATTTCCTTGGGCTAGGTGCAGTGTAAGCAGGTAATGAGCAAGCTTCCACAGGTAGACTTGCCAGTGCATGGTCAGGCTGAATTTGGAATCCTTCTGCCACAACAGCCTCAGTCTTCCTCTGAGTATACCTTCAGCTGTTCAGAGGCCATGTCAGTGTCTGGACATGTGCATTTGATTAGCAATTGGGTGACATGCTGATAGGATCATATATTTATTCAGAACCTGGTTTGGAAGGAGTTACAGATCTGCCTTGAAGCAGGAATCTCTTAGTGGATAAAATGTAGCTTACCTGCTACCCAGCACATATTACTATAGTTTGTGTATGATTGGTTTTCTCTTGCTTGACTTTAAGCAATTATTATACTGAGCTAAACAAAGTGGACTTAACGTTTATATGAGAATAATAGAGCAGAGTGGAGATTTGCGATCAGACACATTAGGAGAGATTCTGATCTACATAGAATTTGGGCAAACCAGAAGGATGGGTCTATCTACACCAGATTAGCCCAGATTTACACTCATAAATGGGATAGTAGTGTTGGAAGCCACAGTCTGATTCAACAGAGTCACTTGTAAAATTGGTGTTTTGCAAAGACTTACAAAGTGGGAAGTGTTCACTGTTATCAGGAGACTGAACTGATATTGTGTATTAAATTGTACAGTGATTGCACAGGGTTTGATAAAGACATGTAGAACATCAACACACACATTAAAAAAAACAAAACAAACAAACAAAACCAAAACTGTTTAGAGCACTGTAGTATCCAGCCTGCATACATTTCAGATTGGCACATTATTAAGTATAATACTCAGATGGACATTTTGTGAAATCAAAGCAATGCATTCTGTTTAATATTCCAACTAGTGTTAAACTTAATCTAAATGTGCTAATAGTGGCTGTCATGTAAGTTGAGCATCTGAAACCCAGTAATTCCCTATCCTCAAGTTATTTCTTTTTCATATTAATTCTGTAAAAAATATAAGATAATTTAAAGTGGTTCCCCCTCCCCCCTTAAAAAAATTAAACATTATTTTATGTATGTATTTTAACTTACTGATTTATTAATTTAGACATGCCACACACAGGCTGAGTTACTAATCTCTTTTATTTGTTTAGTTATTTGTCTTAAGATCAATCATGGTGCTATTTTTAGTGTGCTTTCAATGTATTCAAAATCTCATCTTTTTCTATGTGTGTGTATCTATTTGCTTCAGTAAACTGTTAGCGAATATCCCACTTATCTTTACTGGTCAATGCAAACTCAATTTGATAGTCTTAGCTCATCTTCCAATGGAACACATATCTGTGTAACAAATGTCATCTTTGAAACTGTCACTAATTGGCATTCATGTTGGAATTCTCAATGGAATGGCCATAGACACAAGGTGAAAATTTGGCTCTGTTGAAGGTAACAAGAGTTTTGTCATTGACTTTAATAGGGTCAGGACTTCTTCCAGAGACTGAACTGCCTCTCATACAGATATTCAGACTGAGATGGGAGATTCAAATCCTCTGTGTTTGCTCATGACTAATAAAATATCATTTTCTGCTGACCTTTGTCCTGCCTCTGCCAGGATCTAGTACTTTTTCTTAAAGGAGAGAGCAAATAAGACCTCCAGCTTCCTCTTGCACTGTCTCCCTCAAATCCCAGTTCATTTCCTTCTCTTTATACTTGATAAAATATCTCCCCAGGTCCACTGCAAGCTCTCTGTCTTCTGTTATTTCTTGATTCTTCAATTCTTGTGTATTTTAACTGCTTTATTTTCTTAGTGACTCTACCTTCAAGGATGCTCTTGCTCTTGAAAAAATGAAATTCCTTTAATCAGTCTATCTTTCTAACACCCCACTGATTTCCTTGTGTCTGTCTCCACTTTCTCAGAAGCTGTTGTTTCTTTCCATTACTAAGAAGCTTTTCAGTCTCTGGTAAGAGAATCTACACTTCTCCAGGTTCTCTACTTGGCTTCATCTGAAGGCAATCTTTGTCCTTTTCTTTACTGATCCTTCCCTCCTAATAACTGGCTTCTGTAATCTGCTCTCATTTCAATTTACTTTGGATACACACCTTCACTGGCAGCTCCTTTATTTTTTATGTCTCTCTTTGCCTCTTGCTCTCCCCATTGCCCCACAGATGTATACATGTCAGAATCCTTGATGCACTTGCCTTTCTATGACAGTTATTTTCTGCGCATCTGCATTTTCACAGTCATTTGCTTCTGTATATCCTGCTGTCACTTGCATAATGGCTTGACTTCCTAAGGTTAGTTATTTACCACTTCTTCCTGATTTTCAGATCTTCATCTCCTGTATCAGCTCTGTTACACTTGCTGTTTCCTGAGTTGTCTCCTAGACCATCTTCTCTCTTATCTTGCTGTCCCTTCTGCCATTGATTGTCTTCTCTATCATGGTGACAATCATTATTTTTTTCAACATAAGCTAAAAATATTATGATCATCCCTGTTCTTGATGTCATCAAGATCTCCCAACTTCCTCTCCTTCCATCTAAAATACTGCTTGTCAATGCTGCCTTGTCTTCACCAACCAGCACCTTGATTTTCTACTGCCTGCTATAAGAAATGCAAGCCATTAAAAAACTCTGAAATCTACTACTTGAGGTTCCACTGCCATTGATCTTCCACTCAATTTATCTGACTGCTTCTCCCATTCTTCTTGACAGACTACCTCTGTCCCCTTTTCCCTTTCTGTGTTTTCTGCCGTATTGCTCCATAGAGAAGGAAGCATTTTTTTGTTTTCATCCCTGAGCATTTTTTTCTTTTGCTTCCTGAAATCTTTTGTTAAAACTCATCTCTGAGCTTTGAACTGTGCCTTTCAGTCAAGCAGACTTTAATGCACTGGAAGACAAAACCTTTGATCCTGGCAAGAGGCCTATTACTGTAATCTCTTCTCATGCACAGGCACAGCCCCAGTGAAGTCACTGTTCTCCACATTACCTGGAGACGTAATGGGGCACATTACACACAGATTGGTATTCACGTTTGAAATGCACGAATGGCCCTCATCACTGTTAAGAAGGTAGAATAGTCACTATACTGAGAAATTAAATAGTTACATTCCTCCTGTAGTGAAAAAAAAAAAAACCAAATGGTGAATTGCAGTCTAGAGTAAAGCTGAAAGGTACAAGTTCTACATCTGCTCTTATCTTGCATTGAAACACACTGGCTACTCTTTTGGAAGTTTTCCATTAAAAGTTAGGACTGGAGCTCTTGGTACACCCAATTACTTGTTGAGACTTGGAAAGCATTGCTACATGTAATTTTTACTGAGTGAATTTTTATGACTAAGGCTATGTAGGAGTTAGAATGAGGTTATCTAAGTTTTGCAGAGCAGGGTGATTTTTCTGCATAGATTTTTATTTTAATCTGTAAAGTTTCCTCCACCAACCTAACAGGAGTGCTGGAGAAGTGCAACAGCTGAACTTCCTATGACAGAAATAATAAAATACTGCAGTGTGTGGACCATTGAGATATCAGAAATATTCCCTCTGATAGAGGAAGAGAATGATGCCACATAGTATAATGCAAAATATTTAATTATTTAGAGTCATGAACTAGAGGCTCTGTAGGCCTTGAGTCAAGAGTCCAGATGTACTGTGGACAAGTGTGTAATTTTCCTGTTCATACAGGGCTACCCTTGCCATTGTGAACTTCAGACCAATATATTCTGTGTTCTATAAGTGACTCTCATTTTGTCTCAGGACCATGATACAGCTTGGAAAAAGTCTAGAGCTGAAGGTTTTAAGTGTGAATTTCAGAAAATTGAATGGAAGAATCCAGAATTCAGTCTCCAGACCCATATGCCACAACCTTTATGATAATTAAAACTCCTCCAGTACAGGAAATCAGATTAAATTAAATGCTTTGAGCCACTGCATTACCTCTGTATTCCTTATTCCTTGTTGTGCAATCCATACATTATGGTAAACCATTTTCCTTTACACTGTGATAGGACAGGTTTTCCTTTGGGAACACTTCCGTTCTGAGCCAGCTTTGATCTCTGACTCAGAGTTCAATGCCTCTCCACAGTCTAGAAAATCTGAAGGTGACCGCCATCCCTTCACTGTGGCCCTGTGGCACAAAATCTTGTCTTCTCCTCTCCCACACCTGTCTGCGTTGTGACAGCAGGACCCACTGGCTGTCCCTCAGGCCTAGGCCTGCCCTCTCCATCACAAAATTAATTTGGATACATTTACCTGATTTACATGATTCAACTCAAGTGCCCAGGATTAGCTCAGTTGGTCAGAGCATGATGTTAATAATGCCAGGGTTGTGGGTTTGATCCCTGTATGGGCCATTCATTTAAGAGTAGGACTTGATGATCCTTGTGGGTCCTTTTAAACTCAGAATATTTAGTGATTCTGTGAAGGTAGTTACTGCAAATTCCTGGCCTCTGAGCCAATCAGGGCTAATCAAGCCTCACGACCCCTTCAGCACAGCACTGGATGGCCATGAAATACTGTGCTTACCTAGGAATACCAAAAATCTGTGTGGGTTACAAAGTGCTGAGTTATCCAGCTGCGAGTAAATTTCCCCATTTTGAATACCCCTTAGTGTCACGGAATTCCCCTGATTGGGGGATAATAGAGTGACATGGACTCCATGAATCAAAGGCTAAAGATGATGATTTTATTAAGATCTATATGCGAGAGCAGAGAAAGCAGCACACAAGCAGGCAGGCTAACACGGCAGCAATGTCCGTCTGCCCAAAACGTTCAAAGCATATTGATAAAACAAACCCATGCACTATGCATAAGATTAGCTAACAAAGGAATACCTTCCCCTCATTGGTTTCAGGAGGGATCAACCCTTCTGTAAACATCAGTGGATGTTTTCTTCCGATGTTCTGAAAACAATCTCAGGGCCAAATGTTTGGTCCAGGCTGACAACTGCACCTTAGAAAAAGGAACTTAAAAAGGCATCTCTGTTACCAAGTGGACCATTGCAAACAATTATCTTGGCCAACAAAAGGTGAAGCGCACCTGGGCTGGAGTATGAAACCACAAGTTTACCACTGAGCTCAAAAGAAAGCTTGCAAGTTTCTGTTGTGAAAGAACATTATATGTATCAGAGGTTGACTTTCTGCACACAAATCTTCTGGTTGTGTAAAGTGTCCTCAGCTCCATAGAGGAGCTGTGACAATTTACACCAACTGAGGTGCTGCTCAGCATTTCTGGTTACGGACCTTATTTACTCATGGCTAGTTAGAGTCCCTGTGGAGCTATTAACAGCACTGTGTGGGTATAAATCTTGCTTTAGACGACTTTGGAGCAGTTAGGAGACAGCCTGCCTATCTATAAAGTAGAAGCATCCTTGAGCATATGCCTGCCATAACCTTACAATAGAATGATGCCCCAGCAATATGAAATATAGCTATTTTTACCTAAGTTAAGACCTACAAATAATGCCCCCAAAAAAGCTGCCACACAGGACAATTACACAGTAAAAAAAAAAAAATCTCTTTGTATTTTGGCATAGCCTATTTAATTTGTGTCTCTGTTTTTAAGCAGTTACATCCCAGAACACAACTAGCTCCTCATCCACCTCAGGGTCTTGCGCTAAGTTATCATATTTCTTTCTAGAAATCATCCAGTCAGGAAATGGCATCAGCCATTTTATTGAATTAAGTTTCCTAAACAGTCAAACAGCAGCCTAACATAGGCAAGGCCTAAGATACAAACATGGAGCAGCAGTTCTTACTCTTTGCAGTAAATTAAGGTCAGTGTAAACGAGAATTTAGTTACCTGGCTAGCTATTTTCTGTGTATTCACACAGGTAATTCACATGTCCCTGTGGTGGGATGCAGTTATGCTGCAAAGGTTGGGTGTAATTTTCACAACAAAGCCCTGAAACACAGACATTTCAGAACACATTTGTCTCCCTGTAACACTGTGAGTGGTACCAGCAGAAAACTGAGGTAACAGTGAACAAGGAAACCTTAACTGGCCTTTGTAAACCTCCCTGGGATCAGCATGCACAATGCCAGCAGTGAGAAGGAGGAAGGAAAAACTCAATCTTATGAATCCTTACCAGTTGTCCACTTCCTGGGGGAAGCTGATTCTGCAGCACACAACATTACATTTCAATGTATTTTCCAGATTTTTCGTGTATGAATTGCAAGGGATACAGAACTGGTATATGAAATAGGTATTTCTAGGAAACACTCAGGGGGAAAAGTAGGTCTCCAAAAA
>VWZN01000707.1:124681-140834 GCA_013396955.1 Regulus satrapa | reverse complement strand
AAAGAAAAAGAAAAAAAAATCTGTAGAACTTTTTAGCTTTAATAAGACTAGATTACAGCAAAACTTCCCAAGTTCTTGCAAGTAATTTATCTCATAAAACATAAAATTCTATTAAGTCTCCATTAGTACTGTTGCTGCTATTGTAATCAGTTTTGAAGATTGTGTTCCTTCAGTGGAAATATTTTGATTTAAATTCCTGTTGAGGAGCAGTCTAAAACATATACTTTAAATTACACTTTAAAATAAGTCCCATGGTACCCTACAATGCATATATTATGCCAGCACAGTAAAATTAAATTCTTGTCCAATGTTGTCATAAAGTTGCAGTAAATACTGAAGCTACCTTCATTTTAAAATAGATTTACTTCTTGATTTTAGCTGATAGATATTATTGTATAGAAAAATAATTAATACATGTATACATATATAACACAGGGCAGGACTGGTGCTTCAGCTGTTATTACCAAGCATCCTGGCTTCTATCAGCAGCATGGCAGCCAACTGACAGCAACATGGAGAAAATGGTCAGACAGAGGACTTCTCAGGGTGGGAATGAAAAGAATTAAAGTCCCAGACCCTCTCCCATCTTCTCTCATTTCTAGCACTAAATTAGTTATGAATTAATTGAAAGAGTTCCTGTGAATAACAAAAAATCATATCTAAAGGGTAGAAGCAACCATTTTTCATATGTGGTCAGGCCATCATGGGCCCAATGCTACCATTAAATGAAAGGATTGAGATATTCCACTGAGTAGAATGGGTGAGAAAAAAGTCAGCTCTTTAGAGTTTAAAAATTAATAGTATTTTTCAAATGTTTGATGAAACTGAGTGAGACGATGGAGGAGAAAATCTCAAAAAATCCTTTCATCTGCTGAAGAACTTATTGAGGTAAGTAGTAATTCATGCTAGAGAACCCAAGGTGGAGTCTCATGATATAGGACCCAAGCAGTAAAGGTTCAGTTTGAACTTGCATCTTTGAGAAACTCCATTAATTTGTCTGTAGGAAATCAGGATTGGTTGCTTTCAGTGCTCACAAAACTACTTGTGTTTTTTCTGGAACACAGGCAAATTGCTGAGATGAGAAATATATATCTTCCAAGAATCTCTCTCCCCCTTTCATGGAAGTCTGAATATTTCCATTTCCCAAATGTATACTTGTTTGACAGTTTTATACCTAACAGATGTTTTATGAAGATTTGTTGGTACCTCAGACTTTTCAAGAAAATGAAAAAAGGGTCTGCATTTACCTGGACTACACTGATCAACATGATCTTAAACCATTGCCAAATTTCTTTCCATTCACCCCCATAGGTCTTTTCACAGGCTGTCCTCCAAGTTTTCTTCATATCTCTCTGGTTATCTTTTACAGAACTGCCATTTGGTCAGACCCTTTTTAATGGGTTAGTTACATTATCAAGATTTGACACTCTGGTGGAGTGTATTCAAAGTTTGTTTTGATTTCTACAAATTTTTCATCAGTGATATGGAGCTTTTAAAATATTTCAGGTCTGCAGATTTTTGTATAGCATGTATGAACTTGTTGTTCTGACTCCACACATACCCTTTAGAAGCAGTTCAACTGTTCCTTCCCTCCGCATCCAGAGATTACAGACTGCAGTTTTAGCACATCAAATTTGGGACCCTGAAATATCAGGAGTGCATGTAGATCAGAAGTAGAAAATATCTTAGGTACAGATCTAACTAAAAATAAATGTAAATTTGAAATAGTAGTTTGCTCCAGTCTCCCACAAAGGAGCAGGAGTCTGGTTCTTGTGGGAGTCTTAACAGGACAAGATACTTAGAACTACACAGGACATCACATCAGACATTTTGACATTACACTTACAAAAGGTAAAGAGAAGAAAAGAGCCCTGAGGAGTTTCAGAAAAGTCCATATGAGATGTGGATAGCAGGTTTCTGTGAACAGTCTCTGTTGGCCTAGAGAGAAAATACGTCTGTGAGACTTCGCTCACAGTTCATGAACAAACACAGTTTTCTTCTCCTCTCTTACTACTGGATGGCATTCTGGCATTGCAAAAAAAGGAGAAAATGTTGAAATCTTTTGACATTGTATGTTGGATATTGAGTTCTTTGTTGGTTTGATTGTCACTTCTGATATGTGGTATACATTGAAGTCACAAGTACAAGTGAGCATGCTGCAGTTTCAGCAAGATGGAAAATAGAGTCAAATCCAGGACCATTTGTTCATTGCTAACACCTATCCAAATTCAAAACAGAAATAGCTATTGCAGTTAATGATGTATTTTTTTACAGCATTAGAGTTTACAAAAATATCTATCCCTATTATCCCTATCCAGGTACAGTATACCCTAAAAGAAACAACCAAAAAGTCAGGAATTCAAATTTGTGAATTTCTAAGCATATTTCAGGATTTTGCTGTAGAACAAGAGATAACTTTTTCTAAAAATGATCCTTTGCACGTCATTATTGGTGAAGGAAGTGCTACTGGTTTTGGCTGGGGCAGTTAACTTCCTTCACAGTGGCTGGTGTGAGGCTGTGTTTTGGATTTGTGTGGAACACATGGCTGTAATACAGAGATGTTTGTGTTTATGCTGATCAGGGCTTACACAGAGCCAAGGCTTTTCTGCTTCTTGTACTCCCATGCTGGTGGGTAAGCCAGGGGTGCATGAGAGGTTGTGAGGAGACACAAGCAGGACAGGTGACCCAAACTGACCAAAGGAATATTCCAGATCATATGACATCATGCTCAGTGTATAAAGTGGGGGAAAGAAGGAGGAAACAGTGGAGCACTTGCAGTGCTCTGTAGCATAACATTTGTCTTCACAAGTCACTCTTAGGTATAATGGGGGTCTGCTCTCCTGGAGATGGTTGAACACCTGCCTGCCCATGGGAATTAGTGAATTAATTCCTTGTTTTGCTTTGCTTTCCCTAGTAAAATGCCTCTATCTCAACCCATGAGTTTTCCAGCTTTTACCTTCCCAGTTCTCTCCCCAGACCTGCTGGTGGGGCAGTGAGTGAGCAGCTCACAGTTCCTGAACTCTTACTCAAGCCTTGGAAAACACATTTTTCTATCCCTCATTATGTCTATTTTTTTGCTGTCACAGTTCACCTTCCTGAAGGTTTTTGACACCCAAAGGTGCAGCTAAGTATCTACTGGGATATTAAAAAAAAACCCACTGTTCATTGAGCTCTTTATCATACCACTCTGAACCAGTAATGTGACTCCCCATGAGTAACTTCCTAAGGTGCTTAAATATCCTTTGACAACTGGCCCTAGAGCCATGATTCTGCAAATCAGGACTGATGTACGCTCAGCTTTAGGCACGTAAGAAATCCCCGTCTCAGACAAAACAAGGAATAATACCCCAAACTTAACTTGCCATGATGTTAGAATATAGTATTTTATTTGGATCTCTTCTGTTCATGGTGTGGCAGTGTATGCAAAGGTTCATTCCCATCTCTACACAGATCCTAATTTCCCAGGGTTAAAACTCAAATCAAGTGTTTCTTTTAGTGACTACAAGCTTCAAAGAGCAGACAACCTTTATTAAAATCTATAAATCCTTTAATCTTTACCTCTGTTAACCACATGGTCTGAGGTGAAAGCTGTTAAATTTGGTCTTTAGAAAGTATGTGTAAATGCAACCCTTCCCCTAAAAAACTTTGAAAATGTGCATGATCAATAATAATATTTTTGATAAATGCTAGTGCTAAAGATAAGAACTACTTACAATAACAAAATGCATGGGCTTGATTCTTTATTCACCTGAGTCACCCCCTTACCTCCACTACTTTAAGGAAATCACTGCAAGAGCAAGATCAGGCCCATAATGGTCTGTCAGCTCCATACTGACATTATACTCAGACAACTGTCACTGAAATTTATATTTAGTTTTATAAGAACAGTACATTAGATCTAGCGTTCATCAAGTGTTCTATGAGGCAGGACTTCTCTGACTATTCTGACAAAACCACCAGTACATGTAGAAAGCAGAGCTATGAACAAATACTGCAGTTATGATTTACAGCACAATTGCCAGAGTCTTCCCAGCTTCCTCTCCGATGGCTGCTTACTCAGGCTATAATTTTTAACTCCACAGATTATATCTGCCTTGGCCTCTTCCACAAAAACTGGATTCACTGGAGTGTGTTGCAGACAATACAGCTCTCAAACAATGAAGCATTTGTGTTCATTTTCTTCTATTTTATCTTAAGAATTCTGCTAGTCAGGTCACTATCTGTTGCTTCCAGCTATTCTTTCTTGAAAAACTGTAGCTCTTTTTAGGCTTAAGAAAATAAAATCAATGAATTCATCTATGTTATTCCTCTGGGTATAAAGGTCTACGTGTAATAAGTGGTACACATAGTATAAGATTACACTGCTATTCCTGAACTGCAGCCTCAAGATTAATTGTGCCTCACAGGCCAAAATTTGAAGAGCCGCTGGGTGCTGACCTCTCTGAAAATCGGATACAACTAACACAATAAAACCCCAGTATTACTAAATTTCTCAAATGCTTTAAATGTTATCCCTCTCTAGCATTAAATGGAAGGGTGTGAATTTATGTCTGTGTAGAATTTTAGATCCAGATATGGAGAATAATAGTGAATAGTGATTGTACCTGCCTTTCCTAAGAGAAACAAAAAAAATCCACTGTGGGTTTTTCTTGAGAAAGATAATACTTGGATTTTAGCAAGCAATACCACTCATTATGAAATCCATCAATATCTGTGGAATAAAAATTATACTTAGATATGGGGACATACAGGAATTCTATTTACATTACATTTAAGCTCACTGATTGCTCTACTGACAATAAATTGGTATGGTCTGAATGAAAAGATGAATGCTTAAGCAAACAGTCATAAATTAATTTCCAATGAAACCTGACAGTCATAATTTAATTCAGAATGTATTTAAGATTGTTGCAACTATTTGTATAGGACTTTTTTGCCTGGAGGAAGATATGGCTTCATAGTGAAATGTCAGCTATTGAAATACTAAACTTCTTAAGCAAACATATGTATTCATGAATTTAAATGATGTAGATTTTTTCCTAATGAAGATCTGTTGTCCACTACAAGCAGTCAAAAGACTCCGTGATTGAGGCATACCAGTGGGCCACCAAGAACTCACCAGGAAGCATGAAGGAGGCTGGGCACAACCTGTGTGGTGATAAGGCACTTTCTTTCTCAGTGGTGATGACAGGAAGCAAGTCAAGTGACAAAAAGAAGTAATTCTATTCATTTTGTTAACTGAGAGATTGTATAGTAGGGCATTTGGGGATAGTCAGGCTGCGACCAAAAAACCTTGGCAGTTGTCTCGCCATCAAGTAAGAAAACCATGTTTCTAAAATATTGTGAATTGTATTTGAAAAGTAATATTTAATATAAATCAAAATACAGGCTTTTAAAGTCTAATAAATTCTAAAAATAGGTACTTATGAAAAAGTAAAACAAATAACAAAGTCCCTCTATCTTGATTAGTTTAAAAGCAGAGGGCAATGGATTGCATTTGTCTCACTATCAAAATTGGTGTCACACTAATCTGCAGATTCTTTAAATATGGCTTAAATAGGAAGCAGGTAGGAAGTACTTGAATTAACAAGAAGTGACAGTAATTGGTTAGAATGGTGTTTGTGTCTTCGTCACACTGGAAAGTTTGCAAGGGGTCCTCTCCACACCCCTCATGAAAAGAGCATTCCCTTTGTCATACACTCAACTCCTATTTTACAGCACTGATGCTCATGATAAAGGGTGAGCCAGTGTATTCTGGCCAGTATATTCAAGAAAAGAGCAGTGGTGGCATTTTAGGTGGGATAGCTTCAGGGCCTTTCTATTGTGGATGCTGAGAAAATCAGCAGTTAGCTGGTTCTAAGCTTTCTGAGCATGCTCATGACTCACACTGACAGCTTTCAGGGTATGTAATTTCCATGCAGAGCTTGGGGAGCTGGTGGTCAGCCTGTATTATTTATTTACTATTTATCCCAATTTCAAACTTGATTAAAAGTCTTGCATCACAGAATGAAACCTTCATTAAAAAAAAACAAACCTACCAAACATCTACAATAGCTATTTCATCTTTTCAAATCATAATTAACAAAATTATCAGTGAAAACAAAAACTACCCTGGCTTCTTTACAGAACTGTATCTAGGGAAACATACTGGGGAAGGAAGGATTGCTAAGCTGAACACTGTTCTAGCAAAAGCCTCTCTTTTCTGTCACAATAATATTTAACATTCTTGTGCATCACTACTTTAAAAGCCAATTTTGTAATAACTCTCATATTTAATACTGACAGTAGAAGTCCTTTTCTCATTGCCTTTTCTTTGGCATGTGGCACGTTACTTGATCATGGTGTTCTTGGAGAATCTAAACTAAGACAAGTGTAACTCAGATACACAGAGCAAATTATATTCTCTGGGTAAATCAAATTTCTACAATAGCTGCTGTTTGGAGTTTACACTAATTTTTCATACGGACATGCAAATCTTCTGTTTTATAAACTGAAAGCTGGCAGCAGAGGCTTGACAATACAACAAAATCTTGCTATTTCATGGTATGTTAGCTGTTGAGGGTATTATGATGAATTTCTTTGAAAAGCTGAGAATATTTTTCTGGGTTAATTTTCAGTTAGATTAGTAAATTAATCCAACTCATCATATATTGCACAACAGTAGCAGGGCAGGGAGCTGCAGCCACAGACTATTGGGTACCTCCACAGTCTTTGGTGGCCTTGGGGCTTTGAGTCCTTAATCAACTGATGCTGACCCCACAGGGGTTAATGCAAGAAAAAAAGACCCCAACTAAATATTTCAGGACTGCATGGCAGCTGGTTGTGTGTTGGAACACTTTGTCCATCAAGGACTGTTAGTTTAAATGGATCAAAGGAAGCACTTTGTCACCACTATGGGTAGAAAACTGAGGTATCGAGTAATTAGGGACATTACCAGGTGTGGACTTGAGGTAAAGTCCACATGGAATCCCCATTTCACTCCCTTTTACCAGCTTCTGTAGTACAGTATTTTCAAAAACAGACTACAAAAATGTGAAAAAAAGTTTAATAATGACTAAAAAATATACAATACTTACATATATAAGAGTTACAAAAACAGCATACTACAGAAAACAAAAGCTCCCTCCAACCTATGGAGGAATATTTCCAAGTTATTTATTTACAAAGAAAAATTACAGTAACTTTTCATAGTGTCACATGTTTACATATAAGCATTTCTCAGTTGAAAAATATCTTGCAGCTTACCCAGAGGCAGTTTTTGCAGTCTGAGCTCTACACTCATCTATCAGGTCAAAAATTCTATCAGCCCATTAAGCTGACGTGACACAGCATTTTTATAATTTATCAACCTTGAGTTTGAAAATATATGTGACCCATAAAGCTAAACTGATGCATAGTTGTTGAGATTTTTCCTGGTGTATTATATATTGCCCATGATTTGGTAAAATGGCATAGGCTACCTTTTAAAATTAGCTTGGTGATGTACGTTTAGAAACAGGTGTCCAATTTCCATAGGGTATTTCCGGTTCTTCCTGAAAGGCATTTAAAAAATGTAACGTGTACTCTGCAGGACACTTTTTTCACATAATGAAACTTGAAACTTCTATATTAAATTCTTCCTTCTCTATGTACAATTCTCACCTCAGGTAACAGAGACAAACAGCTCACTTTCCTGAAAGTCTGTTCATTTCCATTAGTTTTCCAAAGTTGTGTGTCTCCTAGATTGTACTTTATTTAACCCAAAAATTTACAATTTTCTTTTACCTGAGAGTAAACAGTAGTATTTCTTAGTCTGTGTACTTCTGAGTCTTCTTATAGACTAGAATGCTTGCAATAATACAGCCAAAACACATTCAGTCTGTTTTTGACACCTTCATTATGCATGAATATCCATACTTTCATGATTTTCAGACCATATAATTTCAACATGTGAACTCAACAGAATCTTCATGTAGCTGAATGTAGTTTGGGAACTACATATTTGTAACTGATTGGTTTTAATTAAAACTAAATACCTCCAGAGCATTAGTTAAGATTCAGGTCCAGGTCTTTTTATATTGGAAAACAGAAAAAGCTTACCATTAATAGCTGTGAATAGAATTTAGGAAGTGTCCTCTAACATTACAGTATTTCCCTACCAAAAGCTTACTCCCCAGTCAAAAGACACTCCAAATTCAAGCGTCTTTAAAGAATGCCTGTGTTCTGGATTTTCTTCGTGCAAGAGCTTCTTGTTTTTTTCTTTCAATCTCTTCTTGAGAACATTTTCTATTTTTCTGTTCTACCACAGACACTGTAAATAAAAAACATGTATTAGGAGCTTCAGGTTTGTTCAATATGTATTTTAACTCAGCCATTTTCAGTGTTTGAAGATCTATGGCAGGAGCACACTATTCTGACATACCAGGCACCCAAGTTAAAAATGGCTCATCTATCCTGACCCCAAGGCAGGAAGAGGGCAAGATGCATAACCTTTGTAGTGCTACTGATTACTACCTCCCAATGAGAACACTGGGATGCACACATTTGCTCCAAGGAAATTTTACTTGGGTGTCCTTCAAGTGAACCTTATGACATCAGAGTCAATATAGGAGATGGTGATGGGTTAAGAAAATTAAGGCTATCAGAGTGAAAAGGGCTCTACAATTTAGTGAGTTAGGCAGGCATGGACATGGAGATGGTATAGACACAGGGGTCAGACACAGTACAGGTGTCACACAAATAAAACAAGATAGGTTGAAAAAAGGTCAAAAGTAGCAATAAAAATTGGCAAAAAGAGACAAGAACATGATAGCTAAGCATAGCATTTTATATGGTGTGTTACAGAACTATAAATTCCCATACTATAAAATCCTGACCTCACTGGAACCAACAGGAACACACCTTGCACATATCAATCATTTTAGTATTTTTATACACCAATTCCCAATTAATGTATTTTTAATATGTATTCAAACTGAATAACTCAATAAATAGAACAAAAGTTATATCTGCTTCTCACAAAAGAGTGTCCATGGAAAATTAAATAACAATTTTTGAAAGGACCCCTTAATATTAATTTTTGGTTAATGTCCTTTCCCTCAAAATTTAAGATGAAGAAAGTTATGGTTTATCTGTAAAGAAAATCTATGCTATTTTCTTTCAATTTTTTTACTCTCTAGAACATTCCACAGAATAAGTAGTTATCTCTACCCTACCTTCTCCCTTATAATTCAAAATTGCTACTTTCCATTAATATGCTTTTTTGCTGGGGAAGAAACAGATAAAAATACTAATTTTTCAATAATTAATTAATTATTTTGTTGCTTTTGCAACAGCACTTCTTGAAAATGGAGGGTAATATAGGACACTCTTAAAGGCATGTTTTGTCAGAATGAATAATGATTAAAACTTTGCCAAGCCGTGAGATCAAGTAAAAATAAGACTCACTGGCACTTGACTGGTTCTACATTTCCCCAGTAAGTATTCCACGCCACTGAGCATGGAATATTACTGGTGGTCGCTTGGCAATAAAGAAGTGACTAACCTCTCCTCTGAATGGGAGGGCATCTTAGCGTTTAGACTAACACAAGAATATTTCAGTGACAATTTCAGCCACAGAGCAAACAACAATACAGGCTGAGCTAAAGTGTCAAGTGATCTGAGGTTCCAAATTCCAGGTGTACAGTAACATAAAGAAACTGGCATTCCATATCACCTGGAGTCTTCTTCCCCTGTCCCATCATTAACTAGGGTTTTACTATGCATCAAAATAACAGTATTTTTAACTAACAACTTAAGAAAATAGGGTGCTGAGTGCTGCATCAGCCTATACTTGATCCCAGGGAACCAAAGTGTCTATGGAACAGGGGGACAAGGTATTTAGAGAAGTGCAATGGAAACAGGTGTCCTGCACTACAGGAATTCAAGATATGCATCAGGACAATTTTATTTTTGAGAAAATAACCTCCAGATTCTCCTTAGAATAACTGCTAACATCTTAACTAAATGGATGAATATTGCAGCCTATTTTAAGATGCAATGCAGTACAAATTTCTCTGACATTCTGACTACAGCAAGGAAACAAACAGTAACACTCTAACAGTGATACAATAAAGACAAATACCTGATGTAGTCTGTGCAAAAGACTCTGAAAGGTGCCTCTTGAAAGGTGACTTCTTACTGTCAAGCTTGCTGCGCAAAGTCACATTCACCTGATTCCTGCTTCCTTCCAAACCCTGCAGAGTAATTCCAATGCCAGAATGATTCCCTAGATTTTCAGACCCTACATGAAGAGCACCCTGAGAATTGTTAATCTTTCGAAATTTAAACTTTGAATTCACAAGTGAACTTTTGTTACCAGAGCTGCTACTTGGAATCTTTCCTGCATTACACAAGAAATGTGGGCTGTCAAGTGCTTTTCTACTGAAAATATTTACTGCATTAACAGGACTTACTTCAGAACCTGTCTCTCCTGCTGGTACAGAACTTGACCTGTACCATTTCCCTGAAGCAGTCTTTGCAGTATCTTCAGAAGCATCTTGATGACAATTTTTAGGCAGCATGTATTTACACTCCACAGAAGGACCTGAGATCACAGTCTGAGGATTTGAAATGTTCTTACCATTCTCTACATGACCTATTGTGGCCAGCCCATGCACTATATTTGATGAATTCCTACAGGAATCATTTACTGTGAGAGCCTCCTGTTTTGCATTTGTTTCTTGTGCCAAGAGATCAGGTAGCCCTTGTTTAGACATTGGGAAGCTGTTATCAGCATTTGATCTGGAAGTAATACTGGCTCCTTGAACAGTTTTAGCTTTTTCATTTCCTTGTTTAACATCCTGTCTCTGAGTTTGCTTTTCTATATCATCACACACCTGATATAACAATTCATCATCCTCATAGTTTGCATCCCAAAGACTATCAGATCCACAAAACATATCTAATACTTCATCAGAAAATTTCAGTTCATTCCAGTCATCAAATGACAGAGGACATTTCTTTGGTATTTCAACTTGATTTGAGCGACCTGTATTAGCTTGGTTAACCACTTTGGTTAGATCATTAGATTTCATGTTGGTAGAAACACTGGATGACTGACAGGAAATAGTATGAGTGTTATTCCCAGATTTTCCTGCTGGTTGTCTATGAGGATTAGATCTTGAAGGAAAAAGAGGAAGGTCATCACTTTTAGCCTTAGATTCATTTCTACTCTTCGTATCAGATTGCACCGAAGCAGTAATATGGTTCAAATCAGTACATTGGGTACTACTCCAAACAGATTTAATTTTATCTGGCTTAACATCATATTTGCCATGCAAGGTCTTGGTCTCCGTCCTTGAGTTTTCTGTCTTACATGGCTTTTGTAAAGACAGTGATTTTATAACATTTTGTGAGTTTTTACTAGAATGTTTCAAAGGTGAATATTGCAAACTCTTAGATTTGTTTACAGTCCCCAAAAGAGTTACTGAATTGCCATTATTTCTTTGCTTTGTTCCATTAGCATCACTGAAATCATGCACAAGTGGATTTGCAGAAATGTGTGGTGTTTTTTCAGTACTTATCAATTCAGGATTTTGGGTTATTTGCATCACAAAAGAGTCATCTACCAAAAGATCTGTATCCCAGTCATCAAAGTCATCATTAACTACTCCAGCAAGTTTAGCAGAAGCCAACAATTCTGTCTTCAGATAAGGAGGATTTTTTGTCAGAGTGTCAGCATCACGTGTTGGTACAGTCTGGACCACACCTCCTACTGCAAACAGAGTATCTTTTTGATATGACTCTGAATTACCATGCTGTGTGTCTCCAACTTTCTCAGGAAGGTTCTCCTCCTCCAAGGTACTTTTAATTTTATGAAAACTATTATTTAAAGAAATATCTGAAAGCCCTTGGCTCAACTGTCCGCTGCACTTCTGCGTAGAGGAGTCAAAAAGAGCGTGAAGGGCTACTTCAGCCTCAAGGTCTACACAGTTTTGATTGCTGGATTGACAGGACTCTGCCACAGGGATGCCAGTGCTCTGTCCAATTGGTTTCAGGGACACGACAGTATCTGTTTCAGAACCTTCACCAAGGAGTGATTTCTGGTTCTTCATATTTATTTCATCTTTAGAGTTACTTGACGGCTCTGAGGTGGTCTGGATGAAGTTGTGACCTAGCTTCTCCTGCTCCTGAACAGCATCTAGCTCTACTAGATTTTTATCAAACTCTTTAGCCAATTTCATGAGTTCCTCTTCGGGATTTTTTATTTTAAGATCTCTGGTTTAAAAAGAAAATACAGAAAATAAAGTCAGAGCTACCAAGAAAGTTTAGCCAAGTTCAGTTACATGACCCTATGAGGTGTTCATTCTCCAGTTTAACACCTAGAAAGGTATGACTAAATCCCACTGCTTCCAATATGCAGTCAACACCCACCCCCTTCAAGAAGGCATAAAAACCCCACAGTTAAAAGCATTCTAGATGCTAACATACAGTTACATGGTTCACTATACGTAGAAGACCACATAGCCTTTTTCATGAAAGCCCACCTCTCATGGGCAGGAAAAAAACTGTAACTCACCTTGTACAACTTAGCTTTGTCCTAGCTCGCCCTTTTACTACTACAGGCGTACAGGGAATAGCATCCTCACCAATCCATGTTCCTAAAAGGGAGCCTTCATTACAGGCTGCTTTTTCATCCTGAAAAATTGGATTCATAATGCTTAGAAATTTGATTTCAGATAAAGACTGGACTAGACACACACATCTTACATGAGTTAAAAGCTGCTAAACTAAATAGACTGGATGAAACCTGTTAACCAGCAAAAACATGTTAAGTGAGATTACTGCAACACCGCCCACTGACCACTGCATCACTTTAATTCTATGAATTTAAAGCAGGAACCTCAATTAAAATAACTGAATTATACTTTGGTGTGCAAATGTAGTAGTTTACTTCAGGGTTACACATGTTCATGTTACAAGCTGTGATCTAGTTTACTTCAGTATACTACAAAGAAGCTGGCTGAGAGGCCAGCAGCACAAACAGATTAGAGACCTTAAAGTAAATTACATTCTGTATATTTACAGAAAAAAATTCTGACTTCTTCCACTACAATGAATTTATAAAAAGAGCCTTTAAACAGAATTAAGTGACATTTAGAAACTAAATGAAACAGTTTCAGAGATTCAGAATTCAGGCTTGAATTTGAATTCTGAAGTGAAAAAGAGACAATACTGTGATAGATTGTTTAGAGGGGCAGAGCAATAGGATGCGGGAAATTACTGCATGTAAAACCACCAAAAGTAATTTGAACTTTACTAACCACTAGTGTAGCTTTAAATAGGTTCTCTTATTTGTAAATTTGAGGGTAAAATTTGTTTTTGTTTAAAAAAAACCACACCGCATGTAAACGGCAGATTACATTTATGGCAGAACTGTAACTACATAAAAGGTAGGCAGTGGCATCCCTTATCAATGATTTTCCAATTATTTAAGTAAAATTTCTCACAAATATGCTAAACTGTTAATATATTAAACAGCCAACAGCCAAAAAAGCAGCCATGTATGCAAGCTAAATACCACAGATCTGTTTTAGGAATTACATTTTTTCTTGCACTTAAAATGCAATACCACTTTTGTTTCGACTTTCTGGGCTGTGGACATCAGGTTCAGAGCGAGAGGGAAAGGGCAGAGATACTGGGTCAAAGAGGAAAATTATTTAGAGTATTGAAGCAAGTAGAGTATGTTCAATTTAGAGTACTGAACATATCACTATGTTTATATTATTGCAAAATATCTCTCATCTGGGTCTTGTTCTGGTAAATCAGTGGCTGATGAAGACTGCTCAAAATGCTTAAAAACAACTGCCAAGTAAATCCAGTATGTGAAGAAACTCTTACATTTTTAACAGCTGAGTAGTCAAAGATAAATAAACAGTATTCCTAAGATCAAGGAAAATAATTTGTATTCTGAAACGAAACCATTTTAAAATGGAGCTGCTGCAAGTTTCTTCATGTGTCCTTTTTTACGGTGTCTGTGACTCACACAACAATCAGTCAATGCTATGCTTACTATTTTAATTCAATCCAGCTCTAGAAACTAGTCTTCTACATGCCCCACTCTTTCCATGACACTGTAACTAAAGCCAAGGCTAAGGCTGAAGCACTATTCTCTTTGATTACTGCACATGCAGAGCATTGTTTTAGAAAGTTACAATTACCTGAGGAGCAATACGATTAACAATTTCCGAAATTTCTACTGCACATCTACTGGTAGACTGCTTGGTTTTTCCATTGCCTATGAAAACAAACAAACAAATTTTCTTAATCTATTCTGTTTATGAAGTACAGTACATCTCAAATAATTAAAATAGAACTGTCAACATCGGAGCTTGATTCAGTGCTATACTGAAGAATTTATGGGGTTACAATGAAAGTAAAATCAAAAAAACATTATAAGAGAAAGGAACCTTTTTCCAAGAAATCTTTTATAACTTTCAGTACACTCCCACTGCATGCCTCAAACAGGTGTCCTGAAGTCTGGATTTTGGTATTACCTAGTCTGTGTGCAACTGGTGAATGAGAATCCCAAAAGATTTCTTGCTGTGTCTCAGTGTCATTAATAGGAGAGCTGAAAGTAGGTATTCGGGATTTCCTACTCAGTGATCTCTTTGGTGTCTTACGTAAACATGGCTCTGTGCAAAAAGAAAGAGGATCTTTATTAAAAAACAACAAATAAAGAAAACTTACAACACTGAACAGGTCAAGGAAAAAGAAAGATGCCTTAGGAACATCAAGAATAAAAATCAAGTTCACACTTACCAGGATTCCTTTACTCACAACAGGAATACTATTCATACCCAGACATTAAATACAGAACAGGACTCTTAGCTTTGCCAGTTATACCACCACAGAAATAACAGAAAGTCACATAATCCTGACACCTTTACATCCAGCATCTGATTGTAAGGATGTAAATTCCTATACTTGAGAGAATATTAGCTTAATCTTATGAGAAAAATTATGTACACCTCTATGAGAAAGTATTTTTTATTCTTGCTTGCTTTGTGTCTTTCACTCAGACTCTGAGCTGAACTACTATTTTAATGGGCCTCCAAATTACTCTGGGTCATAACCTACATTAACCTCTATTTCATACCCTGGGTCTTTCCAGCTAGGACTATTAAAAGCAGGAATATAACTATCCAAAACCTGCTCAGAGCCGCCTTTGATCCGTAAGTGAACTACACACTCTATATGAAACTCAGCTAGTCACTCCTGCCCTTTAGAAATGATGCTGCAGATGTGAAAGCCCACAGAAATAATTTAAAAGATGCTATTACTATGGGAGGAACATCTCAGAAGATAATTTTGCCCTGAAGTGTCTAGTATGGCCAGGTCTTAGCCTCTCCTCAGTTAGTTTTCAGTATATACGCCGTGGGAATCACAGAATATGTCAGGTTGGAAAGGACCATGATCAGTCACCTTGTTCAACCCCCCTGCAGGGTCATCCCATAGCACATGCCCAGATGGTTCTGAAATATCTCCAGTGAGGGAAACTCCACACTCTCTCTGGGCAACCTGTTCCGTGCACAGTCACTGCACAGTAAAGAAGTTCTTCCTCGTGCTCAGGCGGAACTTCCCGTGCATCATTTTCTGCCTGTTTCTTGTGCTACTGTTCGGCATCACTGAGCAGAACCTGGTCCATGCTCTTTGCACCCTCCCTTCAGTTATTTATCGACGTTGACGATGTGTCCTGTTTTCTCAAGGTTAAACAGGCTCAACTTCCTCATCCTCTCCTTGTAAAATACCTTCTCCAAACCACTAACCAACTTTGTAGCTCTCTGATGGACCCGTTCCGTAAGTCTCTCTTATCCTGAGGTGCCCAGAACTGGTCACAGTACTCCAAATCTGGCCTCAGCAGGGCTGAGCAGAGGAGTAGCCACACCTGCCCTGCCGTGCGGGCAATGCTCTTCCTAACGCGCGTCAGGGCACCATTGGCCACCACTGGCCCACCCGGCCCTCAGGGCACGCTGGCGCAACTCGCTCTTGACAATAACAGCCCCTTCCCAGCGCACGCGAGCCGGGCGAGCGGAGATTTACACAGCACCGACCCCTCCTCACGGCTCGGCCGAGCCTCCCCCGCCTTTCGAGAGCTGGCAGGCAGGGCCGGGGCCCCCAAGGGCCGCTCCCG
>VWZN01000707.1:34991-90234 GCA_013396955.1 Regulus satrapa | reverse complement strand
TCTGCAGTTGTTAATTTACACAAAAATACACATTATGTGTCAAATTTAAGCAGAGAGGTGAGGGGCAATGCTCAGTAACTTACCCTGGTGCCTAAGGAATGTGCCCAGGAGGCTGGACTACAACTCCGTTATCTGTCAGCAGATTTCCATGAAATGAATCTTATTTTACTCCAGGTTCCTCTGAGATCTGCCGTAAACCTGAAATTTATGGGAGGTGAATTTTTCTGGGGTGAATTACAAACCTCTGGACCTGAAAAATGTGTTGGTTATAACTCTGGCTCCTTCAATACATTTGAATCTCCCTTTTGCCTTTCTGTAGCAGAGAGAGATGCTTTTCTCTTTGTCTGCATGATACTTTTAGATGTTATTTACCATCTTGCTGTTGTGTTGTCATAAATTAATAAAGCAACGACTTTGCATGCAGCCAAGAAGATGTGCACTTTGGATTGTTTTATGTGATCACTTTGGAGTGGAAAGAAAGAATGATGTTTATTACATGATGTTTCTTTAAATCCCTTAGGATTAACATTTTCAGCTCAGTTCCCTGGAGACTTCTTTGTAGGTCACTTATGTTTGATACCCTGGTTGCACCCATGACTTAGAGACGCCTGTATTTAAGTGACCTAAATTGCATTGAGAGAGAGAAGGAAGGGGGAAGGGAAGAATTGGGGGATTGTGGGAACAAAGTCTGTCTGAAAATTTGACAAAATGCAGTTCTCCTTCCTGGAGAAATTAATTCAGAAAAAGACTGGTTTAAGAAATTTCAAAATATACAAGGATAGATTAATTTAGGAAGGAAATTCTGTTATATACCAGCTCAAAATGTGGACAGAAATGGAAATGCAATTAGGGATATGGTTACAAAATATGAATGCAAAAGAGGCCTTGCAGTGAGATGTCTGGCACTGTATGATCCAGTAAATGAACTCAAATTAGCTGCATTCATATGAAGTTTATATGAGAATAAAGGAATCTTCTGGAAGTGATGGTCCCATTAGCAAAGTGATATGCCTTTATTTACATTATACAGCTGCAATAATCTTAATGGAGCAATCTAGTGTTCTTCCCAAAGGAAAATCTTATCTCATGTATTAATTGTCTTTCTAGTAGTTATTAGTTCATCTGATCTTGGATAAGTGTGAGAGCTGAAAATTCTGTGAGGGCAGATTAGGAGTGGGTTTAATGCAGGAAGTTAGTAACTGTTCTAAGCAAGATCGACTTGTGCCTTGATATATGTTTCCATCTGGCTTGACTAATGGCTGTGCAAATACTTAATTTGCATTGTAGCCTTAATTAGTCACCTGTTACTAGTGTGCAAAGCAAGTGTTGTCTTCTTTCAGATGCTGACAAGTGGCATTTAAATGTACCACTGTCAGATACATGAGAAATTAGGCTGCTGAACACATCTCTGATGCTTCCTTTGGCTGGAAAGTGAGGTAATGATTAATGGAGAGACTGAAGTTGGAACAGTTGTGTAAAGCTCCCTCTCTGAACCTTAAGGAGGTGCTAATACTGACTGCAATAACTGGATGTTTTTATCTGACCTGTAAAGTCTTGCTATGGTGTTTTGTTGGTTTTGGTTTTGTTTATTTTTAAACAGAAATGAGTACAGAGGGATTTGGGATTCTTATTTCCCTCATGACACCTGGTTAGAAAACAAAGCAGTCCCTGCCACCCCAATGATGTGGAAACCACAAGTGGTTCTGTGTGTTATACAATGATTTTAACTGAAGCTTGTGGGTAAAAAAAAAAATAAAATCTGAGATGCTTTGTGGATGCAAGGTGGCACCTGGTAATATAGCAGTGGTTTCTTTCTGATGTGGAGATACTCCCCAGGAATGCAGCCTGTCTCCACTGGGGTGGTTTTGAGGAGGAGTCCTCCTGTACCTGTGCATAATCTCTGGTCAAAACATGATGGAGGAGTGAATGGAGAACGTTCACATACTGTGTGTTGGTAGATAAGCAGTCTCAGTGTGATTTCTCCTGGAGTAAAGGGAGGTACCTTAGGGATGGGAGGTGTAGAACTGCAGGGTCTGAATCCTCCCTTCCTAGTGACGTGGGTATTAAATTTTGATTTCTTGCCCCTAGCCTCACACTCCTCCAGCAGGGAATTTGGATACCCATAGCAGAGGGCAGAATACCACCAGTTAATTCTCTGGAGTATACCTGCTGCAACTCCTGATGGGGAGCTGAACGTATGACTTATGCCCTAAAGCAAAGTATATAATACTTAGAGAACAGAGTGAGATTTTTTTTTTTTTCCCCCTTTGCTGCAGGAATAAATTATTTTGTTGGAGTGCTGTGGTTTAGACTTATCCCTAGATGGGCATCACCAGTAATGTGCATTTAGCAATAACATTATTAAGTTAAAAAGATGTCTCTTGCAAATTTTATGGCTTTGGAACAGAAGGAAAATAACAGCATTCAAGGACTTCTAATACACTGTTTTCTCAACATTAACCCAACCAATGCTTTCCTCTCTGCATCCTACAGCATGATTTTTGTAGGTCATATAATGCTGCTGTGTAGCTGTATGGGCCCATTAATATTTTTAACCAAGCCTAATATGCAGCACACATGAGGAGAAAAAAAATGCAAGAGAGAGAAAAAGTTTCTGTTTAATATTAATTTATGTGTTTGTCAGCAAAGAATGCTAGTCTTGGCATTTATTTATGTGTGTGACACTATACTGTAGATCCATGTACAATATCTAGTGCAAACATAAGGCGCTCTCAAGCTTTATTTATGACCTCCTGCATCCAGTTGTTAACTACCTGGAGAAATTTCTGTTAAGCCAAATGGAGAGGTGAGATCCAAGGCAACAGATCCCAACTAAAGGACCAGTGGGACTGCTGGGGGTTAGCTTTCTTTTCTTTTGCTCTTTCTTACCTATAGAATTTTCCCCATTAGTTGCTGGGAAACCGCTGACTGCAGATACTTAGGGATACTTAAGAAAAACAAAAAAGTTTGGCTGGACCCAGGTAAAAAAGGAGGGCGGGGGCAGCTGCCAGCTCTCTCGCTCTGCGGCTGGAGAAGAGGATGCTTGGAGCTTTTTATATCTTCTCCTGTGGGGTGAGTCTCTGCCGGTGATAGCAGCCACTGAACCAAAACCGTATTAGTGTCTCTAAAGGAGGGACCCATCAGCACCTGCTCTGGGGCTGGGGATCCTGATCCAGCCTCTCCCCGCCCTGCTCAGACTCAGGGCGCTGCTGCTGCTGCACCCCTGCTTCTTCTTCGGCACTGCTCCGCATCCCCCGCCCGCCGGGACGCCACGCAGTTTCCAGCCAGCACCACGGAACCCCTGCTCCACTCTCCCGGCCCGAGCGCTCTCCTCCCCTCGCTCCCGGCCCGGGCCCAGCCGCCATCGCCTCGTGTTCCCCGAGCCCGCCCCACAGCGCCCCCTGCAGCCGCGGGGGATCCCCGCACCCGCCCCGTGCCCCGGGAGCCTCCAGCGCTCCCTGCCGGCTGTGACTGGAGCTGCACCCGAGGGGAAGCCCTGGCTCGGGCTGTCCCTGACTGCTGGGGGTGTTGTTTGTGCGCCTCGCTGGGCACACAGCGAAGAACTGGCACTCCTATGCCCGGATCCCTGCCCGAAAGCCCCTGAATTTCAAAATCATAATAATTCAGACGGAGGGGGTTTACATTCGCCATTTCGAGGGAGACTCCTGCCTTCCCCAGCAGACACCTGTCATGCAAACCAAGACAGGGACAAAGGTAAAAGCATGTTCTTTTGTCCATAGACTTAGGCTACAGTACTTGTGCTGTATAGCTGAGGAACAAGTGAAACTAAGAAGTTAAACTTGAGGGACTGTTCTAGAGTGAAGGCTGTCTAGGGCTTACAGCTCTGTAATGCTGCTTGTACTGTAGGAATTATTAGCAGTGGAGGAAACAATTTTTGGGTTCAGGACTTTATTCTTTTACCCAATGAAGAAAGAAGAAATTGGTAATCTTCATAGTAATAGTATATTTCTTTAGATGCATGCAAAATGTTAATGTTTATGCAAAATATATTTATAATCTTCCTCAGTGCTGTGAGGGTGGAGGATATAATCATCAGCGTATAAAGTAAAAACCCTGAAATTTCTCGAAGTGTTAGAAGAAATAAAAATGAAGTTGTGCTGTTGATCCCCATCCAACAGGTTACCATGAGTAAGATTTGTGCATAAGCTGGCTTAGGTCCAGGCTGCAGCAGAAGTAAGCACCTATCCCTGCACACACAAACACTTGTTAAAGAAACAATGCTGTTGGCATGAATAGTTGAGAAGTTTTATTACTTTTGCTTACACTTCATGCAAACTTTTTTTTTTCTGTTTTACTCGCAGAATTTGGTATCCTGTGACAAAAAAGGTCATGTAACTTACATGTAACTTGGCAGCAAAATTGCATTCATCTTTTGAGTTCCAAATGGTGTTTAATTTTTGTTCTGGAAGTATATATTGGTTATTTTCTCCTGGTTTTCTTTAATGAGCTTGCCTTTATCCAGTTTCTGAAGTCTTTACAATGAGGAACTGGAGCAACTCATGTAAAAGAGTTAAAGGGAAGAAGAGGAAAAATTTTAAACTATCATATTTCTGCAAAGTAGCCTTTTGTGAAACTTATACTCCCATTCTCTAAAGAAATAGCAGTTAAGTTGTTTAAGAGGTTTCAGATTAGCTGTCTGATCAATATAAAGTACTAATAATGCTATATTAGCAAAGACCTATACACTCAGGCCTTATTACCATGATGTCCATTTATTGATACTAAAATTTGATCATATACAAGAAATTATTTTGACATTATTTTTTGATGAATGTTGTTCATACATGCTATATAGCTTGATCTTGCAAACCTTTACTCTTGAGGGTAGTCAGTTGTCTTCAAAGATTTTCAAGAATGGCTCATATGCAATACAACTTTGATTATCCAAATGTCAGGGGAGACATTGAATAAGTTCATATAATCGACATTTTGAATAATGAGGAAATTTCCAGTGCAATTAATAGATGTCAGGGGACGTGACCATCTTTCAGATGACAGAGAGTTTTCAGGAAATTTAGATTTTGATAGCTGAGTTCCTAATACATGTGCTATTGAGAGACTGGCAAAATGCTTGAAATGTGCCCATATATTCTTTAATAGCCCTTTCTGTGGAATCAGCCAGAGTTCTATTTACTGTGGTATTGGTGTTGAGGGTCAAATTGTCACAAGCATTTAGCTTAATATTGCAGTAACTCGGCTATTAAGAGTCAGGTTCCAGGAACACAGTGTTAAATCAATATTGGAATTTTCAGAAGTAAAATATTATTTAGAAATACATCAGTGTCAATTTGGGAATATGATTTTAAGAAAAAAGAATCCCATAAAATCATGAGAGTAAATAAAGGGAGGAATCTCCTGGAGGTAATGAAAGAAGAGAAATCTGGTCTCTTTTGTGGGAATGTGGAAATACCCACGGGAGATTCGGTTCATGTCAGAATGACTGTCTTAAAACTTGGAGCTGGTCATGTGAAGATAATCCAAAGCCAAAACTCCTGGGTTGTGACTCCTGTCCATGTCTGCGCAGACCAACAGAAGGTGCTGCAGTGGGAGGCACTAATTTCCTTCCTCCCCAGATGGCTGCATGGGAGCACCCAGGGATGCATATGGCTCAGCCCGCCCCTGAGTAGGGAGCACGGATGGTGGTTCTGATTGCCTGTCCTCAAGTCAGGACCGCCGCTGCCTTAGCCATGTATCTACAGCTCTAGTACGGGCTTGCTGGCTTCTCCACTGCTGACAAGCAGCAGAGGCAGAATGACGACAATCACAACTGATAGTGTGCTGGGGATGTTTGGCATTCTGTCCTGAGTCAAAATACTAATGTTTGTAGGAAGCTGAAACTGATGCATCAATTTATTTTGGCGCAGAGATGAGCAATTGCTTGTTTCCTAGGAAACATGGCGCTGTGCATATGCATCTCTGAACGTGCGCCCTAATGTTTTCCTTTGTGGTGATAGAGTAGAAAGTTTGTCTGATGAGATCTATTATGCTTAAAGCAGAAGGGAAAATAAATTTGGAAAGTTGCACTATTTAAAAAGAAGATAGCAATACTGCCAAAGTCATGAGGAAAAGGCAGAAATAATTCAAGAAAATAAAGGAAGTGTCCTTTCTGTCTATCTAATCTAGAAATCTGGAGATTTTTATAGTTGCAGAGCCATCTGCTAAGTTTCATTTATTGTGCAACTTTACTACATCACCATCATCTGCTCATTAATCTGCCTTTTTTAGGTCTACTTCTGAAATTCTGAACCTCTGAGCATCTGTCAAATAGCTGCCATTGGTTTTGAAACAGTCATATGGTATAGTCTAAGGGTTTTTTATAGTCAGTCATTTTGCATCATGTCAATATTACTCAGCAAAAGCTTAGGAGTTCATAAGAAGCTCACATTGAGCTTGTCAGCGAACCACTGCCACCACACCCTGACTCTCTGTGTTTCTTACTAAAAAAGTAAATAAAACATAATTATTGGCAATGTATACCGTGTCTCAAGATGTGGCTTGGACGGCATGACAGCATTTGGTCCTCTTCTGATCAGAGCAGCGCTCTTGGATGGTGATTGCAAAAAAACCTGAGGATTATAATCACAGATCACTAATCCCAGCAGGAGACTTAACATTGGCTCAAATGGCAGAGACTTGGACCAAGGTCAAGGACTTTTGGATGTTGGATCAGACCTGGCCATTCTGTTGTGACCTGAACACATTGCTGAGATGAGCACAGGGAAAATAAAAAAACCCATTGATTTCAACCAATGCATAGAGTTCCTCAAATACAGCACCACAGCCTTCAGAGGTGGTCAAATGATTCATTCTTCCTGCTCATTGTTAACAGAAAGAAAAAAAAAAGAGAACTGATCTACCTGAAATGCAGAGCCTGGTGTGTGTCTGGGTGCATCTCAGACTAATCCATACCTTTCCCATTTGTCCAGTATCATAGCAGCAGAAAATCGGATATGTTACCTGAAAAGGCTCTTGGAATTCAAATTTTTGCTTTCTGGCCCCAGTGGAGGTGAGACAATCCATGAAGCCCCAGGAGCCAAATGAGCAGCGGCTGCCTCTTTAAGTAAATGCTGCTGGAAATAGGTATTAGCAGGTCCGAGGGACTGGAGTCCTCTCCTGCCAGATGGCTGCCAGGATGTCACTACCCTGTGTGCAGTTTATGCCTTTGTCATTCCTGCCCTGAAGTTTCCTGATATATATTTTTAGGCATTGATTTAATTTTGCCTGTTTTAGGTAAATCTTGGTTGTAGTCAATGATTCAACTCAAGAATTGTTTTCTTTAGGGACCAATCATTCTGTCTTGATCTACACTCCAAATTTTAGAGGTTAATCTCTGCAGACTCCTGCTGGGGAAGGCTGAAGCTTCCATTCTGAAACCTCCTGTGAAAGGACTAACCCTAGGCATTTTGAATCACACTCTGTCTGAATCTTTCTCTCTTGATTATGTATGGGACTAAAGAGACTGTATTTCTAATTTATGCAGTTACAGATGAGGTACCACAAGATGGATGAGGTGATATAATAGCCTGCTGATACTTCCTGGCCGGTGCTTCTGCTGTTTCTCTTGCTTCAGCTTGGGCGCTTGTGCTAAGATGGCAGGAAACTATCCTAGCAAAACAAATGGAGCCAAGGCAACCGGAGCCCTCTGACTGGGATGAAGGTGGGGGCCAGAACTGGTGGCAGAAAGAGGCTTGCCCTGATAGAGTGGGAACACTCAGCTGTAACCGTGATCCTTGATAGCCATCTTCTATCCTTTAACTGGGGAAAAGTTTTTGAATCCTGTTGTTACTGTGACTTTACTCAGACCTTTTAATGGCAGCAGCAGTGACAGGTAGTGTTGGGCTTCTCACACTGCAGAGGCCTCTAGCTGTGCTGACTCATAGGGGCCAAAAGTATTAGCCAGCAATGAGATAGGAACAGGGATTCCCTCTTCTGGAATTGCACTTGAATTACTGAAAGAAACAGACAAAAATGCGTAATTACCCTCATGTAGCAGCAGACTCCTGATCTCTGAGGTGTGTTTCATTGTGGAGCATTGCCCTGGTTTAGGGCAAATTTTGGGAGGAAACTTCTGAAGTGGTCTTTTCTAGAAAGCAAATTCAAGCGGCCCTTCCTCCAAGCAGTTCAGGATAAATTTCTTTCAAGAAAAGTGGAAAAAACAGTTTATTTAACAAGCAAAGTGCTCAAAAACATGAAAAAAAAAAAAGTAATAATATTAAACAATGGAACCTCTCATTTTTCTGAAGAGATGGCAAATTCAGAGAGAGAGAGAGTCCTTTTCGCTCAGCTCAGTCTCTTGTCAGTCCCTCGCTGGACTGATAAGACTGAGTGCTGGAAAATGCTGCATCCCAGGCCCTGGAAGGCCACAGTTGGGAGCTCCCAGGTTTTTTTCTAGGTGTTCAGTCCAGAGTAGGGCTGGTGAGTTGCAAGAAAAAGAAAAGCCACAGTCCAGGGAACTTCTCTGCCTCGGCTAGCTAAGAACTAACCAGAGGCAAAGGAGAGCTCTCTGCCGCTGTCTGCTGCAGACAACACAGTGTAGGCTGAGAGAAGGAATGCGCGGGGCAGGGGGGCAGGAGGGGGAAGCAAGTGCAGTTTTTGAAAACAAACTGCATGCTTTTTCTCTCCCCCTTCGCTCTCGAAACCGGTCTTTAAGGTGCGGAACTTATTTCTGGGCTAAACAGAGAGAGGGGGATACAAGTCAGCATAATAAAGTCACCCCAGGACAAACATACAATTAGATGTGCTGTTTGCCTGAGAGGAGGAAAAGAGTCTTATCTATCAAAAGATAAACTCATATAATCATCTTGACAGTCAATGTTGTCATTTATAATCCAGTAGTACTTCTATAAAGTTAATAAAAGTGGAGTCCTTCAGTAAAATTATCTCTAAAGATGTACTTTTTGCCTGATATTTAGAAATTAAACGTCTACAGCAAAAAGAATAGACCTTCGGTTTTAATCTGGCATCTCCCTCCATAAACAATAAATAATAGTGGAACAGGTGTAAAATTAGCATCTTCTTCTCTGATCAGAAATGATCTTATTTTGGATGGAAATTTGCATATTTTTTCATAGAGTTGTTCTGACTTGTTAGTTTCTGCATCTTGAATCAGAAGTGGCTGGCATGATGGAACTGAGACCTGAGCTATTGTCAAAGTGTCTGGAGTGGAGCCTCCAAGCAGTAGTGCTATAGTGCTTTCCATGCCTATTTGTGATAAATTACTCAGATGAACAGTCTGTGAGGGAAAACATATTTGAAATGGGACAGTGAGTGATGAAATTATGGCCTAGGCCTTGAAGTCTGAAATAAGAATTTTACATGGGGCCAGAAATCAAAAGTCTGAACTTTGTATTTAACAGTTCAAATTTTATTTGAAGTCAGTGATTTTTAGAGGTTGTTATCTTTTGTGATCAAATTAGTTCACATTCATATGGCTTGGCAGGGAATTAATTGTGCTATGGATTACTTCTGGGTTGTGCTGCTGGATTTTGATAAATTCATCCAGACCCACACTGTGGAATGTGTGGACAAGGTTCAGGTTTGTGCTGATGGAGATGGAAACCTCTTGCTTTACGGAGTTCAATTTGTTTTCACATGTGGTGTGTTGTCTATCTGGTATGTCTGTTTTATTTATAGCTATATAAATATAATTCTGAAAAAAGCTACTTGGCAATTTTCACATCAATATTGTGTTTTCAACAGAAAATGGCTTATTAGTCAGCAGAGGCTGCTGGCAAAGCTTTATCGTTTGGATCTAAAAATATTTGGTTTTAATGAAGCATTGGGAAATGAAGACTTGGAATTGTGGTTTTGCTTTATTTCCTGTAAAATCACGAAGAACTTGATGCATCTGTTAACAAATTGTTTATTGTTAAAAACATTTTGAGTGGAAGTATATCACAGCTGGCTCAGACATTATGTATGCATTATGTATGTGTTATATTTTGTCTGCTGAGACCACTGAAAAGAAGTTCTTTGTGCACAGTAAGGAAAACTAGGTTTGTAGAGGTGGGAGTATGTTGTTGTGGTTTTTGTTTTTTTGTTGTCTAGGGATTATAAAAACCCCACCCTTGTGAATTTGCCAATATTTTCATTAGAACTGGCAGTTTTTCTTTGACTCCAAATTCTAAATGGTGTTCCTTGTTTGCTTAAAGAAAGCAGGGGGCCCACTTCACAGTGTTTGCTCTGAGGCTGGGGCACTGACAGGCAGGAATTTTTCCCCCTTTTTTTTATTATTATTGACTAGAAGAAGCCATTTAATAGCTAGGATTAAACCATCAGATCATGACAGAGCAACATTAGCTGCAGGAACCAAGTTGGAAAGGATTCCAGATGTGATTAGATGAATACTTTCCCCTTAGGGGAAATAGTTAAGTGGGCCTCTCTTTTTATGGGTAAGGTAAATGTTTCTTGGGCCATTCTAGGCAGGTATCCCAGGTCTGCATTTTCCCAAAGATGTTGCTACTCCCTTGTGCCAAAGAACGTAGTGTATTCTAAACCTGAGCCAAAACTTTCTGATGAAAATCAATGGTTTTGCCAGAACACACAAGCTTCTGCCATTGCCTTGAATAATTTACATTTTTGTTACAAATGCAGAAGTGTGTTTATGGAATGCCATTAAATGAATATTTTCTTTGGGGAAGGGGGGAGTGGGGAACATTTGTGATCAAAATTTGAAAGCAAGAGTTCTCCCTCTGAAATAACAAAACCTTACTGGTTTCAGTGAGATAAGAAATTATCATGAAGTTATGCCTTCCCTTATCCAACATAAGAAGTGTTTATGTTTGTCCTGACTGAGTTTGTAGTATATTCACCTATGAATAAGTACTCAGAGCTATGAGAGTTAAAAATCAGGTACAGGGAAGTGATTTCTAGAATGAGGAAGATACCTGTTTAGAGATCAAAATAGTCTAAAAGACTTGGACTGCAGGAGTTCCTTCTGTTAGGGAAAATTCTGTTATGCTCTTTTAGCATCAGTATTGAGAAACACATTTTTCTCAGCTGTTAACTACTTGGGGCCATCTTTGAAAAAATATTAAGGTGCCAAACGAAGTAACAGTGTAAATCTGGCCCTGGAACACTACAATGTACCTCCCCCAAATACTACACTGCAGTACTGTTCCAGTCTGTGATGGGAGATGCACAGAAAGGCTTCACAGATCTATCTGTAAACAGCTCTGCTGTCTGTCTAGTCATTGTATAAAAGAATGAAATTAACTTAAGGCAACAAGTTAGTATTGGTGAAGAAATAAAATGTCAAGTTAGAGTATATGATCATCTTAAAACATTTCTTCCCTTTTCAGTCTTGAGCACTCAGGCTAATAGTGCAGATGTGCTTAAAATATCTTCAGCAGAACGCAAATGTAAAGCTTTGAGAGAGTAATTCTAAATATGACTCTTGAATTTACACAAGTCTCCCAGAAATTATTAAAACCTGTAAATTTGCCCACTTTAATTTTATTAAGTATTTATTATATCCCACTTAAAATTAAGGGTCATGTTGTTTTAATGGTCTAAGAGACCTGGGCTACTGTATAAAGGACAAAGACTGGTGAAAGTTTTAGTACTTTCAGTCTAATCATATTTCAGTAAATACCCTTTTCTGCTAGCTCTTCTGGCAGCTTTCTGTGTAAAAGACTTAACCTTTGTTTCCTTTTTGGTGTGGTATAGAGGAGAGTTTTAGGTGATTGAAGAACCAGTTGGTGAAGCTCAGAGTCCACAATATGGTACCGTATGAGGATGTTCTTCCTTAAGAGAAGTGTATAGTCCTGAAAGAATCAAAGCAATAAATAGTGGAAAATATTGAAAAATATTTATAAGTTTGTCTTACAGGGTTGGACTTCACTGAAGTTTGTCTCTGTTTTTGCAGGTTCTGTGTTTGTTTGTGGTCTGGCACAAAGCTTACTGAAGTCAGTCTTTGTATGAACCTGGATGGATGATTAGCACTCTTAGAAAATTTATTTTGGCTTCTTTTACTGACAAATTTGTGTGTCTGATGTGAAATTAAACCAGGCCACAGAAAACACTTTATTTCCATCACCTGCAAGGAAAACAACCATATTTTTTGAAATTCTCTACCTTCATTTCTGAATTTTTTCATTGATATATAGCAGAGTGTCTGGCAGTTGTTTCTAAGAGTAAAGCTCCTCAGGTGTAACACAGAGGATACTCTTGGGGAAGAGTATGTGAGAGGTTTGCTCACTGGAGATTACAAAAAGAGCCACTGGGTGTGGGTCTTGTGAGGGCTGTGTAGCTGACAGTACATGTTCAGAGAAATACAAGGCGTAGTGATGTTCATCTTGACTGACTTCTAGAATGACCTTTTGGCACTGCAGTTTTCCCTGAGAAATTCCCTCTGTGGTTTTGGAAAAAGGCAAACCTTCCCACCACAAGTTCTCTCAGAGCATTTCAGTGATATGCCATATTTTTTGGAGCTAGACCAACTTCAGGTGAAAATGGAGAGGGTCATCACAGGTTGCAAGAGGGTATTTTTACAGGGGGATAAGTCAGTGACTTAAGGCTGAAAGAATTGCTGCAGAGTAAAACAAAGTGCTTCAGGCAGGTCTAATGGATTTCTGCTTGGATCTCATACAGGGGCTTCTATTGCCAATGAAGGGCAGTCTTGTTTGAAGGCCCAAACATGAAATGAGCTTTAGAAGAGGTAGCACAAGCTATATAGATATTTTGTTTGTAATTTGCTTCCCCCCTCCGCTACCTATTTTTCAATAAAATACTTCAGTCTGAGTGCCCCCAGGCCTTGCAGAAGACTAAATGGCTGTGATAAAAAATGAGATCATGACAGAAACAAGGTAATCCTTTTTCTTTCGTCTTTATCTGTATTTCTAGTGCTTCCAAAAGAAATATTTAGGTTAATAAAGCAAACAAAATCTCCCATCCCAGGTCTACAGGTGAAGTAGTCTTTCATATTTTTGTTACTGTTTACTTACAGTTTTCCCCATACCTGTGGCTTTAATGAGGCTTGAAAACAACGTAAGAAAAACATGAATATGCTTCTCAGTCTGAAGAAAAAGCATTTTGATTTTTCAGGTTGGTCTGGAACATGTTGCAGTTGATGAGCCCTTTCAGTGAGCTTTGGATCAGTCCCTGACTTTCTTAATTTTCAGGTATGAAGGGAAAGGGAGTGCAAATATATGTGGGTGCTTGGGGGTTGAGTTTTAGAGGAGTTTTTGCCAAGCCAAGCTGCATTAAACCCTTTGCACAGAGGATGTACTTTTGCCCAACTTTACAGTGAGTTCCTGGCAGAAGCCATGTGGAGGAAAGGTGTATTTGGGAAAACCCAAGTACAGGAGTGTCTGACCTTTTGTGCTGCTCTGCAGCTCCTCTGTCTTTGCCCCCTGTGACCCCACACTACCTGGGGTGATAGTAGATACTTTTATGTGGGAACTTGCATGAAAGTTTAAGTCAGGCTGATAAAGAGATTTGAAAAACCCTTCAAACATGAAAATTTCCTCTTTTTGATTAATTGAAGCTATTCAGCTGTTCTTTTATTTTTGACTGTACCTTGTTTGATGCTTGGAAAAAAATGAAGAATCAGTGTTTTTCTTCTTGTATGTCCTGACTTTATACAGGCATCTGCTTACAATAATTTATAAAGATAAATCAATCAATTTGAAGTAATTTTAAAAAGGCCTTCCCTTCTTCAATGATTTTGGTACTTAAAGACTTAGGTTTTTTACATTTTCTTCTAACTGGGATGGATATATGGATGCTTTTGTCTCAAAACAGAGACCCAAATACCAAATTGTTGAACAGATTTCTCCTTTGGAAATGTCACTGTCACTTGAAAATACCATGTGTACAATGCAGCTGTCTGATTTTGTAGGATTACAAAGATGCAAGACCACATGAAGCCTATAAACAAGCTTGTAACTCCATGTATAAAATATCAGTGTTTATTTCTAATGTTTTGAGACTCTCCTTTGCTGTAGTGTGTTTGCTTGCAAAACTTCCCACCCTTCAAGTGATCATATTGAATTTTGTGGACTTTGCCATCACTTCTGTTCACATACTCTTCTACAAGCCTGAATTATGCAATATATTTTTATTGTCAAACTTGTTCCTGCTTTTTAGTTTCATTTTACTTAATTAAATTTAGTCTCTTTTTTTTTTCCTACCCCATAGTTGCATTTTGGGGTTTCTTCATCTCTTTCTAGTCCTTCCTAGCAAGTTTTGTTTTGTTTTGCTTTTTCTTTTAATTGCCCACTCCTCAGTTGTGGAGTTCCAAGTTTCCTATTCTGAACTTCCACTGAGACGTGCTTTTAACACATTCCTCTTGTCATTCAAACAATTCTTCATGGCTATTTCAGCAAAGAGGAGGAACTGGCCAGCTGCTGTTGGTGTTGGTGAATATGATGGCTCTATCAGTTTGTCATCTGACATAGAAGATGTCCTCCTCTTCAGCTGGTCTTTATTTCCGTTTGTTATGTTACAGAAGTATCGATATGTGATATTTTTGTTCAGGTTTGACCAAAAGAGATCTTTTTATAGAAAAAAAAAAAAAAATCCCTTTTGCTTTTGCTCTCTGTATACTGCAAGAGCAGCTTGTGATATTGTGCTGAAAATTCTTTAGTCCAAACAGATTTGCTTCAGATCAGTGACTGCATAGCAAATCTCCAGGGAATATTTATGACCAGATGACACCCTTACCAGAACCAGACTGGCACATGAGAAGACCTTTTGCTCCTGGAGATGCTGTTTTACAGAGTGAGATGTAGATGCATTTAATGCTCATATCCTCTGGTCAGGAGGAACTGGATTTCAGGGGATCTGAGCCTTGGTCACTACCTTTCCCAAAGAGCATAGAATAGTACCTACATCTTCCTTTCAAATTGGAGTTGACTTCAGCTGGAGCAGTGTTGAGGAGATTGCCTCTCAATGGAGGCAGCTGCTATGCTGCAAACCAGAGCTGCCAAAAAAAATTAATAATCTTGGTGATTTAGCCCAGTGCTTTCAGAGAGAAAGTGCAAACGCTGGCACAAGAGCTGATCAATATGGATTTTGTTATCATTAATAGATTCTCCGCTCCACCCCCTTTAGATCTTAAATGCAATTGCTAGAAGACGGAAGTTTGGAAAACTAAACCTTCCTGCTATTGCTTCTTGAATCTTCCAATTGTAGCTGCTGGGAAGACAGCCTAGAACCCTGCTCCAAAATGACTAGTGATAACTCTGGAAATGTGTGTTTGCCCTTTTTTGGGGGGGCTGTTCATCATATCCTTAGCCTGGTGATGGTCTTGTGGATGCAGTGAAGAAGAAAAAAGAATAATTGTTGCTGTGCAAGATGATGAGATGCTGCAGGGGAAGTTAGTGGGTCTTATAGCAGGCATTTGAAAGAGCTTGGGAGAGGATCAAATATTTTGCAATTCAGTGTCATTATATGCTTAGCAGCTAAGCTTAGTACTGTTGGTATATAAAACCAAGTCCTCTGCATAACCCATTGTCTCCAATCCATAACCCTAAACCAGCATAGCATACCCATGGACTCTCAAACTTTGCCCAGAATACAAGATCTCAAGGATGTATAATATGAAGCTTTTCCATGTGTTTGGCTCAGCCATGCCTGCTTTTGTAGATAATCTCCAGAAAGCAATTCAGTCATCAGCAAACTTGAATGCTGCATTTGTCTGTCTCCTTTTTTTGCTGCTTGTGGTGTGGAGGGCCTGTAGGAAGACCACTGCTCTTCACCTGTCTTTATGGCACTGATGAGAATCAGAAAGGGCATTCTAAGCTTTTTGCAGGTATGCATTACTTTATTTTCTTCTGCAAGAGCTGAAAACTGCCCTTTGCTTTGATCTTTATTTGGGGGGGGGCGGGGGGAATAAACAGTATTGGACTTGTGCTGGGCTTTCTTATGAAGTCAGAGAACATAATTTACTCATTAAAAAAATGTTTTCCCTTATAGTGGGAAACAATTTCTTTTATATATATGTGGCTTGTCTGCTTTCAAATGGTGATTAAAAAGAAATTTGTTGAAGGACAGAGGTGTGGCATCACTGAAAAATCTGTAGTCTGGCATCAGTTTGCATCACTAGTAACTGTTTGCTCTCACAGTTCTTAGACAGTCATACGATTGTTTAGGTTGAAAAAGACCATTAAGATTGAGTCTGACCATTAAGATCAAGTCCAACCATTAACCCAGCACTGTCAAGTCCACCACTAAGCCATGTCTCAAAGTGCCACATAAATATTCTTTTAAATACTTCCAGGGATAATGACTCAACCACTTTTCTGGGAAGAATATTCTGGTGCTGGAGAACTGTATTGGTGAATAATTTTTTCTAATAGCATTCTTGACTAAAAGTGGAGAGATTTAGATTAGATATTGCCAGAGGGTGGTGAGGCACTGGCACAGGCAGAGAGGTCTGAGGCACAGAGAAGCTGTGGCACCCCTATCCCTGGAAGTGTTCAAGGCCAGGTTGGAGAGGGCTTGAAGCAACCTGGTCTAGAGGAAGGTGTTCCTGTCTATGGCTGGGGGCTTAGAAAGAGATGATCTTCAAAGTCTATTCCAACCGAAACCGCTCTATCCTTCAAAACCTCCCCTGGCACAACTTTAAGGCCATTTCCTCTTGTTCTATTTATCATTACTTGGGACAAGAGACCAACAACTATCTCACTGCAGCCTCCTGCCACATAGCTGTAGAGAGTGATAAGATGACAAGAAATGATTTCTGGGTGCTGTCAAAGATCTCTGCCTGTGTCAGGCCCTGTCCAGTCTTGTGAAGGTGTTAAAAATAAAATAATTACTCACCCATTTCTTTTTGAAACTAAGGAAAAGCAGCAGACTGCTGGGCTGCACAGGGTATCTCAAATGACAAAGTAAACTAAAATCAGCTTCCAGAGGAGGGAAAATACAATGCATATAGCCAGAAAATTGTAGAGGCTACTTATTTCCTACTAGTACTGTGATAAATAATGGTAAGTCTTCTCTGACTTTGTGCGCATCTTCAGTCTTCTAAGACAAAACATGAAACAGTGACACAAGCTTGAGAGTTTATGTAGTCAAAAGCTTATGATAGGGTATATTGGAATGTGAATTCATTAACTATTCATGTATTTTGATACCCAGGCATATGGTAAATCTGTTTTGTGTACCACCAATTGTCTGTTGTCTTGTAAATGTGAGGAGACTTTTGGCAAATATCCATGAGGTCAGAGTTTGCAGCTTACCTCATGTAGTGGAAACATATATACTTCTGTACCAAAATATGAAATAGATTCCTCCCACCTAAACCATGCAGATAGAAATGAAAACTATTAATTCTTCAGCTTTCAGCAAAGTTAGTAATTACAGTGTAAACAGGTGAAATACCAGATGTGACTCCGTTTTTTGTTTATAATTCTGAAGAGTTTATACATTTTCAAGAAAGATTTACATGAAGAACATAGATAAGTAAATAAATTGAGAGAGTATATGATTAATGTTTTTTAAATAGTAAATGCTTCCCATTGGTAACATTCTTGAAACTGATTGGCCATGAAGACTTTGTTTTTCTTTCTGCTTTACAAGGCTTTCTATGTTTTGTTTATTTTTTGTACAAATTTATGTTCAATGCCTCCTTTTCTGTTTAATCCGCAGGAGAATTTTGGTCATTAAACTTCATTAATACATGTTTAATTAAATCATTACAAATGCATGCATATATATATATATACATATATATATATATATATATATACACATATGATAAATGAATGTATGGGAATTAAACATTAAATAAAATAAAACATTTAATCCTTTTAATTTCATTATAAATTAAAAGGAATTAACAAAATGAATAATGAAGAAGCAGGAGAATGTAATCACATCTGCAAGATCCAACATGATGTTAAGAAAAGGACCTACACAGGAACACAGTTTCACTATTTGTGAGCTACTGTAGGCATGACTGGTATTGCAACACATTCATTTTATGGGGATGAATGTTTATTACTCTTTAGTATTGTCTGCTTATCATTGTCCTTATCTGTTTCTGCTCTTCTTGCACTATGTCCAGAGCCATGAAAACAAAAAATTATTTCTAACTTTCAGTGTTTCTGCAGATTATGATTCTGTCAGAGATACAGTGGCTGTAAGGAGCTGGCATCAAGGCAAGCTTAGCAGTTTGAATAAGCAACAGGAGCTCATCTTGTGACTGTTTCAAGTGAGGCAGAGGAAATGGGTCACCTGTGTTGACCACATTGGAAATGTTTAAGTGCATGTAAATGAAATGGCTAAGAATATTTGAAATATGGTAAGTAGGTAAATCGAGTTTGAAGGAAGAGATCCTTTCTAGCAAAATCCCATAGCAGTAGTGGGTTGGTTGCCATTTCAAGTTAGAGGGGGCTTGTTCAGAATGGCTAGGTCTGGATAAAATATGAAACTTTTGGGGAATTTGAAATATGTAAATGCAAGTGTCTTGATTTTAAAAAGACAAAGGTGTCTACTAAGGAAGGCAGGAGCCTCTCTTGGAATGGAAAATGAAACCCCCTCTGTCCTAATTATAATTTTGAAATTAAGAGGCTCCCAGGCAAAGATGTGTGGATAGGAATAATAGTTCTTTACTAGCAAGAAAAATAATTAACAAATTACAACTTAATAGGAATATTAAAATATAAATGCAGTAGTAGACAACAAATACCAAGAGTTAGGATACAACCTGTTGGTCAAGGTGATGGTAGCAGTCTGATTAAATGGTGGCTGCATTCCTCCTGAAGTGACAGATGGGATTCTGTTGAAGCAGTGATCATGTAGAATGGTGCAGTCCTCCTCCTCCAAAGGTGCCGTGGTTGTGTAGAGGGACCTGTTCTTCCTCTGGAGAACCAGTGGAAAAGAGAGGTACTAGTGGTGTCCTGAATCCCAGATTTTATTCCGTTGGAAATGCCTGGCTCCTCTCCCTGGGTGGATCATTTCACAATGGGATGCTGTAATTTTATCAGTCACTCGATGGCCCATTAAACAGAAGATATCTTCCTGGACAAGGGTGGGGGGTGGAAGAGATAAGAACACTGCCCCTCCTGGGCTCAGCAGATGGTGACAGAATGCACACCCCTGGTCACATCCTGCATCACAATCTGAGCCATACTGGCCCATCAGCAGAAGACAAAGATGGGTCTTGGAGCAGATAAAGAACCCTGCCCCCCCTAGGTTCAACAGGTGGTGATAGAATACACACCCTTGGCCACATCCTGCATTGCAACCCATGACAGCAAGCTTGGTTACAGACTGGTTGAAAGATCAATATTCCCATGTTCTCACTGCAAAATGAAGAGTCCTGAGATTTTGACCAGTTTAATATCCTTAGTGATAACTCTTTGGCATTATATTCTTCTTTGGCATTATATTTTTACTTCAAAATGTTCAATTAAATAGAGTAGTTTTGGATGAAGCAATTCAGTTTTGTAGTAATCTTATTTTATTTCAAAAGTATAAATATAATAAATATAATAAAAATATATATCTATTTATATATTTATTTTATAAACCCAAAACAACAGCAGTGATCTCGAATATCTCAGACAAGGTTAGGAATTTCTTCATATAAAAACTAAATAAATGTTTGAAATGAGTGAATATTTACTTTTTGTGTCTCTGATTAGGAGTATTCTGCACTAAGTATAAGTTATCACAGTCTTTTATTAATTTAGTTCCATTGTAGCATTCATTTACTTATTTTTATATTAATTTTTTAAAAGGCAAAATAATATTGCAGTTGCTCTTGGCACTGTAGTGGGGTCTCTGGCCTTTTATTGCCTCTGCCAAGAGGTAATTTTGTGTCTGGGAAGAGAATATTGCTACTATGAGCCTCAGTTTTCCTCTCTTGTAAAAGAGATTATGGTATTGAAATATGTTGTTAGCAAAGGAGGCAGAAACTCAACATGTAAGATGGCTATTACGGAACAGTCAGCTTTGGTACCAGTTCAAATGCTGCATGTGAATGACTTAAAATTACAGAGATGATTATGTTAGTTATTGTCACTTATATAGTGAAATTAGATGTATTTGATTGATTCAATTGCAGTAAGTCTGTATGGGGAAAAAGAAAGTGTCTTAAGATAGTGATGGGCATGGTTCAGATTGCTGGTCTGCATTTAGGTGTGAAAGTTTCAATCTGGCACAAAGAGGTTCCTACTCCAGTCTTCCTGTGACCATTTTTGCCCAAATCTTGCAGCATTCAGTTGCAAAATCTTAAAACTAAACCCTCCCAGATCTGACTGGCATTAGTCCACTCATATATTCCCCCCCACTCCTACATACAAAGTTTATGGTATTGAAAGTGAGTCTTGGATTCATCTTGCTATGAAAAGGTGCAAGCCATAAAGCTCAGATTAAAGGGCTTGAAATTCTTTTACAGCTGTGCTGTATCTCACAATGTGTGTTCCTTTGGGTTGACAGAATCTTTTTGGCAGTTAAATTTTCACTCCCTGAGTTTTGCCCTGAGATTCAGGTTCAAATAAATCTGAAATGTGGAGCAGAGTTCAGTCCAAGTGAGTGAGTTTCCCATGATTTCTGCCTGAAATAATAAATCCTTCCTTGGAGAGAAAAGGGCAAACCTCCATTTGGTTCATCCAGAAAATTTGCAGATGCTTTATGAACCTGGGTTTAATTTGGGGTTTGCAAGAAAGTCCTTTCCTATTTCTTCTATTCCCATTTCAACTCTGGGGTATAATAAGCCTGTGTCAGAGTTAACAGGAGTTTTTTACTCCCATTTGTAGCAAAGGCAAGATTTTAACTCTGAAGTTCTGTCTGTTTCTGTTTATTGCCCTTACAGGCCAAATACTGAGTTAGTAAGTATACTTAGTGAAGCACCTATTGATTTCAAGGCAGAATTTCAAAACCTCAGGATTCCATGCTATTCCTCTTAACTCTATTATAATTGGAAATGTATCAGCTATCAGATGACCCAATAAATCGCAAAATTCAGTTGAGGAAGTGTAGCTCATTGAGGGAATACACATTCCTGGATTTTTTTTTCCCTTTGTTTTTAAAGAAGACTCCTTGGCTGCCTTAGAAAATTCATATGCCTACTTCCCCAGAACTTTTTTTACTGTCTATACATACAGTACATAGCATACCTCCTAATTTTCAAAAAAAAACCCAAAAACCCTGGTCTGTTTCAGCTCTTCAACCTGCAGCCTTCTGTACCCTGTAAACTGGAGAAAAAAGTCTGTCTAATCAATCCTTATTTAATAAACAGCGTTATCAATGCCTTTGAGACAGCTGCATGGCATGGGGACACCAGGACATTTGCTGGCTCGCCTTAATTGGCCTGGTAACGCTGGATTTTGGCCTGGCACAGCAGATCAAAAATTGAATTTAGAAAATCAAACTGTAGTTATCTACATTCCTTGATGTCCTCCCAGGTGAGCTACTGGGCTTCATGCTAATAACTTCTAAAGCAAGCAAACTTCAGCTAATTATGTGCTAGTTTATTCTCCCTTGCTAAATTTTGGCAGGTTGCTTCTGTAAATTATGAAAAATAAATGTGAAATATGCAGATGTCTTTTGTTTGAAGCAGATGTTTGGTCCGCCTTGCCAGAATCTAATCAGCTGTTTCCCCAGAGTTTTTTTTTTGTTCTCCCTCCACCCCCAGTATTGTCCAAGAGTTTATGATAACACAAAGGGTTGGGGGACTGTGGAACAATAGGACTTTGCTTTATTTTCTAGCTACCAGGCTTCAATGTAACTCAAGGTAGATTTGTTAGACTGTTGTCTTCCCTCGCTAAAGTCACAGCAGATACTGGCAGATATTGTAAAGCACAATATTATCTGAGGGCAGAATTTGAATGTAATTTGCCTGTCATGGGAGAGGTGGTGGCAAGTTGGGAAGGAGCCAGTAAAAGCCTGCTTTGAAGTCCTGATAGTGCTGGGTGGTCATGACCTGCCAAGACTTACGTGTTTCCCCCATGGGAGCCTCACAGACGGGGGAAGTACAGATCTCCAGGGGTACAGAGCAGTTGTATTAAAGGCAAGGTGGGTGGCAGGATCTGTTTCCTTCCTTGTTGTCCCAAACCACCCCCTCCATGTCCTCTTGCCTACAGCCTGGCATAGGGGGAGGATGGATCAGCTGGTGTTGCACCTCACACTGCCTGGCTGAGCAAGAGAGAGACTGGCAGGGGTGTCTTAGTGCTTTGTTGGCTTCTCAGCCATCACCACCCTGCAGCACAGGGTCTGAATCTGTCTGTAGCAGCATGGGCTACCTGCTGTAGTCTCCTGGTTATCACAGCTGCTGAAAGTGAAGCCCTCTCCAGAAGTCTGATCCACAGTATACCTCGTATTTTTCTCATGGCCTGAAGTTTGGTTTGGACTTGCAAGACACAGGTGTGCTGACACAGCAGCTGTGCCTCCCTTGCTATGGCACTGCACCCTCCCAAGAAGCATTTCTGACTCAACAGCAGCATTTACTAGTTAGGTACCAACATAAGGTGCAGAAAATGCTCCAGGTGAAGATTTTTCAAACCTTGAGAATCATCTTCCCTGCTGTTAAAGCTCCAGCAGGCTCATCAGAAGTTCAGTATAATACTAAATATTTTTTCAGTAAGTGCTGAACACCTGCTTTGCACTTTCTGTTAAGGCTTTCACAGCATTTGATTGTGCATGGATTTAAACTTTGAGGCCTCCTACAGGTTAAGTATTAGCTCCCCCACTTTTCTTATAGGGAAACAGACACAGAAATAGGCAAAGTGATTTTGTTAAAATCTTCTTTCTTAAAAGGAGAAAATATAAGTTTTGTATTTAAAAGACTTCAAGGATGCAATGTCATCCTGATTATGTTAGTCCATGTCACAACCTCCTACTGGACGTATTTTTCTAGCTGCCATCAGGCTTCTCTTGAGGGTCAGCAGAAAGGCAGATATTTCTGCAGCACAATGTTGGAATTTAGCTCTCTATGTTCAGAGCACTTCCTGTTTGAGTGGATCTATTGATCATTTTCAAAATCTCCACTTTCACCTTACATGCTGGAAGCTGAGTGGCTGCCTGAGTAGATAACAAATGAGCATCTCTAGGAGCCAAGAGGTACAGAGCAGTAGGCAACTTCTGTACTAAGAAATCAGTACTTCAATATTATGGTCCTACTTATTTTTTATCATAGCTGAAGCACAGATCAAGAGTCTGTTGTGATAAGTGCTTTGGAAGCAATTAAAATTAATAGTCCTTTCTCTGGGGACAGAGGTCTTAAGATTGTGGCAAGATGCTCTTTATTTGTAAATAGATTGCTGTAGGGAAAGATAATTCAGTGTAAGATTGCTAGGATTTTTTTTTTTCTTTACAGTAAAACTGAAAGAGCAGACAAAACATTTCCAATTTTTATTAGCTTCTTTACATTTAGAGTCAGAAGAATCTGTGTTTGGTTCTTCCAAAAGCATTTGTTTAATCTGAATTTATCATCAAGGTATATATATATATATATATTTAAAAATGTATCCTCATAAGGCAGTATGAATATATAGTCCTTTGATTATTCCAAAAATTGTACAAATCAAAATAAATTTGCCTGAGCTATTTAAAATAATTAACCTTTGACAAACCTCCCTCTCTGGTAATGGAATAGTAGCTATATGAATAAAAGATAAGTCATGATATTCAGTGAATTACAATATTCATCCCATAAATTACAGGATAAGGTAGCAGTATAATCTACATTTTTATAACTGTAAAATGTCCCGAAGAGTAGTCCCTGTACTCTTCAGGTTATTTTCTCTGCTGTTTCTTTGAGTTGTGCAATGCCTCATGTATGAAGGGTTTCCAAAGTCATGCTAAGTTTCGGCATTGTTCACAAAGGCTATGAACCAGGACTTCCTTCCCTGCTCTGAAAGGGAGTCAGTGCCTTAATGGGAAACCCATGCTACAAAGGGATTTTCCTGAATTGTAACAGTAAGTGCAAATTATGATCCTGGGAGTCTCCTGCTATATAACCAAGTACAATGCCAATAAACCAGGGGTGTAAACCACATGAGCATATGGACAAAATATGGTCTGAATGGCATGATTATGTTTCTCAGGCCATAATGAATTCATCCCAAGGTGCAAGCGTGCATCTGTTGTTATAGTGTTCATGATAGCAAACACCACAGTTAAGGTTGCAGTTTAACTCAAATTATAGCCACCTGTTTCCATTCACTAACAACTTTTTAAAAATTACTCCTTCTGGACTTACTCAAATCAGTTTTTAAATTGTCATTCATTTATGTATTTATTTGGGGGAAAATGTTGCTTTATTTATATAATAAGTAGGCTGAAAGACACTCCCTTCCTGCTCCCTCCTCATCCTTCCAATCCTGTTGATTGTCATCAATGCACTTCCTTAAAAATAAATCAAATCCTCTGGCTCTAGAGGGACTGTTTTTTTTGTGAATAGTGCATTGGACTTTCTAAGTCTCACTTTGTGGCTGCTGGTCTGGACTAATACTGTGTAGGAACAGAGCTGATTACTGCATATGTGTGGTGGTGCACTATGTAGTAAAATTGTTTGTATCACAGGGTTCAAAGTTATTATAGATCCATTGCACAGAAATTGTTTGTTCTTTATCCCCCCTGGGTTTGTGACATGGCTAAACCTTCCCGTTTCCCCGCCCTTCTGCTTATACCCCATTCATTGTGTTTTGTTCCTCTCCTCCCCTTTCCCTGGGTTTAAGACTGGAGGGCAACCTCGTGGGTTTGCTCTTTTTTCCTTGGAATTAAGTTCTGATTAAACTGAGACTTGTCCCGGAAAGAGAGACCTCCTGTTGTTTTTTATCTTTTGCTCCTTGTTGGTCTCTGCTCCCTTCCCACGTGTGCCAGACTAGCCGGGGAAACCCGAGGGAAGGCAGAGAGAGCGGACACATATGAAGCTTTAGGTACTTAGAAGTTAAGAGTCTTGTCATGACTAATTTTCTACTATCTCTTCCTCCTTGTGTAGTCAGTAAGTGTTGCTTACATGGCATCCTATATTTCCTTAGCTGGGAAAAATCCACACCACAGTCTTTATAGAACAGAGATAAAGGGTAGGATATTTGATTGTTGACAATTGATACCAAGGAAGATAAATTTCTTTAAAGCAAGTTTGCCACCCTTCTGGGCGGGATGAGATACCAAAAGGCTAAACAGTATTATCAAAATTTTAACAACAGCAAAAGAGGAGAATCTAGTTTTGAATCTACATACATCATGTTCTCTTTCAGTGTTTGTCTTAAAAGCTTTTAATGCACAAGTCCACTTTGCAAATGTCTTCCAAGTTAAGGTATACAAATATTAAAGGAGGTCTGCTATTCATCCTTAAAACAGAGATCAATATCAGTGTTACAAAAAACATTTTGAAGTGTAAATGGCCCTGAATGTGATAGACTACCAACAAATATTCATGGAGTAACATGGTTTCTTAGCAAGTGTCCACAGTGTATCTGTAGTTGAATGCTCTCCATTGTGCTTTCATCTGAGGGGTGTAAATGACACCATGATTTCATGTTTCATGTTGATATGGCAGTATAGGGAAATATATTTGCTCCCCACAAACAAGAATTTGGTGCACTTTTGTACTGGGTTTCCTTGCAAGCCCCCTCTTGACAGCTGTGCAAGTACAGGATGGCAATTACATGTTTCTTCTTGAAAAACTAACTCACCACGTCATAGTCAGCTCCCTCTGAGGGGCAATGCTGATCCCAGCCTGCAGCCTCAAAGGGCCAGGTTAGACTCCAGGTTAATCCATAAAGGTTGGTAAGAAAAAAAAAAAAGTAATTCCCTTGAGACTTGAGAGCATTATTGCTCCTTTTTTTTTTCTGCCTGTATGTTGCTTACTGTTGCTCTTGAAATGAATGCAGTATACATTATATACAGATATAAACTGAATACAGAGTACATTAGGGTGCACAAAATTCACAGAAGAGAGTTTTGCTGTCCCTTTTACTTCTGTTATATAAATGATCCCACTCACAAGGGACAAGGAGCGTTCTCCAGTGCACACAGAGGGCCTCTTTTTTATATATAATAACATTGTTCAGCTTTTTATAAATGTATCATCCAAAATGTGGCTTGAGAAGGGTACTCACGCCCTTGTGCTTTCTCAGTAAAGGGGAGGCTGATAAAAGACTTGACTACAGCCTTGCAGCAAGACTCAGTCTTGAAACTGAGGTCCCAATCCTATGCTAATCCCTGGACTCTTTCTTCTCTCTGCTGGCCTTCAAGGCTCTCTGTGCCTGGGAAGGTGACAGCATTAATGGGTGGTAGTGTAACAGCTCTGTAAAACCTCTGCCAAGTGCACAAAAATTATTCCATTTGGCCAAGTGACTCCTCTGTCATACATTCCTTGTTACAAGCAGGGACAGCTGTTGTGGTAGAAATTGTTTGAGATAGTAGCAAAATACTGTGTTTGGTGTTTCAAGAAAAATGTGTAAAGTTTCTGCTTGAAATTAGGACTTGCACAGCGTTTTTGTTCATTCGCTCTCTTGTCAGCATGTTTTCTACCAAACTCCTGTTCTCTTGGGTGGGACAGAGTAAGATGCTGGCAAGATGGGCAGATGGATGGCAAGCTGCCACTCAGCCTGGAGCTTTGCAGTCCACAGCTACCTGGACCCAGAGGGCTACACGTGGCATGATTTGAAGCCTAAAAGACAAAGTGAACTTTCAGTGACTCATTTCAAATAATTTTTCCTTACCTTTGTTGAAAGGTGCCTTAGTTAAATCTTGTATTATCACAGTTAAAAAGAGGCATTGATATAATTATGTAGTAATTGCAGTAAATTATCAGGATGAAATCATTAAGGCAGCTTTTTTTATTATTGCTGCTCAAGGTAGATGTTCTATTATATATATTTGGAAGAGAAGACAAGAAGAATTATCTTACAGCTTTAGTATTACTAAAAATAAAGGAAGATTGTGCTCTTCTTCTATTGCTTATTGACACTGTCAAGAATAACATGAGTGACATGGAACCAAAGAAAAGTGTGTTCTTCCCTGAGCCCTGAGTAGCATTAATGCTCATTTTATCAGGCTCTCAGTTGTGAAGTGTCCTTTTTTTTTTTTTTGTTTTGAACTTGCAGGAAGAAGAAATTCTTCACAGAATAAGGGTATTTTTATGCTTATGAGTTAGCCATTTGCAGAAAAAAATGTTATTTACATAGATGAATTCATAGGGGAGAACATGAAATCGACCACTTTCTTTTACTTACTTATGGAAATCTTGTATAGATAGTCTTGTTTTCTATTAGAAATGTAAGAGGAAAGAAGGGGGAATATTGCTGCAGTGTGTCCCTCTTAATAGGCTTTTTACATGGGCACAGAATCCAGAAAGTCTGCTGGTGGCAATGATATTTCTAATTTCCAAGATTTGTTGTATAGCAAAAATATTAACAATGATGCAACTTTTGTATTACTGCATTCTTGTTTATTCTTTTGTGTATATTTATCTATATTTTCAAGACAAAACAGTAGTGTCTCACTCAGGGGATTGGTAATTGGATAGAGAGCATTTCACCTCTGGGTCAGGAGCTCAGATTTGTTACAGGTCAGTACTGCCTGGGAGTTGCTATCGTGTGACAGCTGCTCGGTGGCCCTTTATGAAATGAGTTGGTGGTCCCAGTTCACTGCCTTGAGAGCAGGTGTCTTCAGCACAGATCAAACCTGAGGGTGTCAGTGCAAAACCAATTGTTGGTAAAAAAAAGCAGAATTTCACTTGGGTATTATGCTCACAATTTGCANTGGGGTTTATGCCCAAAATTTGAAAGAAATAAAAAAAAAAAAAAAAAAAAAGTCAAGGCAGCAGACATGTCCAGATCCTCAGCTGGTGTAGATTTGGCATAAATAAATGAAGTGTGGTTGCAATGATATCACCAGCTGATTCAAATAGAACTCACAGTAGTTTAACTGTTTTAGTAATCTAAAGTTTACTGACATTATAGTAATATTTTAATTAAAGATGAAAATTATAAATCCAAGAAACTTAGAAAAAAATCCCATTTAAAGCAAATCCTGAAATTTAGAATATCACTAGTTCTTCAATCTTGTGATGCCCTGAGATAACCATACAGTTATAGTTAATGTATTTTACTGGCTGTCATCCCAAAGGAGGTGAAATTGGATTTCAAAGATACATTAGTCTCCAACTTTTAATGACTCTCTGCTTTTAATGACTTTGCCTGTGCTTCTCCTAGGGCAACAAACTGAGGTAAGCAATTCTGAATTGTTGAGGCGTAGTGATGGAAGAAGTGAAGACTTCCACCAATGAAGCTCTTAACACTAGGAGAGCATCAATGTCTCACAAGATTCAAAAAAAAAAAAAAAAAACAAACCCAAACCCCCCCCCAAACCAAAACCGAAACAGAAAACAAAACAAATAACAAAAAAAATCCCAAAATGTTTAGCAGTTAAGAAGTAGTTTAGTTATTTCTGATATCATTGAAGTCTTGTTAAAAGGAGTCTCAGTCTTGTCTGACAGTGTCCAAGGGAAAGTAAGAGAACCATTTGCTCTAGAAAAAAAGCAAAACCTCTTTTATGCTGAGGTTTTGCTGCAGCATTTAAAATCTGAGTTATTTTGGTACTTATTTAAACAGGAACAATACAATACCAAGGATGTCTTAATTTTGTCATGAAAGCAGGCCTGAAGTGAAATATTTATAAATTCTACAAAGTAATTCTGTGTTTTGAAGGGTATGTTCTCTGTTTATAACAGGGTGCATCATGGAAAGAAGTTAAACTTCTTTGAAACACAGACTTCAGCCTTAATTACAGAGTAGTGACTAGCACTTCCATTGCTTTAGGCATAAAAATGATGGAGACAGAAAAGGAGCCTCTTCTCAGTAATTGCTTTTCTTCCTAACGTATAACTTACGTTCTCTTTCTTTAAACTTGCGATTCCCACGTCTGGCATAATTTAGGAAGCAGACTAACACACTGGTTGTTATTTTTTCTTACTCAGACCTGAGAGATGAGGAGACAAAAAGGCAAGCAAGGAAAAAAGGAGAGAGGATTGAAATTAAGATACAGGTTAGAATTGGTGGTGAAATGACATTTTAGTGATTCAGTCTGTGCTGAATGATTCAGTCCTATTTTCTGTGCACCCCTGGTTGTTGGTTTTGGACAAGGACTAGAAGACTTGTCAGATGGCCTAAAAAATAGTCAATTATCAAAATGTTCTAATCCTCTCCCGTATCAGATTCCTTCACAAACTTGTACCTTGCATCATTCATAGCTTACTGACTTAGTATGTTGTTTGTTTTTCAAAGTCTGACCTGATTTACTGTCTAGGAACAATTAGGGCCATGATGATACAAATACAGTATTCAAAGACATTTGCTTCAGAAGAATCAGTTGCAGTATTTACAAAACTGAAGGTGATGGGATTCATCTACAGATTAGTCCAGCTATTAGAAAAGGAAGCAGACACTGTTTGTGCAAATACTTTTGCTATATCCAAATTGAATAAACTGAGGCTTTGGAAGAAGGAAGGGTAAAAATTCCAGCTGCCTCCTTTCTTTCTAGCTGAAACTTGGAGGTATAAGGGCATAGCTAAGCTTACCTTATTCAGTCACCCAGAAAAAGACACCACTTGAATGCACTCTCTGAATAGAAGGCACAATTATAATAACAACGTCACACAACAGAATGGCTTCTGCCAAATCGCCTTAGCCTTTCTGCATGATCATCAGAATCAGCAATCTGTTAACCAGCCCATTCTCTAGGTTTTGCTGCAGCAGTATGCTTAGAGATTACTCTCGCACCTAACAAGAAACAAACAATTCTTGAGAGATGGTTGAAACAGAAAAAAACACAAAAGAAATATCAGCATACAGAAGAGCCAAATATTGGAAGGTGAAGAGAAGATTAAGAAGAAATTGCCTGTTGCAGAACTTCATTAAAGCCATTTATTAGCTCTGTAATGCCTAACAGTCTTCTGGCTCCAGAGTTTTTTCATATAGGGGGTGGATAAGGGTGCATTTTGCTTTCATTTGAATTCTTGATCCCTGCTGCTCTGTTTATGGCATTGATGCTATTCATACAGTCTTTGCAATATTAATTTTTAATTTATGATGCTCATTAGGAGACACTTAAAACAGGACAATTATCATTTATCTTGATATATTATTTACTAAGACTTGCTGTCATGGTTAGGGACCTGTGATTAGTGGGAGGGGAATAAAAAGCACTTGTAAAAGGTGCTTGGCTGAATGGACTGAATCTGAGGAAATGGTTCTCAGCACTGAAGGCCTGAAGTTCTGATGTCTAAGCAAGAGATTTGCAGCACCTAATCAAAACTCAGGAGGAGCCTTTGAAGACAAGAATGGGACAGTGCTTAATGAATCTGCAGGGTAATATTAATGAAACTCTCCTGTAAACCACCAGCTCATCAATTATTCATCCTGCTTTTGTCCTGGTACTTTACTGTCTTCCCTTTTTGTCTCAATATGATTACCTTTTTTTATTCCCTGTGTCCCCATTTTCCTTTTGTGGTTTTGCTGACATGTACCCCTGGTAGCACTTCCTCCTTGGAAAATTCTGTTTCTTGAAGCAACTGTACAGAATCCACAGGAACAACATAGGTAAACTATGCTCTTTGAAGGCATTTGGATAACTGTACCTCATTTATGAAGGCTTAGTAAACCAGATCACTGACATGACAGCCTTGGAGAACCTGATTTGTAAAGGCTACCACACTGGAAACTCAGGATAATTTATGCATTTTTAAAATTACTTTGTAGGATTTAGTAAGTTATTGTGATGCTATCTATATAGAAGTCTATACAGCAAAACCAAATTTCAAATAGTAGTGACTTACTAGGAATGTATAGACATGCTCTTTCCTCTCCTTCTTCTATAACCGTCCTTCTTAGAGAACTTCTGACAACCCCTGCCTTTAGTCTCTAGAGTTCACAGGTTGTTTATAACGTATACTTGTGTAAAAGAGAAGGGAAATAAGATGTTTTGGAGCCCGAGAATTGCAACTCTGCATCTGAAACCAACTGTGGTATTTTTGACTCTGTTTTATTTAGTTATTTTAGACTCCTGAAAGGGGTATTATTTCTGTTTAAGCAGGAACAACAAATTACTAATTTTGTAATCTATTCCCTGGACCCTTGGCTTTCAATTTTTTGAACCATTGCACAGCAACAGTGGAAATCTGTGTAGAAAACCTCAAGGGCCAATACCATCAAACACCTTTGAGACATATGCACCATTCCGTGCCTCTTTTCTTTTGAAAATCTTGACACAGCAACTAATCTCAAAGGCAACCATTGTATTGATAAACTAGGGTGAAAGATAGGGAAAGAGTTATAAATTATGAGGTTCAGCAATTCTGGCCCTTTTAAAATTTTTTTTCTTCCACCTTCTGGATTTTGCAAGTTTGTATTTAGAATGTATTTATATCAGAAGGGGAAAACAAAAAAGATCCCCTGTCTGGTGTTATGGGAAAGCTGATGCAACAGTCTATGATGATTCCTCCAAAATAGTGTAATGAGGACAGCGCACAATGCTGTGGCTTGTATTTATGCTATGTTAGCATGTTTCATTTCCAAGCCAGTTTAAAACCTTACCATAAATGTATCTATGCAGCACTCCTGTAGGCAAGGTATGTAGGCATTTTTAGCCTCTTTGTTATGTTGTATTAGAACTTCATTAGGCCCTGGGATGCAAATACAAAAAGGCATGGGAGAATGTATTCAGCACAAAAATCTGTTGTACATGTTATTTTGCACCCTCTTGTAGATTCAGACATTTTTGTAAAGAAAGCACTGCAGAATGATGATTTTATGCCCCTTTCCCAGCAAGACCAGCTCTGAATAGTGTAAATAAATGGTGTTTAGAGTTAGTCATATGCTAAACCCAAGAATAGTTTGGAGGTATAAATCCTGTAGTCTGATATGACATGAGTACTCAGAGATGCAGCCTGACCCATGCATGAGCAATGTGACACATCCACATGTCAAACTGCAACCCCACGTGGGAGATAACTTGTCTCCTGGAAACCTTATAGCTCTGTTAGTGTGGCATGATCCCGGGCTTACTGTGACGGAGCAGGGGGATGAGACAGGCAACATTATGCTCATACAGTGATAAATGGAGGTTTCCTCATGCCCCTGTGCTGTCTCTGTGAGCAGGCACCAGGATTCGAACAGCCCATCTGAAAATGAGTGTTGGATTAAAATCAAGACACTCTAGACTTTTCTAGCCATTCCAGCTGGTTGTACGGGGTTTCATTCATCACCTCTAAAGAACGTTTTTGGATTAGCCTTACATCTTTCCAACCAAATCCAACCTTAGCTGTTCTGGTAATTTAATGTTAGAATTGCAATTTACTATAAACCTTCTTAGCAGGCAGGTAATCAACTTAACAGAGTTTATTGCACAAGCAGCTGTTCAGCAATCTAATATTATTATTTTTTTTTAACTTGTTATTTGCAGCTGCAGAACAGGATAAATCCACATTAGTTCCAGTCTGCCTGACAAACAATCTCATCTCTGCCATGTTCTAATTTTTGATAACTTTCAAGATCTGGCTTCTGCAAACTATGAAGCACATAAATTGAACAAAATAACTTTGAATAAAATAAGCCTGCTTAGTTTCTCTGGTTTACATGCCAAAGGCTTGGCAGTTATATAGCATGTTAGTGATTTATTTCTGTTTGTTCTTTGGCTTCTGCTTTTTTGTTTGTTTTTGAGAAGGGTTTACCTGTGTTTCTCAGTGGTTAGTGGAATTGCTAATGTTTTAACATGATAAGAAGAATAACCCCAGGTACTTATAGCATTTGAAACAGGGCACAACAACGAAGTGGGATGAATAGGCGTGTTCTTTCTAAAGATGGTGTGTGCAGTAACAATATCAGGGCTTTTAAACCACAATCACGTTTCCCTAAAGCGTTCTTTATGACCAGATTCAGCTTTCATTGAATGTGGCAAGGGGGGAAAACTGATAGTATGAATGTCACTGCATAGCATGGAATAGCTCTTTTAATGCTGGCCCTTTCTAATCTTTGTAAGGTCTTGTAACTTTTCTGATTTCTGCCCAGGGATAACTTTTCCCTTATTTTAACATACTTCCTTTCGTCTGGTTTGGCCAGTAATTGACTTTGTCCTTTTTTCATTTATTTCTCTGCCTCCTGGTTGTAGCATCTTCTCCCTGGAGTCTCAGGTTAGAAGTTTTCCCTTTTGTGAAACCATGACAGGTGCCTAATTGAATGATGAATGTCCCTTTATTACTCTGTAATTGAACTGCCAGCTTTTTGATTGGTTTGTGGAGATGCTCCACTCCTCATCAAGCACTGCAGGGGGCTTCAGGGCTGGCAGGCTGGGCCTACTCTCCATCTGTCTAATCGCATCTCTTCCCTACTTGGGTTTTGGGTGGGGAGGGGGCTTGGGGGGAGGAAAGTCATAATAAATTATGCTAATTTGGCATCGCTGTGACAATAAGAATATCGCATTGTTACGTGTGTGGTGGAGGCAAATGTGAGAAGACGTTTTGTCGTCATGGCTGCCTGGCCTGACAGGCCCTCGATGAAGATTAATGGCCCTCACCTGAGTGACAGAGTGGGGGCTTGTGGGGCAGAGAGGGTCATTCATCATACTCTGACAGGTGTCATTCACTCCGACAGCCGCACCGTCACCTGGCTAGCGGTTCCATTTTTCTGCCAGTTAAGCAAGGAGTTTAATAACATCCCCAGAATTAAAACTCATTCTTTGTAGCAGGTCTGACAGCTGAAAATAAGAAAATCAATTCTTCACATGTTATAGCACAGTTAACTGACTAGGGTTTTGACTTTAATTTAGTCTTTGGGCTGAATTTCAAGTAGGCTGCTTTTGTAAGACATCATTTATTAAAATTTACCAACAGCACTAACTTCTCTTTTATTATTGTGGCTGGATTAAAATGCAGCTTTTAATAGTGGATGTCATCTTCACTTGGTGCAAGCTCAAGCTCTTACAACTCTAGTGCAGGATATTCGACTTCATCCTCATTAGTGATGTTTATAGCTTCTCTCTTCATTAATATTGATCCCTTAAACTACAGAGAAAACCAAGACAGACACTAATATGAACTACTTTGTATCATTAAACTGTTTGGATTTATTTGTTTCAGTCATTGTGGCAAGCTGAATAAAATATTTCAAAAATAAAAGAAAAAAAGTAGAGCACAAACTTCTGGCTACTCTTGGTGGGAAGAACCAGGTTAGCCTTATGGCCCTGTGCTGCTGCTGACTTTGTGCTTCCAAATGGGGCTAGCTAATCCTGGGAAAGATTGGAAATAGCCTCTGAGAAAACAGCCCTAAAATAACAACTTTAGTGTGTGTTTACTATCTCAACTGGTGAAGCTAGGACAAAAATGTTTGTTGCCTGTTTCATTTAACTCATTAAGATTGTTGTAGCCAATGGACAGGAATGACTAGCTGGGAGCTCTGCCATGGAAACACGAATGAAGAAGCCAGACTGATGTGTGTTTGTGTAATTTAGGAGGTTTATGATTCATCCGTGAGACACCACCATGAAAAATGCAACCAGGATGCAGAGAAGTGTAAGACCAAGTGTTTCCAGTAGAGCTGTAAGTATTACTGTTGCTGTATATGATCAGATTGAAACCATATCCACAGAAATGTGTGCGGTTTGGGTCAATGTAATCTAGAAGGATTAATTCCACGTGGAGTAAGTGCCAAAAGAAGGCTGCTAGGGTGACCACGAAAATGCAGAGCTGTCTTACAAGGAGAGAACAAAGGACCCCAGCTTCTTTGGACTAAGGAATGAGGGCTGAGGAGGACTTTGACTGCTCTCTACAAATACGACAGGGGATGTAAACTTGTGGAGTTGAGGAGAGGACAGTCTTGGTGGCACAGCCCAGGGCATTTCTTCCCATCCTGTGTTCTTATAAAGCAAACACAATTTGTCTCCATGTAGATAATAAATCAAGAACTGAAAGAAATTACATGTGTACCTCTCAGTCTCACTGAGATATTGTGGGGTAGGAAAGGTTTTGTTTAGAGGTGGTGAGGGAGGACAGGAATTTATCACATGTTAGGAAATTTATTTCTGTCTCTGTTGCAAGTAGAGAGGGAATGTAGGACAGCCAGACTCCTCCCAAGACACTCGTTCAGGTATCTGGAGTTATATGAGAGAAGTTTGTACATCTCAGTGATGTGAATTAGGCTTATTTTGTTTTATAGAGATCATGTTATAGTACGCTTTAAATTCTTGTGATTTTTTTCCCCCTCTACTCAATGTAAAATATTATATTTTATCCTGTGGAGGCTGCTCTACTTTGAAAGGAAAAACTCTTTTCCTCTGTTGTTAGTGTTATGAGTAAACTGCATTTAAACAGACATTGCAGCGGTAAACTGGATACATAGCATAGAAACAAAGTAAGAGATAGCATTTTACAAGTCTCTGTCTGGTCTTAGCTGATTGTGTGTACATATATGGTGTTTCTTTCCAGTGCAAAGGAGAGGCAAGAAGTGCTCTTTTTTCCCCCCTTTTTTCTCAAATCATTAATAAATTATGTTCTCCCTAGTTCCTGCATTTTTTTTTTTTTTTTTTTTTGCACATAAAACATTAAATAATAAAATAATATTGGGCAGCCTCTGACATCAGAAGAGGACTGTTGTATGGATCATGCTGTACATGCATAGAAGGGTGAAGGAATGTCTCTGACCAAGAATTATATATAGTTACATGTTTAGAACCTGTCTGACTCTTGAAAATTAAATAGCACCTTGGGCTCTATTTGGTTCCATTTTCAGAATGGTTTGGAGGAGTAGGATCATCAGTGAGTTGAATTAATATGATAAATTTCTCAAAAGTTTTCTATTATTGTTTTTTAACTATGCAGCAAAACTCATGTTTATTCTGAATATCTTTAATGTGTATGGTGTATGAGTGAAGTGAAAATAGAGAAGTGGGAGGGCTTAGGTGTTTTCTAGAACAATTGCTCTTGTTTTCAGTATCTCTCATAAAAATGAGAATTGGTTTAAAATTATGTGAGTCACTGAATATTTGGAAAGCAAGTCTTTTCAATAAATGCAGGTTTTTCATAAGGCAACTCTAATTAAAGAAATGCTTATGAACCTAAAGAAATATGCCCTCGAATAACTTTTATTTCAGGTAATAAGAGAAACATGATTAAAATACCACTTTTACCTCACTAATGCAAATGCCTCTAAGTTAAGTTACTTCAATTCTTTTCCTTCTCAATCCAGCTGGCTCTGCACTCCAAAAAGAAGATTCAATGAGAGTTACACATGCGAAAAATAGGATCTTCATCATCAGAAATACCTGCCTGTAGGAATAAATTACCACAAGTTTGTTGTTTTGGGTCTTTTTTCTCTAAGCCATGACTATAGGTATCTCATCTACCTTTCCTTATTGTCATTCTAATCTGATGACAAGTCGCCGCCCTGGAATTTCCATGTATTGCACCTTAGTGCAATTTATGTGCTCAGAGGCACCCAATGACTTGCCAGGAAGATAATGCAGGATCTTTTAGAAGTTTCGTCTCAAACAGAAAGTGAACATTTTGATGCTTCCTATTGGTAGTTTCCATAGAAGAAATTCCTAACATGCATATTGTGCCTGCCAGGCTCAAGACGATCACAAGGAAGATATTTCTCTATTATCATCTATTACACAATAAAATCTATATACAAATCAGTTTCTCCAAGAATTTGTAATAACTAAAGGGTACTGAAAAGTTTTGGATACTTCACACTAGCAGCTGCTGAAGACAGGATGTGATCTTACAAGCTCAAGGTGGGAAAAGTGATATTGAATGCACATAGTGAGTGGGTGACTAGTATACGTCCACTGTGTTTTGCCAAATTCTGACTTTTCTCTGGAATTTGGCATTAAAAAATAACAATGTATATTGTTACTTGCTATTCTACATCATCCACGAGGAAAGGATATGTAATTCCAATTTAGAAAGTGCTGACCCTGGTGAATTGTGAGGCAGAAATGAGATTGCCACCCTGTTCTTCATTCCCTCAGACAAGCTGACCTAGTTATTTTAAGATGTAGGAAGGTATTAACCAGTGCAAATAAAAATAGCATAAAGAGCACTAAAGTAGCTTCTTACTGAGCTGACTGTACTTCCTGTTCTAATTATTTTCACTAAGCCAAGAAAGCTTAGTGAAGGAGAATCGTGAAGGAGCTGATAGCTCCTTCTTTCTTTTTTTCCCCCCACCATGATTCCTGGTACCTGTACATCATGGCTTTGTTCTGGGTAACAACATCTGTATGGAAATCTTCAACAATGTTTTGGGGTTTTGAGTGGGTTCTTATTACATTACTTAAACGAAAAGGAGTTTATTTCTATGGCCTGGCTTAGGTGAAGGTTTCACTGACTGTACAGAGCCTTGATGACTAGTCAGTGAAATCTCTATGGCATTTGAAGTAGATTTCCCAGCCACCCTCAAATTTGCTAACCTATCCAGAAGGAAACTTCTTTTTACCCATGCCTAGATACCACCATGGGAAAACTTGAGTATAACTATATCTACTTACTACTATACTCTCATCCAACTAAAATCAACAGTCAACTAACTTAGCTGAGTGCACTGATTTTTCATTTTACCATTAGATACTGACCATTGTGTCAGCTGTTTTGTGGTTATAAAAAGGCATTCAATTCAATTTTTATGTAAGCGATAATGACTTCAGACTATGCATCTGAAGCTTTTATCCAAGATGGCTTCAGATGCATAGTCACTGATGAAAGTGTAAAGTACAGAAAATTTCATATTAAGTGTACAGCAATGAGAACATGACTTAAAGAGGAGGTTAGGCTGGCAATTCGATTCTAGCAGGCTCAATTACAGTAGAAGTTAATTTGATAGGGATCATAGACCTACACTGTAGCCAATTAGTAGGATGAAACTAGAGTACACATAACAAAAGGGCCTGATAATAAGCAAAGTGCTTAGGAACAGAAGCCAAATGAAAATGAAATAAAAGGCTGTCATCCAAAAATCTCTGTCTTGAGAATATGGGACAGCCTCCAAATGGATGATTATGGCATTTATCACAAGGTACATTGGGTCAAAATACCCATTATGGTTGGTACAGAAATTTCATAAACAAGAAACATCATAAAGAAAAAGGTGATTTGGAAAAGGAAGAAAATGCTAATCTAATCTGCTGTCATTTCTTTTGGATCTACAAAGGTAACATACATGCTTATATTAATTCTGCCTTTCAGATCACAATTCCTTGTCTGAGTTAGGATCCTGCTTGCTTTAGGTTTGGTAGTAGTACTTTAGGGTAGAGAGGTATTTCCAGAGGCTGGTGCAACCTAGAGTGGTGAGGGAGCCAATAAACTTTATCAGTGACAGTTCCCCCTGACAGGCAGTTGAAGCACATCAGATTAAAAATTAAATACCTTGTAGTATGAGGTGGATTTGTTCTAGCTGCAGGAGAACAAATGGAGGGATGGACACTTAGCCCCAAACACGGGCAGTGCAGGGTGACACTGCAGGTAGATGGCATTTCAAGGCATAATGGTAGTAAATAAGATTTCTGCTTTCAGGTATAATGCTGCAGAATGACTTTGGCAAGCTGCAGATGGTGTTACCAGAACCTAAAAGAGTTACAGTAAATAGCGTATGTCAGGTTGGCAATATGGGCTATTGGATGATTCTTGTGGAGACTGACCCAAATGGCACAAGGGCACAATGAGGGGATGAATCAATAAAGCCTCTAGGAAAGCAAATACTCTCCTAAAGAATGACTCTTGAAAAGGTTTGGGACAGAAGGAATGAAAATGGCATTGCAAGGAGAAATAGCAACAGACAGACCCTACCACATTAGGGTTACCAATTCTGAGGGTGTTTGAGAGACAAGAGACTTATCAAAGAAAGTGCATTTGAGATCATGCTGAGGAGTCCAATTGGAACCATGATAATAGATCCATTTTAAGGCCTGAAAAGACCTTTATGTTTATTACTTTTGTAATACAAGCCAAAGCACCTTATCTTTTAATTTTGCATTAAGCTGCTAATATATATTATCTGAGATGTTTAAACTAAGAAGGCTTCTTTCTAGAAGATTTCAAATTGTTAAAAATATATCATCTTTCCCTTGCTTAAAGTGTGTCCTTTGTTACTTATTAATTTTGTCTTTGTGGCTGCCAACTATTTCATCATCTTGCACATATTTCCTGCTGATTTAGAGATCAACGCATGGATGTCTTTTGCTCATATTCAGAGGTGGATAATTCTTCATCATGTGATGCAATAATCAGACTCCTAACCTTCTTTTGGGTGACTCAGATGCATTACAGAAGTGTGTCAGTCAATGTCAATGCCTTTAACCAAAAAGTAATTTTATTAGTAATTGTTTGGTTGATAAAGCCCATCTTCTTTCCCCCATTATAAACTAATTAATTAATTATTATTAATTAGCATTAATTCTAATTTTTCTTAGTTTTATCCATATCTCATCCAAAATCAGTGCTTTCTTAGCTTTTCATAAGGCAAATGTCAGGCTGTTCATCTCAGCATTATCTTAATTATCCTATTATCCTGCTTTCCAGTCATTAACCTTCTTCCAGACAGTGGACAAAGCAAATCAAAGACATGGATGGAAAATCTGTGGCATGCATGCCATAAAGAAATTTAGCTAAAGAGCTCCTGTGCCATAGCTGGGAATAAACCCTGTAGTTTTCAGAATGTCAGGGCTGTTACACAGATAAATAGTGACTTGTTCCTCACAAAGTAAAAATGGGGAATCTCTGAATCTGCTATAAAAAGTTGTAAAAACACTCACTGTGGTGTTGTATGGCTGTGGATGAGCAAAACCATTTTAGTTTACACAGGGACTCTCTCTGGGCTTTACAGTCTCTTTAAAACTGAAGGTGCCTAGCCAGGAAAGAAATTCTTGCACGCTAAATTCATCTTAGTCTGGATTTTGAGTTTTGTTAATAAAGAACAAATTTCTTAGAAAATTTTCCATGGTTTGCTGCTGAAAACCTCCTGGGAACTGAATTTTAATTCATCATGCCTGTTGTGGGTAGGCATCTCCTGGTAGAGATCTCTTTCCGCAGTGGACAGTTCAGGTCAGATCAGACATCAGTCTTTTAGAACATGTTCCTCTTTATTCTTAATGTATCAGGCAAATACAGGTTCATTTGATGGTGTTTCATGATGAGACATCAAATTATTAATACACATCAGTTCAGAAAAATTTTCCTGGTATTACTCAAGGTAAAAAACTCTTATAATGTGTGAAACTGACTGAGGGCAACATTCAGCTTACATTCTCCTGTTATATTTTCTAAAAAGAGGGTGTATGTTAAAATCAGATAATTTCATTTATTGTAAAAGGAAATTGTTTACTATTTTTTTCCAATAAATTTTGAGAATCTGCTTGGAAGGAAATGGTAGTGATAATATTTTCACTGTTCTTGTAGGTAACAGTAGATTTCATGTTATTTTTGTTAGTCTTCCCTGAAATTTCAGCTGCAAGTTCATCTATTGAAGGATTTGACACATGAGAAAAAGCATCGGATATACAATATTAGTCTAGCAGATTGCAGATTTCCACAGGATTAAAAAAACCAAACTGTGCTGTTTGAAATATTCTTCTGAATTTATGGACATCAGACAACAATCTGGAAACATACTAGCTCAGTTTGTAATGCTATAGGAACCACTTCAAGTATCACTCTAATTCTTGTGGCATTAATGTTGATGATAAACATGAAAAAAGAAATGCTTTCAGGATGTTGAAAGAAGTAGGTATGCTGTGGTGGCAGAAATGCAGAAAATGCTATTAATTCTTCCTTATAGGCTCTCCATGGAGAGCAACTGTATTCCAAGTCTATCCCACTGCTTTAAACCCTCATCTGAGTTACATGATAATTGTGCCTTGCTCCCTATTGATAGATCTGGAGTTTACATGAGTCATGGTGTAATTCTGAAATTTGTACTGTTAATGACACATAGAACTACCTTCTTAATTTAGCCATCACAGTTAAATGTCTGAAGCTCAGTGACATGAATCCCCTGGCTTAAAATTTCCTGACTTGGTGTCGCTGTTTGCAAAGTAAAGGTGGTTGAGAGAAGAATGCCTTCATTCAACATGGCTCAAGTGAGATTTTTCATTAAGGTAGTAGAAATGTAGAAAAAATCCCTTCGGAAAATGGCTCTGGAGGTCATCTGGAGCATCCTTACCAGCAACAGCTGATGATGGCTCCTAGTGGACAGTCTGGTTTTTAGTTACTATCTTGCTAAAGGTTAGGTTCCTGTACAGGGTGAAGAAACAAAAGCAAACAAACAAATCCAAACCAAGCCAGAAAAAAAACAAAAACAAAAAAAAAACAAACAAAAAAAAACCCCAAACAAAACCAGAACACCCCCAAAATAAAAAAAAAAAACCAAACAAAAAATACGCTCTCCCAAAAAACAAAACCAAAACCAAAAAAACCCAAAACAAAACCAAACCAACAGCAACAACAAGACCACCCCAAAAACCAAACCCCAAATCCCATTACCTTTAGTGTAGCTATGATGGCTCATTCATAAAACTTGATAAATATAATCATGTCATAGTGTGATTAAGGAATAAAACCAAGTGGTTTTACTCAAAGATTTCTACATTTAGAAAATTTATATAGGAAAAACAGCTGAGATGATGTAATAGCTGAAGTACTTCTAAAGGTGAGCAGTGTGGGACATAGTTAAATCTAATTAAACACACCAAAATTAGCATACAGACAAAGTGTAAAAATAAATGTAATCACAGGGGAAGAATAATTCTAATTAAATTTTCCAAAAAAGTCAATTAAAAAGACTGTATTTAAAAATGAGAAAAATATCTATGTAAGACCTTGGGGAGGTTCATTAAAAAGTAACTACATAAGCTGAGAAAAGACTTACCCACCTTTGTTGCCTATCTTCATTCCCAATTGCAGAAATATCTGGTTAAACCGAAGTCTTCATGATCATACTGCTATGAAAATATCTACAAACACAATGTATTGGTTCTTTCCATACACATGCATTCCTTAGAATGATTATTTTTTGCTTTCACTGAATGTGTTTTGGTATTGGAAACTAATGAATGAGTAATTTTTAAACTAATGCTTTAAAGCATCAGCACTAGACCCAAACAGTCCCTAGTGACTACAGGAGATTACTAGCAAAGCTGTCCAGCAGCATATGGTAATAATAAATTGGGTAAAACTGCAGTGCAAGTTGTAGTTGAAGCACTATAAATGATGCTGCTTTCAGACTGAGGTTAGTACACCTAATGCTGTTGTAACCCACCACAAACAACAAACACAAGGTGACTGAGAGACTGAAGAAATCAAAGGAGTTTGTATACAAGATTTAATAAAGCATGTCACCTGATGACAGCATTATTCTCTGGTCTTATGACTTTGTCTTCCATTTCTCAGATTTTTCTATTTATGACAGAATACACCTTAACTGTTTGGTGATGCTGCACTTCCATTATCTGCTGTGTCTGCCCCTTTTTTATAATAACTCTTCTGAGGTACTTTTTGTGTTTCTCATATAATACAACATAGGAGAGAATTTCTTGGCTCCCTTCCTGGCTCCAAGGTGTTTAATGTAAAAGCTGATGCACTTTTTAATGTTCTGCACATCTCCAGTATTAGAAAGTCAGCCTAAACCCTGGAAACATTAACTACCTGTTTACAGATTTAGAACAGAATATCAACTAGCTTGATTTTTTTTTTTTTTTTTTAATCCCTAACATTCTTTTCCTTTTTATTTTTAAGATCTGACAGGCCTGGAGTTGTGGAACACTGTCACTAGAGAGTGGTCACAATAGAAGCTGCAAGTGCTCACCTATGCCAGTTGGTGCAAACAGCTACAGGGATGCAAACAGCCCTCTCAGGACTATAGGTGCTTCTACTATCCCAACCAATAATTATAAAAATTGGGAAAAGAATACAAAACCCTGGGTCTCAGATAGTTTGCTTATCAAAAGTGTTTTTCAGTTTGCAGAGCACCTCTTGAAAATGAGGCTGGGACACCTCAACTTCTGCAACTGCTGGCATTGCATAAGTATTTAGATCTTTCACCATAATTGGTTTCCAGTTTTCTTTAGCTTGCTGTCAGAAGTCTCCTCTGCCTGATTTTCTTCCTTCCCATGCTGCACTGTTCATGTTTTCTACAGATGTGGGAAGCAGAGGTTAAACCCTTTCCTCCCCCCATTCCCATTTTTGGTCTGTTTTCAAATAATGATGCCATTATCTTTCAGCAGCAGGACTGGATAGCATTAGGTGTCTCCATTCATTCAGTACATCAGTCAAACCAGCCAAAGAATATATTAGATAGAATCACAACTTTATCTGTCCAATACATAATATACCAATGTAGCAGAAGAAGGGCTGCTCAAATTGATTGAATTGGGTTTTCCTGCAGAGCTGCTTTGTGTATAGTGGGAAATATTCTGTATCAAACAATCTACATGAACAGCAGTCACAGTGTGACTAATCTCAGCAATGCTAATACTGAATCTCAGGAAACTTGAACAGGAGGATCAATGTTCCCCTCACTTCATATAAATGGCCTATATTATAAAATCCATCAGATAAAGGTTAGCTACTGCTACATTTAGAGCCTAGCATGAATGACACAGGTGGGGTGTAGCAAACATACACCCCAATCTCACAGGTAAGAAACCTTAGATCTAAGTGACTAAAGCCATCAGTAAGCATGTCAGCCATCTTAAAAGAAATTTTAAACATTTACAAAAGCTTCCTTCTGTTTCATATTATTTATTAAACAGTGATCTCCATATAATTTTTTTCATACTGAACTTTTTGTGTCACTTTAAAACAATATGTTAATCACCTGGGCCAACTGCAGAAGGACGAAGTGAAGATTCCAGGGTGGTGGAAGATTGTCAACATTAGCCTGCAGAGAAAATAAAAATCCTAGAAACAGTGCCCAGGGGAGTATGAAATTGAAACTTCTGCCAGGAAAAGCTTTCAGCTGAAGAAAGCTTATTTGAGCTTTCTCTCATGGCATGTAATAACGGGTTTGCACAGTTTTCTTTTCCAGGTTGTTTAAGGCTAGAGCTGGTGGCTTTGATGCACTTTGGCTGAGGCAGGAGGGAAGATGAGCTCCAAGGATTTGCTTCCCTGAGGGAGATAGTGTTTGGCACAGTGGGAGAAGAGAGCAAGAAGTAGTGAGCTGAAGAACATGAGTTCAGCTCCCCGCTGCCACTGCTTTTTTATTCTGCTGTTCTCACTAGTGCTGCCTCTACAGTTTGAGCAGTTAGTGGTAGATAATTTCTGTTNATTTTTCCTTTTTTCTTTTTCTCTTTACTCTTCAAGTTTTAAAAGGTAACTTCCAAGTAATTCCTCTTCTGTTCTAATACTGAGGCTTTGTGTACTGGCTTCTCCCAACAGTTGTGCCAGGATGGTGCTGCAGTGGGGCCTGTCTTTTACTCTGTTCTTCCCCCTTTTCTACCATGCCAAAAATTACACTGATAGAACTTTTTGATTTAGACCTTTGTTGTCTCAAAGAAAGAGAGGGAATTATTTATAATCAGAAGGGGATAGGATTTCATCACTGTAGATTGATGCATATTTTAGAGCATTCACCTTTAAGGTGTCCAGAATACAATCTGCTAAATCTTCTGTGGATTGTAAATTTCTGGAGTTGGGCTACTTTTTTTTCTTTTTTGTCTGCTGAGGAAAGCTTTATGATGACTATTACTTTATCTTGTCTGTAGCACTGTGGAACTGGGCCTCTTCTTCCTATTAGGAAGCCTTTTCTTTACTTTCATACCAATAAAGTGTTTCTTAGACCAGGGTTCATTCCTAATAAGCAACTTGAGAATTTCACCTGAACGAAGAAATATTTTTCCCTTTTGTGTGCCCTAAGCTTCAGAATATCAAGGAGCCCACATGCTTTGAATCTAAGACAGAGCTTACAATCTAACAGCTTTTTTATCACTTTCCATCAAGCAAAAAAGCCTCCAGGTGGATTAAGCTGTGTGTATAAGAAGCTTACAAGGTAGCAGGTGTTGAGCCCCAGTAAAGGTCATTCTATTAGGGCTATTCTCTTCTCAGACACAGCTTTCCTTGTGGACTCCTGTAAAACTGCCACTGAGACATTGGTGCACTGCTTTACAGGGCAGGGATGTTGAGCAAAATGCTGAAGCATGAACAGCATATTTGCCCAGGGATTTTAGGCTGAAGTCTAGCTATAGGAATGTAGCCCACATAAAATACAGTGGCACTGCTAGAGACTGGAAACAGGGTAGGAAAGATACCTTCCCATGTTTCTGGTCCAGCCATCCAAAAAGGTCCAGATTAGGTAGACAGGGTGTTGTCAGTATACCACAGAAAAAGTTGTAAGTTGTTAAAAAGAATTAAGACTCAAAATCCTTGTATTATGTCTGAGAGCCTGGAACGAGCTTGAAACATACTCGATGCGTCCCATTGTCTATTGTTACTAGATCAAAGGAGAAAAACTTGCTGTAAAAATGAGTAAAATCATGTGACAGATCATGCTGCCAGACATTTCAAGGCATGAGCAGACAGCATTCAGTCAGCACTCTTGGATCATATTTCTGATAGTATCTTCACAAAAACAAGGATCAGAAACAGAATTTCCTTTTCTTCTTCTTTTTTATTTTTTTTTTTCTTTTCTTTTTTTTTTTTAATGGGAATGATGTAACATGAGGAGCTCCAGCCATACATGCCATACAGCCTTCTTGCCCAGACTGCACTGTGTAGCTTTGCCCCTAGGTGTGGGCTTGTCAGGAGTGAGCAGGAGGTGAAGGGTGGAAGAGGCCAGCACAGCACGGTGATACTTTCAACATTTGATAAAGCTGCTCTACATGACATCTCAGAGAGGAACAGTTTGAAAGGCTTTAGTCAAACTTGGGCTGTTTCAAAGCACACTGTATGAAATCTTGCACGCCTATTTAAAAATTGAAGCTGAAGAAGTGACTTGCAGCAATCATCCTTCTGAAAACTGAACTGGTCTTATAGAAACCAGACTATACTGCTGGAAAGAAATGGTGGGAAATCTAATCAGATAAGCACAAACAGCAATGAATTCAAAGTCTCGGTGTATCTGTGAAGGAAAAAACCTGCCAGACAGTTATGCTAAGGACATTGCAGATAAGTCAAATGGTTTTGCTCTTTCTATCTTCACTTCAAGTATCTTGAGCAAATACCAGTTTTCAGCCAGTAAAGATGAGCCATTGATTGATTGACTTGTCAGTAAAAGAAATGTTACTACCAGATGATCAGTCATGATGATAAATCATCTGAAAATATATGCATAAATGTTGTGAAGGATCTTAAACTAGAGAGACTGAACTACTGGGAAGAAAATACTAAAGTAATCTATTATACCAGAAGACAAAAAGTAGCACAGGGCTTAGTTGTCTGCAGATTTTCTGCAGATTTATATATGGCTAGAATAGATCCACTTGAGAAGTAATTTGGATTTCTGAGAAATCTTTGATCAGCAAGAAGCATTACTGCAAGTTTTGTAATGGGCTTTTCTAAATGTGGGAAGCTCAGTGGTGTGAGTTTTAAAAAGTCATTGAACATCAGCTGGTCCAATAGCAATTGCCTGTGTACGTGCCCTTAGCCTACAGCAAGAGGGAGGAACTTTGGATTGCCTATATCCTCTTCACAGAAACAGTGCAACTCTCCTTGGTTTTGTAGAATGCTATAAAAAAGATATGTTAAGATTCCTTTTATCTGTTCCACAAAGACATGAACAGAACTTATTTCATAAAATAAAAGGAGAGTCGGTTGAAATAGATTAAGAGAGTCACTTTGTAGGCAATGGATAAGTAACCTAGTGGAAACAGGTCATATGAATCCTCACAGTTCTCATTTTAGTCATGTTTAGACATCTCTGTGCACATTCATATTAGATGGAGATAAAACCAACCCTGGGGGCAAACAGACCTTTAAGCTTTGGAACAAATATTGTTCTCTGAGTTATAGGGTAAGGAGGAAACTTAGGGCAGTTCTAGGCCCTACCTGTTCACCAAAGGGTTTCCTTTGTTTAACCACTGTAGATTTTTGTATTGGCTTCCTGATAGAGGGGTCCAATATGACAAATCATGTGTTTTTTCCTTATGTGATATGGCTATCAGTTGAATCGTACATTAGATCATGGCACCATGGTGGACTACTGCTTGAAGTTACTGACCTTGGCATTTCAGCAGCTCCACTCGCTCTTATTCTTGCTGAATTTTGAAGTCCCTGTAGATTTGGTGGTGCAATTGTTCATGTTTCTTTTAAACATACTCTTCATGTTGATCCTGCTTGGCAAATTGTAGTGAGCTTGTGAGCTTTGAAGGTTGGCTTGAAAACTGTGAACATCTGAAGACCTTGTGCCTTTTCTTCGCTTTAAATATTTTATCTTCCAGCTTGGAATTATTCATTGGATTAACATGTGAACTGCTCCCATTGGAAAGAGACTGGCTGTGAGGATTTTCCCTGTATTTCTTCTTGAAAGGAGACTGCTGATGTTAGGAGCCACTGTTCTTGTATCATGGCTGGCATTGAGAGAGCGTTTTCTCCAGAGAGATACTCTTTGGTTGGGAGCAGCTGCTGTTGGCAAGGCTGGCTGGAAAAGATCTTGTCCCTGGTGGTTTGGGCTGAGTGGAGACCCTGTTGCAGGGAAGCGTTGCTGCTGGAGCAGAGCCAGGGTGGGGTGAGTGAGCATGGGAGACTCTTAGCAGGAAGAGCTTCTCTCACAAAGAGCCTGCCCATCCCCGATGTCCTTAACCAAGCAGGGCTCTGGGGGCTGTGGGTTCCCAGCGCGGCAGCGTGTCTCTGGGGATGGATCTAATTGCTGGGATTGCAATAAAGGCTTTGTCTTGATGTGTGTCAAGTGTTTGTTTACGTTGTCTAACGATGATTTGTATCACACTTAGAGCATGTTGGATTTAGTTCAGCCACTGTTATCATATTTAATATTTTAGTGTGTGTTTAATAGAGTGAAACCTGCACAATTCTCCACCTCTATTAGGCATCCCCTGTCTTAGGGAGCAACTTTAAGACATCCCCTGAGTTTCTCTTGCAGTTTTGTCTGACCTTTAGTAAAAGAGACCCTCAGCCAAGCTACTAAGCTTTGCTGCTCCCGTGGGTAAACTGCCTAAGACAGGTTTCAGTCTGTTTCACTAATAATAATTTGTTTTTCTTCTGTGTGAATGTGTGTAGGTTGTGCATGGTCTGGCTCTTTTTTTCTTATTTCAGTTCTGTTCTACAATGACTCTGTTCTATTCTGCATTGGGTTACTCAGCAATAAAAATATATTTAGATTATTTAATTTCACTGATTTCTTTTAAGAGAAATAGTGTATCATGCACAAGATGGAGTTAGCTTATGCACATACAAGAAATGTATACATATACACAATTTCTTTAGCATTTTTTGAGGTCACTGTTAATTATTTCACCTCCCTTTTCTATTTATTGCTATTTTAGATTTCAATGAATGTTTTGTATTGTGATGAATAGTACATGTCTGGGACTTACACAGGATTTTACTTCTGGCACAATTAACTCCTTTGGGGTTTAGAAGTAAAAAAGCAGTTTTTGAATTCTATTTTAATTCAATTTCTAGAAATTAAAGATTGAATTTTATGCTGTTAACCACTCTTATCTATGGACAGTAAGAGAAAATACCTTCCTAATATGGGCTACATGTTATCTGCACAGAAAGAAGCTAATATGCTCCTAATGGACAGAAAGGGAAACCAAGGAACATGAAGCTACCTTTTCACAGCAAATTTTAGTTTTTTGTTTAGCAGTGCTGATCTAGAGACACTAATGTACCTGCAGAGGGCCCTGGAGGGTGTGCCAGCTTAAATAATATGCTGTAGCCTGTGTCAGAGAGCTCTAGGGTTCAGCTGACGTGGAATTCAGGCTCATAGACCTACTTGAAAACCCTGCTGAGATTCTGGAGTTGGAACAGAGTATTTCAGGGTACCACACTGTATATCTGAATCTTAATTATAAGACTGTGCTCACTTTATTTCTTTGGTTTGTTTGTTTTTGTATGGTTTTGTTTGTTTTTGTTTGGTTTTTTTTTCTTTTATAGAATTTATCTGGATCTCCATTATGTCTTTTTTTTTTTCCCAAATTTACTCTTGATACTTGTTCTAGCCAGTTCAGCCTTTGTTAGTTAGAGGGCATCAATCCTGTATTGTCAATGCAAACTAAACAACTTTTTTTTTTTTTTTCCCCTCCATGTATGGATTTATTTGGTGATGTTGAAAAAGGTCCAGCAGGAAACAAACTGTCAATTACTTTACAATCTCTCTTTCCTCTGGGTTTAGTTAAGGGATTATTCAAGAGGCAGGGAAAATGTATGTTTATCATGGTGATGATTTTAATTCTAAATAATCTATGATTACAGAATCATACAATGGTTTGGGTTGGAAGGGACCTTAGAGATCCTCTCCTGCCATGAGCAGGAACATCTTCCACTACACAAGGTTTCTCAAAGTCCAGTCCAACCTGGCTCTGAACACTTCCAGGCTTGGGCAACCACAGCTTTTCTGGGCAATCAGTGACAGTTACCAAAAACATCACAGTAAAGAATTTCTTCCAAATATCTAAACTAACCCAATTCTTTTGGTTTAAATAATTTCCTCCTTGTTCTGTCACTCCATGCTCTTGTCACAAGTCCTTCACCAGTGCTCTTGGTCCCCGTTTAGGTACTGGAAAATCACAGTGAGGTTTCCTTGCAGCCTTCTCTTTTCCTAGCAGAACAACCCCAGCTCTCTCAGCTGTCTTCATAGCAGAGGTGATTTATCCTTCTAATCATCTTGGTGACCCTTCTCTCGGCTTCCTCCAGTAGGTCCACATCCCTCCTATGTTGAGGCCTCCAGATCTGGACTCGAGGTGGAGTGTCACAAGAGTGGAATCACCTCCCTCAACCTTCTGCCCAGGCTGCTTTTGATGCAGCCCGGGATACAGTTCTCTGGCAACCAAAAAATTATTTTGTTGACTCCAAGAATATATGCATTGATGCTTGAGCTTCTAATGCTAGTTATGTGTTTTAATTTTTTAAGAAAAGAAAAAAAATACTCTGGCAATAACTGCTGTGAGTCACATTATAGCTGCAAATGTGTTTTGTGCCAGGAAAGAAGGAAGTCAAGAGAGAATCTGAGCAGTGAAACTGCCTTACTGATTTTGCTTTGTCTGCAGAGGCTTTGCACAACCTCTTACCTGGTCCTCCCAATGGCAGGAAAAAAATGGGGCATGGGAAGGGGGAATTGGTTGTGATGTGCATATATACATATGAACATGCAGGTATTTCCACATGAATAAAACTGTGGTGCTTACTAGAGCTGCATGTACTGTCCCAGGCTAGATTAAAAATGAGTTTGCATATATTTTCTGTCAGGATCATTTAACTTTAAAAAAAAAAAATGGCTTAAACATAGGAACAACACACAAAATAAATCCAATCCCTAAGCTTCCTGCCCTCCTTTTTTTCTCCCATTGGAACCCAGTAATCTCACTTGTAAATTTATAATCAAGGACAGGTCTTGTTAGCTCACTTAAGCTAGAGGTATAGAACCAATGTATCATTATTATTTGACTTCAATGTGTCATCAGGTGGTACCCAAATAATAATAAAAAAGCTTCAAGTGCGTCTTTGAAAATTTCGCTGTTCAATACATAAATTGATAAAATTTACTCAGAGTTTTCTTCTATTGAAAAAACAAGAATCGGGCAAAAGATGTTTCTGTTTAATGAACAAACACTGTCCAGATTTGAGAGTAAGTCTGGCTTTGAATACATTCAAGGTTCAGACTATATCTTCTGTGCATCTGTAATCCCAGTGCACAACACACTGCATAAATTACTTGTGTTTTGAAAGTGTGGCATGTGCAAAGAGGTTGTCTTGGCTCAGAGGTATGTGCATCCTTTTGTATCCTTTAGTACTTCCTCAGTGCCAGCTGGGACATAGATTATTTGGATATAATTTGAATCCAAATTCTTGTATATGTTTTTACACACCAACACACATGCACGTGTAATGCACCTGGCTCAGGATTTTCCAAAGCCCACCATGAGGCTGGAGCCTAAATGAAGGACCTGGGTTTTCAGGGCACGCTGTACATCTCATTCTAGATGGCTGAAGGTCATCTGCTCAATGCTATTGTTTTCTTTTGACAGTAGGACTCTGCATCCCGCAAAACCCTTGTGTTTTCCTCATAGAAATGAGGACCCAAGTAAGTGTTTTGTCATGGTTGGTGACACTGATAAGAGGAAGCCTTGTGAAGCATAACACACTATCAAAAATTATCTTTCCCCTACCCGCAACACATGTTAAATTAGCCAATAAGCCTTGAAGGTGTGTGTACCTGATGATTAATTTATATTATTTTGTGGATGTTTTTCTTTGGAAAAAAAGCTTCTATCATGCTAGATTTACAGCATTGCAGAATTTCACAATGTTGCAATGCTGTCTTCAATTCAGCTGCCTAATATTGAAATTTCACACACAATAATTGGCTGACCTTCACAGCTATGGCAGAAACTAATTAAAGCTGTAAGGCCTTGCTAGCTATGCTTTTGTGTGAAATGTGAAGTTTGGTGATAATGAAATATGGGGTGCAGATGCTATTGTCTCGGATAGTCTGTGTCCTTGGTTCACGCTAATGAAGAACAGCAATTATTAAACAAAACATATTTTCAACCATTAATTATTTGTGTTTGATAGACTAAATGTTGCAGCAGCAGCTCCTTCCTCTTCACTTCTTCAAAAAGTCATTTAATGTAATTTTACAAGCAAATGGGAGAGTCTTGAGGATGCTGGAGACTTTTACTGTGTTTGGAGGGTTGGTTTACACTCATTCTGTGGTGCATTGCACAACAAATTGCACCAGAAATAGAGGAGTTTTTTAAAGGGGATGATATTAAAGTTTGGGAATTTTATTCCTTTAGACAGAATCTGAATAACACAATCATTGTTTCTGTTGTTAGATTCATAAAGGAGACATAAATGAATACATACACTGGGCTTTTATGGGTGGATGGAGAAGGGCTATATCCTGCAGTCCATCTTCGTTCACCCTTTAAACGTGTCATCTGTGATCTCACTTACTTTAACAAAAGCAGAATTTGATTTTTAATTATGATTGATTGGCAAAGCTGCTCAGGTGTCCTCTCATTCTCAAGAATGACTGTTGGGAGAACTTTGAGAAAATAATTTTGATTTCTCCCACTGAGTTGAAATGTGGACTGTGTGTATGTATCCATATTTTTCTGTTATCTTTGTGTGCTTAGTACTGTAGTTTCATAAATTTGGAACAGCATTGACTGCAATGGTTAAGAACCATTGTGATTTGTCTTCCAGTCCCCTCAACTTGTTTTTGTTCTTTCTTTTTTTCCCCTGTACCTCCTGCCAATCCTTTTCTGTGTCATTCTCCCCTATGCTCTGGCTATGAACAGCCATCTCTCCTTTCCTCCACTAGGGTGATCTGTTTAATGTCGATAGGGTATGATCTTGTTCTACTTGAGGGTTACTGTCTGCTCAGATTAGCTGGAGGAAGGACTTCACACTTCTTGGAGATACCCTGCTAGGCCAGGTGTGACCTGTGGCTCCTTCACTTAACACTTGATTCACCTTTTGGATGTGGAGGGTGGGTACTTGTGGTGCAGTGCTTTGTTCGTTTTGTTTTTCCTTTCTCTCGTTCTCTAATGCTCTAAAGCTTCCATGCCCACTGCAAGCAGCAATGGTATGTCTACCAAGTTGAATGGAATATGTGCAGTTTGAGATGACAGATGCCACCAGCGACATGTACGTGTGACAAGGTGTGCAGCAGTTATTAATGCTGGGGGGTCATGGTGCTAAAGGCATGGAAGCAATTAAAATGTGGGAGATGCCATTAGATATCATGACCTTCCCCCTACTGAAGTGGTTGACTTAAAAAAACAGCAATTAAAAAGACTTTAGTGATAATTCCTATAGAATTTCTTAGGAACTGAATGACTCCTCTGAGCATCCCAGCATGGTCATCGAACAGCAGAGTTCTTCCATTAAAGTGGTGTTTTGTAGAGAAAAACTATGTAAATATTTGCTGTTTGCTTCAATACTGTTGCTGTTCACATGTTCTTAGCATTTGAAACATCAAGTTTTCATCAATGAAATATATGTAATGATATTCAGAGATGAAACTGTTGTTCAGGAGGTACCATTATATTTTTGTCCATTCTTGGAAATACAGTATTGGCCTGCCTGGCAGCCATAACATATAGAAGCATAATTATTTACAGAAACCACTATTTGAGAGGATTCTTTTGTGTAAGCATTCAATTGTGAGTTTGTAAATAAGGGTTTAAGAAAAGAGCATATGTATGTGCTACATACTTATGCATCTTGAATAGGTGTTGTTACCTCTACTCAAAAACAAAGAAGGAAAACTGAGACAGAGACTTCTTATTCCTCCTCACTGGACTGATAGCTAGAAGTTGCTTCATTTGTTGTTTTTGTGATTAAGTCTCTCTGAGGGTCTTAGCACTTTAAATACCTAAATCTCTTCAGATCAGTAACATACTTCCTCAGCTGGGCATTTTACATTCTCCAAACAAGCCAAACAGCAACTTGTTCAGGATTGTCAATAATGATGATCACTAGATTTTCCTGCACCTGCAGTACTCCTCCTAGAATTAGTGCCACAGGGAATCCAGAAATGGTATCAAATCCAGGTAGATATGGCCAGCTGGCTCTCAGTGATGAATCCTAGTCTTTAATATGTGTGTGGTTCTCTTCTTCACCAGGCTGCCTGAAGAGCAGCCCTGGATGTAGGGGACATCTGCCCTTCCAGCCCAGCCTTGACCACAGTGCCTTCTTTCCAATGTCACTATTGGTCACAGAGGTTTTCAGATGACTTGGCTTGTGTATATTCATGTAGCCTCCTATAAATGCATTTAACATATTATATAGACCTTGACATACATGCATGAAAAACAGAGGTACTGTCAGCATTTGGTGGCTGTAATAAGGATTGAAAGGTAAAGGAACAATACGTACTGATAATACAACACTGTTACTATAAAACTGAAGTTTTCCATGCTTTTTTACTCATGTCTGTTCCAGATTGTTATGGCATCTTGGCTGTAGCAAGTTGCTCCTTGAACCTATAGCACATATATGGAAAAGTCCAAAGCTATGGATGGGGTGTGTGCATGTGTGTGTTTGGGTACACATGCATGCAAATTGCACAAGGCAGTTTCCTCTTAGTTTCACTTTTCAGCTTCTGATGTTTACTGTGACAAATTTCAGTAACAGGGGATTTTCTATGCTGATTTCTTTGTGAGGCCAGCTGTATGACAATCATATATTGAATGTTTTTGAGTGACCTGCTTTTTGTGACTTTTAAAAGAGAATCTGGCGTAGAAGAGTGAAATTAAATGACTAAGTCCTCTCTTGCACTTGAAATATATTTGAAATTTCCCGAAGCTTTCCTTTTTGCTAAACAATATTAAAACTATAGCAGGAATATCAAATTCAACATTCCTGATGCAATCTGACAAACGCATGGAACACAATTGCTTGTAGGAGTGGTGTTTACAAGGTGCAAAGATGTCAGTGTGCAGGGTGGAGAGGTGAGGTTTTACAGCTTGGTTAAAAGGATATTCCCTGCGATGTAAATTATTTAGCAAGCAGGGCTATAAGGAAGTAAAACTAATGAAAGAACAGCAAACTACTAATATTCTAATCCTGGAGAATAAATCAGCTTTTTAAAAACCCAAACCCAAAAACTATAGGAAATTGTTTCCAATGGTTTGGCAAACACAGTAGTTTACTTTGTTACTATTTGTCCTTCTGACAGTATAGAGAAACTTGTGTGTGCAAGTGTGTTATATACCGGTTTTGTCTTTTGTGTTCACAAAGAAAAATGGGAAGTAATGTATACGTAGGTGCTTCTGACTATGCAGATTTCAGCTCCTTAAAATAATTCCCTGGATTTCTTTGATTGATGATGTGTCAGCTCATATCACAGCTATGGCAGAATCTGAACATGAGGCTGAAATTTCCTGATTGCCTCTGTTATGTGAACTTTTTTGAGCACTTGATCACTAAGACTCCCAGTTTCTCTTTCTTCAAGTGTTTTGACATCTACAGGGTTAAAGATCCAGGGTTAGTATCTTCAGAAAGCTCTATTGTGAAGTTTAGTAATTGTGAAGTTTAGTAATTGAAACCAATAACATAACAACATTAAATCATTCACTTTTTTTGTTTGTTTCGTTTGTTTTGTGTGGGGTTTTTTCTTTGGGGTTTTTTTTTGGTTGTTTTTTTTTTTTCTTT
>VWZN01000707.1:8916-27013 GCA_013396955.1 Regulus satrapa | reverse complement strand
TTTTTTTTTTTTTGGGCAGGAACAGTTGTTACTTCAAGCCAGTTTCTAATGATTTCAAAATAAGGGTCCTAAGGTAACGTGCCAAAAGAAATGCAACAGGGCAAGGTGAAAAACTCTATATTCAAAGTATTAAAAAAAATTTGTGTCTTACCATCATGGTTCCTAAATTTCTAGTAGGCTTTGTCTCATTTAAAAGAACCATCAGATTATAAAAACAGATGTGATTTATTTTGGAAGTTTATTAAATACACATCCTGAGTTCCTAGGTTTTCCTTTTTCAAAATACTGCAGTTTCCATATTAATAGTCCAGACATTGATTGTGTTCTGACACTACATCTTTTGCTCTTAGAATATTAACTATGTGGATAAAACCACTAGTCTGGTTTTAATAACCTCTCCAGTACCGTAAGCATTTTCTGAACCCCAGTGTGAAGATCTGGTGATAAAAGGGATGCAGTGGAAATAAAGATGCGTTGTGAGAGCTTGAGTGAGATTTTCCAGAAGGGCTTGCTGATAGTAAATAACATCTTCATTTGATCACATACAAATGGACATATATGTGTATATGTTCCTTTAGCCATACTTTCCAGTGCTAGTAATTAGTCAAGTGCATTAAATTAATCAAAAAATGAGTGCACACCAATGTAAGAAGGCATACATTCCCTTGTAAGAAGGGAAGAGTTGTTTTTACAGATCCCATGCTTTTTTACCGATCACATGCCCTGGAATGGAATGGGTTTTTGAAAGTTTACAATGCAAGCTGGAAGATCCCAGACAGCCACAATTCTGTGTACTGTGGGAGCCCAGTCCACCATCCTCATGTTAACTTCTTTTTGCCTTTTCATAGGAATTACATACGTAAGGATCAGAGTATTGACTGTACTCTGGTATTTGTCCCATCCTATTTAATTGGACCTTAGTAATAAAAAAAGGCCTCAAAGCCTGATTTTTAAGGGGCAAATCTTGGCTTGTCCATGAGTGAAGTGATTGGCAAAACTCCAGCTAGCTCCAGCAGTGTCTGATTGGACTCCAGCTCACCTCCCTTTGTTTGAATACTATGCACAGCCCCATCCTCTCTCCCAAGAGTTTAATGAATATATTTTGGCATTTTTCAGGGCTGGTATATTCTAGTTTGGTGTGCTACAGTTCTCATGCATTTGATGTTTTGAGGTTATGCAGGGGTTTTTAGGTGTTTTTTGGTTTTTTGGTTTTGGTTTTTTTTTGGGGGGGGGGGGGGGTTTCATTTATAAATTATATCTGCTTTTAAAGAGATTGTTTCTTTGAGCTTGGGAAATCTATCACTTAATTTACTTTAAGTCATGATAAATAAACTTGTATCAGCACAGACGTAGAAGTCATTGAAAATATATTTATATTTTAAATTGAAGTTCAAGGTAATATTTGGATTAATATTTATTTACTGTTTTGTAAATGATGACATATATGACAGCAATCATGCTTTAGTACAAGTGCTTTTCTGTTTTGAATGTCTCGTTAGTTGCTTTGTAGGGCTATACTGTTTTTTTAAGATTCAGGTTCAAAATATCTTCTGATTTCTGCTGTTAGGTTTTTGGCAGTGGGCCAGCTCCAGATATGCATAATATTTCACTGTTAGACCTTGCAAACAGAATATCCTGCTGTGCTAAAGAAAACATTGTGTTTCTTACCACATGAAAATAATCCATCACTTTTCAATCAGCACACATGTATACACTGGTGTACACAGACACACACACACACACACATACCCTTCTACCTGCTTTTCCCATCAGACTCCAGAAAAAATTAATGACTATGATGTGAAGGGTGGACTCTTTGTACATGATCCATTAAAGTACAAATAATCAAAATATATCTAGCATCTGATTTACAAAGCAATGTGGAGTCAGATGCAAGCTGAGGAAATAGACATTTTGAAGACCTCTCTGACCTTGTTCAAGAAGCAGTATTTTTTTGTCGGTTTCAGTGTTACATGGAAAGTGAAAATATAAGTTTAAGGCAATCTAGAACATTCCTTTGCACAGATCTCCACTGCTGCATAGAATGCGTTATAGATAAAAAAGGAAAAACATATGTATTGTACAACCCACAAAATACATGTTGCCTTGTTTAATGTGTGCAGCAAATCAGGAGAGATTTTCCTCCTTGGAAGCTACAGCGAAGGAAGCTTATTCACAGTGGAACACAGGGAATGTGTGGGTACATGCCCACAGGCTGTGGGAAAAATAATATAGGTTCTTTCTTTTTGTTATGTTGTGCTGGATATCACCATGCATTTAAGACTCTTTTTCTCTGCTACTGAAAGCTGGGTGTTTATGAAGGACAGTGATATGTCAGTGGTATAAACCATTTAAAGAACAGAGGTTAAACAAAAGAATAATATAGCTACCTAAATTTGTCCTTTGTTTACAGGCAGAAAACATATTACATACCAGCACACAAGTGCTGAAACAGGAGTCAGTGAAACCGATAACTGAAGTGTAGTAGAGTAAAGATACTCGAGTCCAACTAAGTATTTAGGCAGTATTTCACTTTACAGTAAAGTTAGAACTCCAAGCAGGAGTTAAATCCACGGGCTTTTTCTACTTAAATGTTGTCCTGCACTTCTGAATGTTGTCACTGTAGGATGTCTCTACAGAAAACTGAGAGAGGGACCGCTCAGAAGTGCTTTGCAACACCTGCCATGAATAAATGAAGAGCCTGGAGGTGGGAGGAATCATGGTGCATAACTTTGTGGAAACTCCCTCTCCTCCCTCTGCATTCCTCAATATTTTGCTGAATGGGAATGGATTAGCAAATGTAAGAGGTGTAGGACATAGCTTTATATTCCTATTGGTAATGCGTCAACAAAGTGCACATGGACCATTCTGGTAGATAAGATAATGGGATCTTGGGAGGATCCTTTTTCTCACTGTCTTTCAAGATCTTAATATTTTATCTGCTTGTGCCTTAGATCTAAATCCAAAGCAATAGGGCGTAGCAGCTGAAAGAGAAGCACTAGAAGTGTGCAGTGGGAAAAGTTAAGAAGAGGCACTGAGAACTGGAGAATCACCAAGGCTCCAGGAACCTGGCTTTTAAATCCCAACATTCTTCACTGCTGCTCTTTAAGTATTTTCAGTCATGCACTTTTAGACCACTGAATTTTGACCTTTTGGTCACCCCTTTCTTCCAGATGTGAAAACAAGAGCTTGTCAGTGGAAAAAGGAGCTCTCATCAGAACTGTCACAATGCAATTTGTGACATGAGTCAAAAATCAGAGGTTTACTCTGTTGCCATGATAATACTTGATTAAGATGACTTACCAGGCTGTCACTTCAGCAGTTTTGTTGCCAGCCAGTTATTCTTTACTTTCTTGATTATTTTGTTGTTCTTTATCTAGGTTTAGGAGATTGGAAATTGATGCAATATATTCTGACATCTAAATAAAGCATGAGAACATTTGGCCAGCCTTTTCAGGATTGTTTTTGAAAAACAAATTATTTTCCTTTGGAGATCCATATCGTTCAGCTCCCTTTCCAGTTTTCTTTTTAAACGTGGAACTGTAAGAAGGAGAACAGGGAGAGAGGGTATATAATGAGAAAAAGGTCTAGTGGTTGAAGAAAAATATATCTATTTTCAGGAATGCTGACTCATACCTGACCTTTACAAGGCTGTTAACCACTTTGTACTGATCATTTTACTCACCTATGAGATATATAAAATAATATACTAATTTTGGTTGAAATGAACAGAAAATATGTAGAAAATACCAGAAATCTTTGCAAAATTTTTACTTGTGGAGAAACAAACATTTTTCACTAAATCAAAACTATTTTTCTGACTTTTCTGAGGTTCTTACAAATCAAAGCGGAGTTAACTGAAGCTGTGGTCATTCCAAAAGTCAGGGAATACCATTTGTGGTGGTTTTCTGGTCTTAAATGTGAATGAAGTTTTATTCAAGAGATTCACTTTCCTTGTGTGAAGAGAACAGTTCCGTTTCCTCACATACACTATACTTACACTGTGGAAACAGAATTACACACTGATATAGTTCCATTTCAGCTGGTGACTTTTCAGAATGTTAGCTTTCCATGTGCCTGCCTCTTCAGTGTCTTCACATCGCAATTACAGAAGCATTTGACGTTCTGCATGTATCTGAGCATTTGTAACGCACATAAAATGCCAGAAAATTTAATTTAATGAACAGCTTTTGCATGTGGAGTTATTTGCATGATTATTTTTCATACAAGAATGTTTTCATTCAGCAGAAGCTGAAGAATGATGTCAGAAAATCCCATTAATTAATCTTTAAGAATAGCTTGCCTATTTTAACTCCAAATTTCTAATAGTGCAATTTTTTTATCCTGTTTAATCAAAGGCTTCATAAAGAAAATTGTAAGGGGTAAAATTGTAAAATGTAAAATACTGGTCAGCCATGTAATTTGTGTTAATTCCATGTACTACAGTGTAGAAAGCCCTGTCTAAAGCACTTTACTGTTAATCCCCCACTGCTGTGAGAATAGCTGTTTTCACCCTTAGGGATGAGTGTGGACCCTTTCCTTGACTCAGAGTCACCTCAGCAACAACACCCAGAGGAGGTGCCCAAACTTTTCCTTTGTCCAGAATGTCAGCTGACTTGACAGGAGGGACTCTGATGGCAGCAGGATGGAGGAGGAAGAATAAGTAAAGCTGGGGAAAGGGATCTCTTATTATTTACTGGGGAGGGGTAGAGGAAATAATCCGAGTCTCCTGGCAGAAAGAGACTGGAGGTCGTTGGGGACAAACAGGTGAAGAAGGTGCTGATAAAGCCTGATGAAGTGGATAAAAGAGCAGTACATGTGCAGCCTGGTGATACCACCTTGGACCACCAAGAAATAGCTGATGCATAAGGTGAAATACCAATGGTTCCCCAAGTGACTGGCAGAGAAGAAAAATAACCAACATAAAAGAAAAATTAATGTTTGTCAAAACACTACCAAAAGTAAGAGAGGCAAGTGCAGTCAGCTAGTTGTTCCAAACATCCAAAAGTGCTAGATGGCACAGTATGGAGGAAGCATTCATCAGCAAAATGATAGGGATTTTTTGTTACTGACCATAGCAATATTTATCCAGGTATTTCCTCTCAGTCTTAAATGAGCATTAGTCAAGAAGAGGAAAGCACTCCTCAACCATCCTGTGCAAAAGCACTCAGAGCAGCAGCTCTTTTCTCTCTTTTCTTTTTCCTAAGAAGACATTGTGACCAGAGAATGATTTCCAATTGGAAGAGGTTTTGTTACCAAGGAAGATTTGGATGACAAGGAAGGAGATGAAAAAGAAGAGTAATTGAAAAAGATGCCTCCAGCACAGTTCAAGATTAATGTTCCTCCTAGTTTATCTCATATTTTTTCCACAGATTATGCTCAAGCCATACATGTTTGTGTGGTTAACACTGGAAGTAAAGAACATAGAAGAACTCCTCAGAGTCTGCTCAATTTTTGCTGTCACCCTTTCAGCAATGGGGAAAGAAACCACCTATGCGATTCTTCACTCTTTTGCACCAGGGTAAATGAGAGATTAGATGGATTTTCTGGAAGGACAAAATGCTGATCAACATTGGACAAACCAGGCCACTTGTGCATTTTGTGGGGGAATTGTGAGAGTGCAATGATTTCTAAAATTAAGGGAATCAACTGTGATGGAGGTCTGATAAATCAGAAATGCTCTAATTAAAAGCTCAGCTTCTTGATGTACTTGGGGATATTCAAAATTATCTATTGTGCTAGTAATTGCTAATAACTGTCTATATTTTAGATGTTTGTATTTGCAATGTTATTTGGAGCCTCTAGGCATGCAAGGAAAAATATTGTAATTCACAAATTACAGTGTGCAACTGTTAGTACTTTACTTTCAAAAGTTTGCACCTGACACAGGGAATGTGCACAAGGTGTTGGCTTCAGTCAGACATCCCACTAGAAGTTAATGCCTAGCAGGAGACTGCTGTCCAAAGAATGACAGTAAATAATTAACTTTTAAGCAGCATTTATTTTTATTTATTTAGTTTATTTATTTATTTATTGTGCAAGAGAAGCTGTATTTGGGAAACAAACTGATACAGATATATTTTAAAATACTTTAATATTCAATACACTAAATATTACCTGTAGAACACTATATTCCTCTGAAAAGATAATCAATGTAACTCTTTTCATGACCTGGTTCACCTGAATTTAGACAGACATTCTGAAACTCTGAAACAGCAGGATAGGTGCTGCTGCCTGTCCCTCCTGGTGCCTTTCACAGTTCTTTGTCCAGTTTTAGATGAAGCAGTCAAGGAGAATATCATTATCTGTCTAGCTTGCAATTCCCCTATTGTAATACATTTCCTTGTTAGGACTCTTCTTCACTCTCTACCTTCCTTATTTAATTTCGTTCTGTTTACATGTTAGTTTAGCTTAGCAGCCATCTGCTTAGGTTTTTTCATCTATTCATCCTCATCTCTTGCTATGACATCAGTAATTGTTTCTGGAGGGATCAAAATACAGCTACATGGGAAATTCAGGGTTTGAGCATTCCTCAGTCCCAGAGCTGAAGGGAACCTATCTTGTTGTTCAGATCTAGAAAAAAATGTTACAGTATTAAGGGATTACATTGCTAGAGTTTCACCCAGAAAGGTACATACAGACATTTCTTGTTCTGCGCTTAATATCCCAAATGTCCTTCTTTCCACATTCCCGCTGGTTGCAGTGCTGGGGATGTTATTTTCTCTGCCACAAAGGGTTTTGCTAACTCTATCCCTTCTGTTTGAGATTTTAAAAGGTACCTTTTGCCTTCAGCTTTCCCTGATGTCTCCCCAGGTATAATTTGATGTAAGTTTATACCAATGCTGACATTTTTTATTTTTCAACCAACTTTGTATTCTTGCACTTTGTACATGAAAGCTGTAAAAACCTTGCCCATCTAAAACAAAGAATAACTGAAATCATAAGTTCTTTGAGTGTAAAATTTACTCATGTGTAGCAGACTGACACAAGGCTGAACATTTACCAGAAATCTTATGTTATGTCCTCTGATTTACTGTGGATCATTTCAGATTTACAGTGGAAGTACAGATAAACTCATATCCATAACACTGTGATGAGTGTAAGTGGTGTGTTTAGCTGCTTTTTAATAGACAGTTGAATCAAATAATTTTAGAAATCCCATACAAAAAAAAAAAAAAAAAAGTTGTGCATTTTCTGCTCTATCTTTCACTTTCTCTCCACTACAGTGCATGTTGTGCTGTTTAGAGCAAACTGCATGTGCTCAATTTGTTCTGTTACTGTGTCATTGACATTGATGTTTTATTTACTGAGTTGCATTTGTGTTTGAGTCCTCTTTTATTTCCAAAATGTTTTGTTGAATTCTTGACTACATTAGGCACTTTACTTTCTTTTCCTATAAAGCATTTAATGATGTACTGATCCAGTAGGAAATTTTCTTGTAAAGTCTGGCAAGAGCTGCCATTACTCTGGACTTTTGGGACAGCAGTGAAAACTTTATTGTCAGTGTTATCACATCCCCTTTCTGTTCACCTTCTGTGTTTTTATGACCTAAAATTCACAGCACTTTGTTTATGATGGCATTTTATTATAGAGTAGGAATATACCAAAAATATTTTTTCAGTTGTGGCAATAAAATATTAAAGATTCTGTCTAGGATATGTATTAAGGAGAAATGTAGGGAATGTAATTCCCCTTGAGAAACCAATGCAATTAGTTTAATAAATACAGGGAGTGAATTAATTAGATTAATAAATTAAGATAGTTTCTATTTGTCATTGGTTGATTATAGCTATCTTTTTGTTTATTATTTGGTTGGGAAGTGCAGGTGTTTCTGCAATAGGATTTACTGTTAGTCTAGATTTTAAAAGAACTTATACTTTATTATCTTTCCACTTAGAACACATTAGAAGTGTTATCTAAGTTTTACAAATTTGAACTAACTCCTTCTTTTCCCAAAAAGTGACAGAATATTATGTGCAATGATACTGCACAAATATCTATATTGATTGTATTAGTCTCTCTTCTTAGATATAATGGCCCACTGTTTGCAAGTAAAATACCCACAATTCCTTTATCTAATACATTATGCCCAACAGGGCAAATTCAGTACAAGCCAGGCCATTTGATACTTCCAACTGGCCAAGATTTGTTGAGTTTGATGTATGTGGTAAACAACCAGTAAACAATTTTATGGTAAAACAGTAAAACAACCAGTTTGGTACTTTGAATTCAGGTCAGTGAGTGCTGGTGCAGCCCTATAGAGAGTCTGCAGGTTGTACAAGTGTACAATGCTCAGGGGAGTGGGTGAACTAGTGACAGTTTTGACTAAATTCACATTGAACTGAACCTCTCATCTGCTTTTACTTATCAGTAAGCAAATTACTAGGGAAAAACCCTTATGACATAAGATAAGTTAATTCATATACCTGCTTAGATGCATGTTTGAGTGCACTTTAGGTTAAATACTCTTATACGGCTACTGAAAAATCCATTCATTTTAGCATCAATGAAATCTGAGTGAGTAGTTAAAATGTTTCTTTTTAATAGGTGGGAAGAAAAAGAGATTGCTTTCAGGAATGTTTTTTCTCATGTTTGGGTTGTGCAACTGAAACACATTGAAGAAATAAATTATAAATATGTCGTTTACTCATAGTAGTTTATTTCTGAAATTCTTCAGCTCTGATCTGGGGTCAATATATCAACTGTCTGTAGAACACTTCTGGGGGCCTTTTAGAGATTGGCCAAGGAAAGCTTCATCCAAAGGAGATGGAGACATGAATGAAAGAGGTGCAATAAAGTTTGAATGTAAATCACATCTATGTAACCAGCCCTTAGTATGCTTATCACCCAGGGAAAAATGCACCCCAAAAATTACAGTGAAAAAGATTGAGACTCACCAAGTCATAGCATAACTTTTTTATTGTTGCTTTATTAACCTGGGAAGCATCAGCTTAAACCTATGGTCTGTTTACACTTCCTGGGAATTTTTCATTTAGTGGAATGAATTAGCCCATTCCTACAGCTGGTGCTGCACTTTTATTAAAAATACTGCACCCATCATGTGTTGGCATTACTAGTTGTGCCTTACTACTGCTCTGCCACTTGGGTGCTACATATTTAAAAGACCTTGGAATATCCCATATTATTGCCTGTTTTGCCACCTGCTAAAGAGGGAGTTTCTGATTAAAGGATGGGCTTGGTGTTTAATTTTTACCAGCACACTGCAAAAATAGAAAGAAAATTCAATGCAATGAAGTAAAAGTAGCACTTAATTTGGACAGCATAAAGATGTGGTGGCTGTAAAAAACATTATTTTTTAGCAAATAACAGTTGCTTATCAGATAAGACAATGATTTTAATGAAGAATCATAGGTAAGGACAGAGCAGCACATTGATTAATGCACATAGCAACTTCTCTTGAAACCTGACTGCATTAGGTCTTCATTCTTTTGTGATGATATGCAAGCAGTAATAAAGCTTTTACAGTTATTCAATATCATGAATAGTATTAGCAGAATTATCAGTTTCTAGTTGAAATGGATGACTATATCTTCTGGACTTCTAAAGTTCTCACTTTTTTATATAAACCTGTTATTATTATAATATAAACCTATTATTATTAGACAGAGATAAACAAAGGAAAGAAATGTCAAGGAAAGAACTGAGGGGGGAAAAGGGAACAACCTAATTTTTTTATTTGTTTGTTGTTTTTTTTTGTTTGTTTTTTTTTGTTATCATGCAATGTAACTTAAATATATTAGGAATTAGTAAGTAATTAGGAACTGCCTAATTTAATCCACAGCAATTTACAAAAACACACCACCATACTTTTCAGCTGTGTTTGGCTTTTGTAAATGTGCTTTAGAAAAAGGGTGTTTGTCACCAGTAAAAAATCTACTAGTCTTTGTAGCTAGACTGATTTATTTTTGAATGCAAGGCTATTGTTAAAATATAAAATAATTGTTTTTTTCCTTTCTTTGAATCTAGTCCATACATCACATGTCGGTCATGAAAAAAGCTATACATAATTCCTGGGGCAACATGTCCCCATTTCCCTTTTAGATTTTTCTGATCATTGAACCCTGCAATAAAATGGTCCCATGCACACCTGTTTGACACCTGGATGGCACAGTGCATGGGCTGTGGTTTGAGGCACCGAAGTAGAGTTGCTGTGATCTCACCCGCGTTTGATAGAGCAAAAGGGTTTTTTTTTAAGTTTTAAAGGGAAGTTTTTAAGGTCTAGGTGGGATTCTAGAGCTGGAGGATGGTCTTAATTTACAGTCACCTTCATGAAATCTATTATTCCTTAAAACTACTGCAAGTTACCAAACTCACAATCTGTTTTATTGTATTGCACTTGAAGTTACATTTAAGAAAGTTTGTATTTGCATGAGTAAAAATGTGCAGTATGAGGTTTCTTGTTTTGATTATCTTTTAACCTGCTGGCTTACCTGAAATGAAGAGAGAGATAATTCAAGTGACTGTGAGTTTGACTGTGCTGTGTGGTGTGTGAAGAAAGCATGGAATACACATGCTTTGTTAGAGTGAGTTTCTCAGTTAGTAAGGCATTGTATATTAGTAATATCATCATTCAGGACTAATTAATGCATTATTATGGTCTACTAAAAGGCTTTTTCCAGTGTAAGGCTGAGTGTGTGAGTTAGTATTTGTTCTGGACGTGTTTTGTTATTATTGCTTTATTGTAATGTGAAAGCTGATTTGGTGTCTTGAATTTCACTTGCACCCCCAGAAGCATTGTTTTAATTGGAAATATTTGCAGCTAAAAATACCAGACATAAATCATAAATTTGTAGTGGGCCATTTTCTAATCCTATAAAAGGAGAGTTTTCTTGAGAGTAGAGAGATCCAGATATTGCAGCTTTGGGGTCTTGAACCCAAAATCACAGAATTGGTTCAGCATTAAGAGTTTGTCACCTATACTCAAGGGCTGATCCTATACATTCCCCCTTTTCAGGCCTGTTTAGGGCTTTGTGGGGAATGCACAACTTTTGAGGATCAGATCTGAAACTCTTCCCAGGGAACATGCTTTTGAAGAACATCTGTTTTGAAAACACCAGGCATGTGCAAACCAGAGTGAGACCAAGGTCATCTGAAGTTTAGCTTTTCTCTACCCAAGAGCTGCCTGTAGTAATTTTTCTAGCTTTATTTTCATCTGGACCCTGCATAGTAAAAAATCTGCTCATAAAGCAATCCCAAAATTGTTATGGCCCTAAAGAATGCTGCTGAAAGCAAATAAGTGCTGTAGTTTCCAGATTCCATCCCTAATTAGTAAGAGGGGTCAAGTGTCAGGTCCATCAGTGAGCTGTAGTATTTCAGTTTTCAATCAGTAAGAGTGATTCATTTAACAAGACAAAAAGGCTGAGAATTTTCTTTGTGACATTGTTCTGGGTGCTTTTCCTTCTCATGTGATTCCTAGCTTTTTCCTGATATCTTAGTTTGGGTATTTTTAAACTAGTGTCTGGATAATACTTTAGTGGACTCTTAAATCACCCTTTTTTACTGTTCCTTGGCAATATAGTTGTTTCCTTTCCATTAACCTACTGCCTGATTACACCAACTGTCTGAAAAGTAGTTAGAATGACTCTTTGCATGCGATCTTATCTGACACTAATATCTCCTTCCAATTTTTAATCTCAGTTTAAGGACACAGAATTATTTGGAGTTCCTGCTGCCCCTTTTATCTAGATTCCATTTTCTTAAATGAAATCATCCAGCTTTTCCAAGGGGAATAGTTTAGTTGTTGAAGGTGCATGATTTGTTGTGACCTTACAATTGTGCAGGACCACAGTCCGTGGTGTTCCATGTAAGTGATCAGAAGCAGCCATGCTCCCCTTTGAAGTGAGGTAGCTTATTTAAAAAGTAGTAAGTTGTATCAAACTTTCTGTCCAATTAACTGTGTCCTTTCCACATAAGCTTGGGGTTTTTTATGTTCTGGAGGGTTGTTGAGGGGGTTTTTGATAAAAATTACTGCCAAATTATGTTTTAACTGCCTAGCACAAGGTATTTGCGTTCTAACCACCTATTTATTCATCTCAGTTCATAGACGAATAGTCATAACTTGAAAGATTTATAGAGTTCTAGGAGTCCTATTTATCTCACTTATTTGTTTTACAATAAGGCCACTTTTCTGCCTCTGTTGTTCTCTCTGTTCAGCTTTACTTACTAAACCTGTGGCTTATATTCTCTACTTTTCCATGAGACCCATCGTTTGACTTGGCTTTGTATGGTTTCAATTTAATCAAGAGGAAGATGAAAGTAGGTGTGTGTTACTTTCAACTCCTTAGTCATTTTGCCATCCATCTTAGTCAATGTGTGGTTGCCCAGGACACAGCATTAATGATAGCTGTCAAAATAATAGTCAGAAGGTTAAAGGTCAAGAAAAATATGTAAAAGACTTCAGGGTGAACCAGATGATAAAGTAACTCATTTAGGCCATTAAATGCTAGCATAGTATGGACTTGATGGGTTCATGGGTTAGTAGAAGCAAGAAGAGTAAATGGGGACATCTTCAAGCAGTTTACTCTTGTTAAAAGATGAAAAAAGATGATAATGGCATTACCAAACAACTGCACTAAAGGCAATTTTCTTAATTACCATGCTGACCCAGCAGTGCACAGAGAGAGGTCTTGTTATTAGAATGAGAGCTTTTACTTTCAAACAATATTAACCCTTCTTGGTACTCTATGTCTTAATTAAGAGCATTCCTGGAAATTCTGCAGCTGCCAACATTTTTACATTTCTTTTTGGGTTTGCAGAGCAATGAGTCAAGAAGCAAACAGTTGCATCTTTCTTCACTGTTTCAGTGGTCTTTTCTTTATTTTAGGTCTTTCTCCAATAAAGGTATGAGTCATACATTTATGGAAGGAGCAAGGCTGATCAGCTAAATAGTCTCTGACTATAAAAACAGCAGTGTGAAGTTGTCTCCCTTTCCCTAATTTTTTCAGCAAAGCATTTTACTTACAGTTGTTTAGAAATCAGTTGTTTCCAGCTGTTTAGAAATAGACTTATTTTCCAAAATAATCTAGATGAGAAAAAAATTTCTGTAAGCTGTTATACTTCTTTCAAACAGTGAAAAGTCATAGAAAACTATAAAGTTTTATATGTATCAATAAAAGATTTTCAGTTTCACGATCTGTAAATGAGGCATGGATTAATAATTTCCTCAAATACTTAACAAAAAATTCCAGCAAAATTAATGTAATTTGTATATGTTGTCTGTCTTCTGTTACCTAGCTCGCCATGGTTAGTGAAGGCTTCATCCAGCCTCTAAGACTTTCTGGGACATTGACTGTCATGCCAGAGGGAATGCTTGTTTGGTTGGTTTTTTAAGGGGTCTTCTCAGTTGTATTACTTTTTTTTGACTTGCCTATATACCATACTCAGATATGTTCTTCTTGCAGTCATTGTGTTGTAGTTACATTTGGTGGAGAGGAAATACAAATCTCAGCATCAAGAAAAATGTCATAGGCAGAGGAATTCTCTGCTCTTACAACATCTAAACAAAGATATGCATGTACAGAAGACTTTAATGAGAACAATGAGATATTACTGTGAAGATTTTTTTTTTTAAAAGAAGGAATAATTTGCAATTGCTTGAAGTTTTGACATTATGCTACCATGATGAAATAACAGTAAATGCAGTAAAATCAGCTGCATTTAAAGTTTTTTAAAGTCAATACTGCTACTTTGACCATCATCCATTGCTCAGAGAAGGCCCTGCATTAGTATCGATAATTTGGGGGATGGAGGTAGGGAGGGGTAGACCAATGAATCTGGAGGCAGTGACTGAAACATCGAGAGTGTCTTGCTCTATAAGGTGTTTCTTATTATATCTTCCTTTTTGCCTTCTCTGATCAGAGGACTTTTCAGTCCCTCTAGCATGGCAAGCAACCCAGTCTTTGAAGCTCAGAGAATTATTGGGAGCATGGTAACAAGGGCACAAAGAGCTGTTACAGGATCAAATTGTTCTCCACGTACTTTCCTTTCAGAAGCTGTCTTTGAATGGGAGCTTTGGCCTAGAGCAGAAGCAAATGGTCTGATTTTCTTCACTTACATCACATTGATTTAGTTCATGGGGATTTTGGTGATTTGGGGGAAAACTAGGTTCCTTCTGAAGGAAAATGAACCAGCAGTTGAGCTTCAGGTACTTCCCAGCCACGTACCAGCAGCCTGTAGGAAAAAAGTGTCCAAACAAAATAGTGACTGTTCTTCTACATATGTGGTGGGGATATTTTGTCCAAGGAATCCATAAAATCTGGTTCAAGTAACCCTTGAAAAGTGCATATTCTATAGATGTAAGGACTTCAGCACCAACTGTAATAACCCCTCAATCTGCTCTTTTCATACTAAACACTTTGCTAATATAGGTGTTTAGTATGAAATCTAATAATCTAATCTAAAATGACTGGTATATTTTTTTTTGTGGCACTTGGTAATTAGTTTAATTATATCATTAAGAATCCACAGTATATCATACTGCTATATCAAATTCTATTTCTTTTAATATTGTAATATCCCTAACAATCCCTACTAATGTCATGAAACTGCTGGGCTTGGCACTGTAAAGACATGGAGTAATTTTGGCTAGAGCTTCTTGGAATAGTTTACAATCCACCTCTGTGCAATAAAGTGAGTAGCAAGAAGGGAGGTTTTTTTAGCCTTGCTTTCTGGGAGAGACCTGAAGTGATTTGTCCAAAATGAAACAAAAAGTATAAGGTAGAACTAACAGTTGAACCTGTGTATTTTGAAAATAATTCCAATGTCTGGACCAAGACACTGACAAGTTTATTTTCCATAAAATTTTCAAGGCAACTTTTCCCCCACATTTGCACTATTTGTGAGTTTATAGTAGAGCACTGTATTCCAGCCTTATAGTGAGTTTAAAATCATGCATCTTCTGATGTCTGGTTTGCAAAAATTGTTAGCTGACCAGACAAAGAACATCTGAATGGCTAATGGAAAGTTTCTCTTCCCCCTAAATGGGGCAGTTGGCTAATTTGTTTAGCTAAACTATATTAGCCATTCGGAAAGTTTTATTATCACAGACAAAAGCAGGAAGCAGGGAATAGACATGCTGTATTTTTTAAATTAAAGTAATTTTGAAAAACAAACTCAGTTTCTTATTGATTATTTCAGTTGTTAGATTAGAGGCTCATTACTTTTAATAATAGGATAATAGAAACTAGAAATGGAAAAGATCTATTAGATCATTGAGCCCATCCCCATTACAAGGGCAGGATATAGTCAGGTATATGTGGATGGATGTATCAAATATTAAACTCATATGACACAGTAAATCCTCTGTTTCCTCCACAGAGTGCTGATGCTAAGAGCTTTGACAGTGAGTTGTTTACTCTTAAAAGCAGCTTCTGAGCTACCTTCTGGCCAGCTCTTAGGCAGATGTTTAGTTGGGAGAGTAGGATCCCAGGAGCCCAATGAGAAATAAGGTCATGGTGTGGCCTTTTTTCCCTCCCGTAGCTGCATGCCTGCAGCTGCTGAGAAGTGAATTTCAACATGCACTCGGGCACAGCCAAGAGATGCCTTTGCAAGGAGGCAAGTCCAGCCCTTAATTGCTTTTTTGAAAGTGTATAGTTACAGTGAGAGAAACAGAGAGACTGAGGAGTAGTTTCTCTTCACTCTGTAATGGCAGTGGGGGAATGGGGCAACATGGGAGACCAAGACTCCAAAATCCAGTGGTTTATTAATTTTTGTGTACTCTGCAGCAGCTGCCATAGAGACACTGAGAGTCAGGTGAGATGTGCAAGAAGAGATTTCACTCCAGGTGCATAATTTTTCCCATCTGCTCAGCACCTGGTTTCAGGTAATTGATCTTAAACCTCTTCATCTCTCTGCACTTCACTTTTGTAGCAAACAGGCCTATTTTGAATTGAACACCCCTTCCCCACAGGACTAATCCTCTTCCCCACAGAACTGGGTTCTATGTTATGCTCCATAATATTTATGAGGAGCATATGAAGGCTTGTGGAGGTATTTGTGAACATTATGGGAAAGGGGTTGGAGGTGGAAGTCTTATTTCACATGTGCATGATTTAGCTTCTGGGAAGCTTCATAGATGAGGAAGTCTGAAGGTTTCCCCAGATGTATAAAAATAAACAGTCTTAAGAGACTGGTATCACAGCAGTCAAATAAATTTATTTGAATAAACTTATTGTGTTTGTTTTTTAAATTTATTTATTCCTCACTCTATAATTATGGTGGTGGAGAATAAGACCTTAAGCTTAAAGGAATACTTCAACTGTTATAACTCAAAAAGCAGAGACTGAGTGCATCAAACATATATGCTCTATTAGAATGGACTGCTGAGAAGCAGTAGTCTGGTTATTACATCACTGGCATTATTAGTACTTTTGCCTGTAAGGAGTCCTTTTATCTTCTCTAGAACTCCAGTAAATCCACTCATGTGGGTAAGGGAGTAGCATTCATTTACTAAGCCTATCCAAACAGGTGAGGAGGCATATGGAGTTAAATAAGAGCTAGCCTTGTGCATAAAGATTAATCACCTCACTAAGTATTCAAAAGATTTAAGGAGAAAGTCAGCCCTTTTTGATTTTGTCCTTATATTGATTTTGGGGAAGCTGCTAAATTTAGAGCAATTAGATACATTGAAAGTAATTAAATGCAAAAGTGCTGTAGCAATTAAAATGGGAGTCCATGCTGAAAATAGAACAGTTCAGGCATTTTATGTTGTTTCTCAGTTTCCTTACTAATTGCAAGTGTTTTTCAAGATTGTTACCTCCTGGAATAATGCACCCCTCTATTTTGTTTTTTAAAGTTGGACCATGGTACTCCTCACTGGTTTCTGCTCTTAAGTAAGATATGAGTTGATTTTTTTTTCTTTTAAAGTATTATATGGACATAATAATTTTAAGTGACAGTGTATTGCACATGCCCACAAGAGCCTCGATCATTTCCAAATTCAAGGACTAATAAAAATTGGAAGCACTCCAGTAACTTTAAATTACTTTGCACATTGAAGAGTGATTTAAAATCATTGAACTGATTCAATTTTTTTTATATATGCACTTCAATTTGGAAGTGAGTCAGATGGACAGTAGTGTGCTGAAGAGGTTCAAGACATATTGAACTAATTTAAACATTTTTAATTCAAGAAAGAGAAAGGAGGGGTAATGAGGTTCCTAATAGGAACCAAGAGAACACTCCCCCTTTACTGCTACTGTGTGGTTAGGAGTAGGATGATAAAGCATTGAAAGAATAACCAATACCATCAAGGAGTCAGCTTTTTTAGTATTAGTGTGCTAGTGATAGAAAGGATTGCCAAAGCTGGTGGGATCTGGAAAAAACCCTGTGATTATGCTTTAATTATTCCAACTATTGTTTTCAAAGAGATTTGCACACCTGTGCATGTTTTGCTTTCCTCCTGCAGATAGATGAAAAATGGGAGGACTGACTGACTTGGAAAAAACCACACACACGTGCATACATGTGTACAAATATAGGCAAAGTGTAATTTGGCTTAACAAGATTTCCTACCTGATGCTGGTATGTATGTAGAAAGAAAGAAGCTGGCATATGGAACTGCCTGGCAGCATGTGAATATTGCTTCAGCATTTATGCACATATACATAAAATTAAAATAAGAAAATATTTCCATTTTGCAAGACAGTGACTTGATGACAATTACAAGGTTAGTGGAATTTCTCCATTAATAAATTGCCCCAGTCCTCCATAATATATTCAGTGGGAATGTGTGATATTAGTATCCTAGTTAGTTTTTTTTGAACAGATGACAGACTAAAGCCTTCACATAAATTGTGCAGGTAGAGTGGGATAAAAAAACCCCAAAACAAACCAGAACAAAACACCAAACAATACCGCCCCCCAATAGGCCAAAAACTAACTTGGTGAAGAGACCAGTAGTTTTTATTTGACTTTTCATGTAGAAAGAAACAGTTTTGTCCATTTTAGAGGAATCAAAAAAAAGTTTTGAGAGAATGATGTTTGAATGCATACCATTTCTTTGAACATTAAATCACGCTTTGAGTATTAAAATATCCAAACTTGATATGGTCAGCAGCAGTCTCTGATTCTAGTTACA
>VWZN01000702.1:183952-195491 GCA_013396955.1 Regulus satrapa | reverse complement strand
TACAAAAAGAAAAAAAAAAAAAAAAAACAAAAAAAACCAAACAAATGGATTTAATGAGCGTTTCGGTAATCCAGGAACAAGTGTTTGCAACACCTCGTTACTGGGGTGAGGTGGGCTCTACACGTTCTTGTCTCCAGAAGTACAAAATGATTTGTTTTGATACAGCTTTGGAGAGAAAAAAATGGATTAAACAAGTTGGTTGTCATTAAGGGTATTGCTGCTGACTGATTTAAGCATGTCTTCATCCCCCAGAAATAATGATGTTCCAATTAATAGTTAATGATTAATGGGAGCAGGTTTGAATTTTTTTAAAAAGCAGGGAAAATACACCCTATGAATGATTTGGCATAGATCTATTCTGGTAATGTGGGCTTTTTGTACAACAGGAGTATGATATATAAATTTACATTTCTTTTTCAAGCAATTGTGTTACTGCTTTGGATATTCTTTATGAGGGGGATCCTGTATTAGTAGGGATTTTATATATATATATAACTTTTAATGTTTTGGGGGGTTTTAACATCAAGTGTGATTTTGCAATGATCTGTCATTTGGGAGGTGTTTTATATTTCTTAGGCTTTGTTCTGGTGTCAGGATTGCAGTGAGAGGTGTGCAATATTTTATAATCCAAGGGAAGCAGCACCAGAGATCTGAAGTTCTGGTCTTTCCAGGAGTTTTTGAGGTGGATTTAAATCATTCCAGTGTGTGCATCATCAGAGACACTTTTAATGTATATTGGATGGTGTTCAGGCTGGAAATGGTGGATTTAAGGAGTTGGATGTAACAGGTAACGACTTCAGGACAAATCAGAAGAGATTCACTTTGTCTACACAAGTATGGTGCTGAGGGCCTTCTTTCCCCAGTAACTCCACGTGGACTGGGAAAATTCAGATGTATGAATTGACTTTGTTACTTCATCTTTTATTTAAAAGCTTTCCTGCTCAGATCCAGCCAAAACAGTTTCAGCCATGGACCGAAAATTCAGCATTTTTAGCTAATCAAGATATTTTTTATGGCTCAGTGTCTTCAAGGTCATGGCCAGCTGTATTTTATTTTCTGTCTCTTGGGCAAATAATAGAAAAGCCCCATAAAATTAACTTTTTTTGGTTCTCTTTCCACTCAATGTATCAAATATACACTGGAACTGGGCGAGCTGAAATGTCCCTTCCAACCCAGACCATTCAGGGATTCCCTGAATTTATCCCATTTATCCTTTTTTAATGTTCCCCTTTGCTAGGAATTCACTGAGCATGGAGAGGACAGGTTTTAATGCCCATCCAGCTTTGACTGTGGAACGGGAGCAAATTGTTCCATTTCCCAGGAAGGATTCAGCAGTGAATTCACATCCCAGGAGTGAAGGAAACGAGCCTGGTGTTTCTCAGGAAGGTCTGGCTGGGGTGACTCCTAAAATTCCACGAGTATCCAGCACCGAAGTCGTTAAATCCGGGCAGTTCCCTCACTCCTGGTGTGCCACTGGTTCAGTTCCTAATGGATTGGTGTGGCTTTAATGACTGAACTTGTTTTCTCCAGGAAAAGCTCTTCCCAGGGACCTGACAGATCACCTCTGCCGCACTTCCAGACATCCCGGCTCTCTAATTCCTCTCCCTAACGAGTTTTGTGCTGCACGATAAAATATTCATGTTCCAATAGGTTCTAAACTAATTATCTGCAGCCGGCACTTGCCTGAGCAGTCGTTAGCTGTTAGCGTGGCTCAAGTTAATGGCTTGTATTTCAGTACAAATAGTCCCTCCTGGCTGTTTCCTGTCACTGATTCTTATCCTAAATGGAATTTCCATATGTGTCTGCAGCTAATTCTTGTGACATCCAAAGGAGCTTTCTCCTCCTGCGCCCAGGAAGAGGAGGAGGATGTGTTATAGATAATATTTTATGTATTATGCAGTTGCTGCAACCGCGTTTTCCTTGGAAGCAAATGTCTCTGGGTCTGATCTCTCCACACTGTGCAGTTGTACTCAGAGCTTTCCTACACCTCGTGCATTTTTATCAGCTCTAAAATGCGAGTTGTTCTACAGTCAGGGACCATTCTGGTCAGGTATTGAAGTTGAACAGCAGAAAAAAGGGAAGAAAATGATATATCACGGGAAAACACACAGGTAAAATAACCTCAGTCTTCATCTGGAGGTGTCACATAGAATTTGAGCATCATCAGAAAATCCTCATGAGGTTGATTTGGAGCTTAAAAGTGCCCTTAAAGAGGAATATGATAAAGGCTGAATAAAATGGTACTGAGTTCCAAAAGGGCTGAATTTTCATTATTCTGCCTGTGGTAATCAAGGGTTTTTCTCCGTCCTTTTCTCAAGAGACAAGCATGTATTTAAAATATTGGCAGATTTTAATCTTTTAATGTTGCCATATGTCCACTTAGAGTAAAAATGTAAATACTTCAAATACTTCCATACTCTAAATGTATGACAGTGATTATGACTAATCACACGTCCGTATGCCTAATTGTTGCTGGGATCAAGGCCGGCAAGTGCTAACATGGAAATAAATTAGAAATCTTTGATTTTTCTTTTTTATATTTTTTTTTATTTTTTGTAAAAAAACCCTTCATATTTATAGCAACTAATTTAAACAGCTTGCAGGAAAAAAAATCTGCTGAAGTTTCTGCTATTTTTTTTCCATATTAGTCCTAACAGGATGTTGTATCTGCCATGTCTGAAAAATTCATTTAGACATAAAGTTTAGTAGAGATTTGTGTTACAGAAGTGGAGAGAGAGTCTTGCTGTGGGTGTTTATTTGATGCCTGAAGAGATTATTCTGTTTTCACTTAAACTAGTTTAAGCTTTGTGCTGTCCAGGGGGTCTTTTCCAGCTCCTCATGGACCCCACATGGGTGCATCTTTGGAGAGCTGCTGGGATTAGAGGGGATTCACCCAAGATCTGGAAAATAAACTTCTTCAAAATCCCTGATGGTGCAGAAATGAGCAGAAGCTCTCCCCAGCCTGCCAGGTCACTCCACCTCATCCCAGATCCGTTCATTTCCCCTTACTCCTGGTTATTTATTGTGGCACTTCACCACGAACCCACATCTGTGAGGCTGCTGAGCATCTTTAGCTCTGGGCATCTGCAAAGCCCCTCCAAGATCTCTCATTTTGGGGGATTCAATCTTTAGGTCAGCAGAACTCTACAGATGACCCCAAGCTGGGTGGGAGTGTGGATCTGCTGGAGAGTGCAGAGGGGTCTGGCCAGGCTGGATCCGTGGGCCAGGAGCAGCTGGGATGAGCCTCACCAAGGCCCAGGGTTTTGTCCTTGGGTCCCAGCAGCCCCAGGGAGCCCCACAGGCTGGGCCAGAGGGGCTGCAGAGCTGGGAAAGGCCCTGGGGGTGTTGGGGACATCCCCAGGTGTGCCCAGGCGGGCGAGAGGCCGCTGGCACCTGGGTTTGAGCAGGGTCAGGGACGGGAGTGTCCCCTGTGCTGGGCACTGCTGAGGGACAGCCTGGAACCCTGGGGTCACTCCTGAGCTCCTCAGGCCAGGAAGGACATGGAGGGGCTGGGAAGGGTCCAAGGGGAGCTGGGAGCTCCCAGGAGGGGCTGGGGGAGCTGGGAAGGGGCTCAGCCTGGAGCAAAGGGGGATCAGGGGGACCTCGGGCTGTGCACAGCTCCTGCCAGGAGGGGACAGCCGGGGGGAACGGGGACAGGAGGAGAGGGAACAGCTCAGGGTGGGCCAGGGGAGGGCAGGGTGGGCACCAGGAGGAATTTCCTCATTGAAAGGGTTGATAGGAATTGGAAGGGGCTGCCCACAGAGGTTTGGAGTCCCCATCCCTGGAGGCGTCCAAGGAAGGCCTGGGTGTGACACTTGGGGACAAGTTGGGGATTGGTCGCAGGTTGGACTCAATGGTCTCACAGATATTTTCCAACTATCACTGTTTCACATTGATACTGAATTTTGCATATTCTCAGTATTTTATGGAATTAAGGAGTCTTTAAACAAAACAAATCCTCCCAGCAGCACAGATTGGTGCTCATGGGATTTGTTCCTTTCCCTCCTTGACTCCGTTATCCAAATAATCCTCATCTCTGCGGAGTGTGAATATCCAGGAAGGTTTGGAGTGCTGAGACTCGAATCTCTCATGCAGGGAAGCAGAGGAATCATCCTTTATGGTGGGAATACAAGATTTTTCCTGTGTTATTTGTATTCTTGAATGCAATTGTTTTATAAATCCATCATTTACTTGTGCTCTTCCTGAACTGCTCGTCCCTCTCCAAGTGGTGTTGAAGAAATAATTTTCTGCTACATGAAAGATGCCTGATAGGAGGTAGAAATTGATATCTTGATCCTGGCTGTGCTTCCAGGTATTTATCAGTGATAATTTCTTCAATATCCTCTTGATTTGGGGAAAAAATAACCCTGTTTCTTCAGAGGTGAGTAGAGTGAATGTTATCTTACCATGAGATGAATGTAGATTTAAAAATTCACTTGATAGCAGCTCTATTGTGGTTTTAGCTTGATTTTCTAGGAAATGAGTCCCATCCTAAAGGAAATGAGTCCTTTAGGTTTGTTCTGTCCATCCCTCCCCATTAATGGGATCGGCATCAGCCAAATCTGAAAGGAGCAGGAGGGAAGGTGCAAAGACGTGGAATTCAAGGGCAAGAAAATGGTGATTGTGAGCAGCTGCAAGGGGAGAAGAAACAGGGAAAAACAAGGAAAATTTGGCCACTGTGGTTGGCAGAAGCCACTGGCCAGGGATGAGAGAGCTTCAAACCACCCCTGGTTGGTGTCTCCTGGGTAAATGCCGTAGGAATATATGGGGATTTATGGATATTGTAGTGGGGAAGCTGAAGGGACAAAGGCAGCAGCACATCTGTCTCTCCAAGTGCTGAGCCTTCAATGATTTTGTGGGGAGCTGGAAGTGCAAATAGGGTTTAGTTATTCCCAAGCATCTTTATTATAGACTTTAGGCTTGATTTTTGTGTTCAAGATCCTCAAACTAAAAACAAGAGGCACAAGAGTTTGTCCTGTGTGGCAACAGCAGAGGTTTCTTTTTCTCAGGTTGGAATTGAGTCCCTGATGGACACTTCTTTCTCCCAGATCCATGATTCTTCATTAAATGTTGTTACATATCCAAGTTAACTCCTGCTTCCTGATCACTTTGCCTCTTGATTTTGAGAGATTTCACGAGGCTGCACAACTTTTGCTGTTCTCCCAAAGACAGGAGCATCCTGGGGGCTTGCAGCACCCCTGGAATGGGCATCAGTGGAGTATTTGGTGGACAGCAGTGAGAGTTTGGCATTGCTGAGCGGAATTTAACGTGGGGTGTGAGCAGGACAAAGCTGTGAATGAGCACAGGGGGCGCTGAGGATAATTAGCTCTGGTGAGAGGCACTGAGCACATTTGTGTCCTGCTGGCTGTGCAAATGTAATTAAGGAGCACGTGTTTAATGGGTTTAAGTTTGACCTGGGTGCTCCGAGGAGTTCTTTCACCTCTGGGTGGGTTTGCTCAGTGCTGGAGTCAGCCACGTTCACACATTCATTGAACATTTCCAGGAATGGTCACTCCAGCATGACCCTGGACAGTCTATTCTGATGCTTTTCAACCTTCTCCATGAAAAAAAAAAAATCCCAAATATCCAACCTAAGCCTCCCCTGGCACAGCTTGAGGCTGTTTCGCTTCATCCTGTCACTTGTTTACTGGGAGAGGAGCGTGACCCCCTCCTGTCTCCACTCTCCTTTAACACTACGTAGGAATATTTATTTAATATTTATTTGGCTCCTTATTATGTGAAGGAAAACATTGGCCACACTTGAGAATTTCTGTAAAGGACTTAAGAGGGGAAAAAAAGACAAACCCAGGTTCTGAGTTGAACTGAAATAATCCTGAGTAAATCAGGAAAAATCTTGGAAAACATTTTTGCACCAAGTAGTTCAGATATGGCACAAAGTGTTAAAGGGCTCCAGGAAGAAAATAGAAGCTTGGAATGCCATTAATTGTTGCAACTCTAATTCCTTGACTCATCCCAGATTTTATTTTTTCCTTTTTTTTCTTATTTTTCTCCCTGGTTCCCCGTGGCCTCACAAAATTCCCAATTAAATCTGATAATAGAAAGAATGATTAGTCAGGTGTGTGGTTCTTCTGGGAGAGAGGATGGTTGAGGCTGGTGAGAAAGAAAAACATTTACTGAATTTCACTTGAACTTCCCAAAACTCTGACCTGAAACTGTGGAAGAGGAGCCAGAGAGGCTCCAGCAGGGAAGGGTTAAATGTGAAGTTCAATCTCCTCTTTTCCAGCAGTGTTTTGGAGACATACATAGGAATAAAAATGTCTGTAAACTTTATTTTGAGTGCCCTTTTAAGAAAAGTAAGCTTTGTGCCCCAAGTTTTTAAGAAAGGAGATCAATTTGGTGCCATTGTGACTGAGCATTCTCCAGGAACATCTGTAAACTGTTGAGTTTAATTGCCCTGCAGCTGCCTCTGGTTGGAGCTTGGGGGGGATTTTTGTTTCCTTTCACTCAGTCTCTCATTTCCTTTTCCCTGTGCTCTCCTGGTGTCAGTTTTTCTGCGTTTGTTTTGGGTTTTTTATGTTAAAAAATAAATAATAACACAAACACAACTCCTTGAAAGAGCCCTGAAGAGAGGAGGGCTTGGCTGGAGGAGCATCTCTTGCTGCTGAAGCATCAATGGGTTCCAGCTGCTCCCACCCAGGAGAAGGAGGCTGGGAGTGAAAGGTTTTGGAGAACTTGGTTTAATGGATTTGTCTGTTTTCCATTCTGATATTTTCACCCATTTTTTAGATCCTTTTCAGGATCGTTCTTGGAGTTTAACAAGTTAACAGGCAGTGCTGGATGGTTCATGGAGCAGAGCTCAGAATGGCAAGAACAGGAAGGACAAACCATACTCAGCTGACTTTTCTTTTGTCCAGCTGAGCTGTGAATACAAGAGTGGGGTTTTAGTTATTTTTCTCCCCTGAAAGCCCATTGGAAATAATAGAAAGGATGAGTTTGGGTGTTGTTTTCTTATGGAATTAATGTCATCAGCAGAGGAGACAAAATTAGGTGACAGTAAGGGGCTACAAAACTGTGACTGGGACCTTAAATTTAGTTTTATTTTTCTTGGTTTGAAAAGACAGAGGTGTCTGCTAAGGAAGGCGGGAGCTTCCCTTGGAATGGAAAATGAAACCCCCTTCCTCCTAATTATCATAATCTTGAAATTAAGGGACTCTCAGGCAAAGATATGGGGATGGGAATAACAGTTCTTTACTGGCAAGGGGAAAAAACAAACTACAAATTAATGGGAAAATCACAGTGAAATGCAGTGTTCCAAAGACAGGGACAGAGGGGGGATCCGAGCTGGCCCTGTCAGTCAGGGCTGGCACAGCCCCATCCCATGGGGGCTGCAGCCCTGCAGGGCCAAACGTGGCTCTGCTGGAGCAGGGATCCTGTGCAAGGGCGCAGCCCCCTCCGAGAGCCAGGGCTGCTGGGCAAGGGCTGCTCTTCCTCTGGGATCCCCTGGGAAAGGCTGCCTGGGCTGCTCTGGATCCCAGATTGATCCAGCTGGAAATGCCCGGGCTGCTCTGGATCCCAGATTGATCCAGCTGGGAATGTCTGGGCTGCTCTGGATCCCAGATTTATTTATGGATAAATTTTAAGATCCTTTCCCACCCAATCCATTCCGGTATTCAGTCAATCCTGTAACTATTATTTTCTCCCCAAAGCAACTGATCATTTTTCCAACTGCTAAATAACTAATTATTCAGTTTTACCATTTGTTGAACTTAGGACATTAAAACTGGCTCTGCAGATTTAGAACGTGTTCTCTTTTTTTTCCCCTTCCAAGATAAAGATGCACTTTATATTGGAAAAGGGCTGGGTAGTTTAACATCTATTAACACTGATAAATCACAAACCCCAGATTTTGCAAAACCTGAATCAGCAAATTTAGGAAAGAGCAGCAATAATTACAAAAATTATTTTTCGAGGGGTTGGATGGAGGGAATCACAGAATCACTGGAAAATCTGTGCAGAGAGGGAGCCAAATATGTATTTACATCTAATATTAAATAAAGGCGTGTTAAAAACTCAATAACATTTGATGGAACATCTGGCGAAGTGTGCGGCATTGTTAAAAAATATTTTAAACAGCCAAAATATTTGCTGTTACAGAACGAAAACAAACTTCTGTGTGTCTGGGGCTGGGACATAATTGCATCCAGAGCGGAATATATTATTTTCTAAAATCCTGTTAACAGCCTTCCCTGCTGGAGACGGATATTTCCAATTAGGATTACAGCATTTGGAGCGCTGCCTGCGTCACCGAATCCAGCTCCTGCCCGTTCCTGAGGCAGGGAAATCCTTCAGTCCTGCTTGTCAAATTGTCCCACGCCCACGGTGTGACCTCCCAGTTCCGCGGGAAGGGTAATCCCGGTGCCGTCGGGAAAAGGCCGAAGCCGTTAATGACCCCGTTTTGCGATGGGCTTGTTCGTGTGCCAGGGAGGATTAAGCTGTTTGTGAGGAGCAGCTGGGGGTTTTTCTTCGGGAGCTGTGGGATACGGGGCGGGCTGGACGGATAAACCTCCATCGGGGGGGAAGTTGGCGTGGCTTCAGTGGAGGAAGCGGTTGGAAGGCGCGGGATTAGGGAACGCCGAGCGCCAGCCTGAATGGGACACGTGCACTCCGGTGGCACCCGAGTGACCCCACAGCGGCTGGGGCACTCTGCTTGTTGTGATCTCCAAAGAAATTCCTGTCTGGAGGCAGCTTGAGGCTTCGTTTTGGAATTACTTTTTGGAATGATAACGGCAGTGACTACAGAGCTTCTGAATAAGAGGCCGGGATGGTCCAGCAGATATTTATGCCTTTGAAGGATGGCAGGCGAGTTAGAAATAAAAAAAAAGGGAAGGGAGGTGAAATAAGTTGAGATTTAATTATTATCTGGTGCTTTTATGGACCACACATCTCTTTTAGGAGGAGAATTGAGCAAGGAAAGGTCTGTGTGAAATGGCTGTGGCAAAAGAAGTGAATGAAAAAAGAATGGTGAGGGACAGGCTGTGGAATAAATCCAAAGCAAACAGCGGAATGACTGCAGAATTAAAAGAGGGGCTTGGATTGGAAGGGATCTTAAAGCTCATCTCATCCCACCCCTGCCATGGGCAGGGACATTTCTCATTGTCCCCGGTTGCTCCAAGCCCTGTCCAGCCTGGCCTTGGACATTTCCAGGGATCCAAGGGCATCCACAGCTGCTCTGGGAATTCTATTCCAGCCCCTCCCCACCCTCACAGGGAAGAATTCCTTCTTAATATCCAATCTAAACATTCCCTCCTTCAGTTTAGGACGGGGGATGAAGTTGAGGGAATAAAAGCAGAAGAGCGGCCTGGAGAAGAGAGGCTGTCAATGTTTTCATGGATATGGATGTTTTTCCAGCATGCTCCCACCATCAGGAGGAGGTGGAAAGTTTAGGGAATAAGGTAAAATATCAGTGAGAATGAGGTTGATATTTAGCAAATCATCATAGAAGTGATTTGGCTTAATGTTGTGGAAGGAACAGATGTCAGGGGGAAAAAAATCCCAAGGGAGGCATAAGAACATGGGGAAATGGAAGGAAACACCAGAACAGGTGATCAGATGTGGCAGATTTCTGAAATCTGGCTGAACTCCTAAAGGACCACATTGGGAAGTGTGAAAGTGGGATGGGAGCTGAGCCAGCCTTGGAGAAACAGAGACTGCTTTAATCCTTTGGTAATAATTAGATTTTTGGGGGTTCGGGTTGGAACAGTAGCCAGAGAAAAATATTGTAACTTGTGAGTGGTCAAACACTGAGGAAAAAAAAACAAAACCAAAAAAAACCCCAAAAAAACTCGGGTTTTTGGTACTATCTGCCTTTTCTGCATTTTATTTTATCATTTTTTTAAATCCTGGGTTTTTATCAGCTGCATATTATGGGAATGGAGAAGCACATCCGTGTTCGGGCACTGGTGATGTGAAGACTCCACCGTTCCTCAGTGCTGATCATTATCCACGTGAAAAACCACCACGTTAAGCAAAATAAAAAAAAAATATCAGTTAAAATGATTTCTGAAGATACAAGAAAGCTTCAGCGAGAAGAAGTCAGAATATCTGGAATTCGTTAAAACCTGAAAATTGTGTATAAATATTTATGAGGAGGAATGGTGCTGGTGAGGGAGCAAAGCCATCTCGGGAGGCTTCCTGTCAATCAGAACACACAGATACGTTCGAGATGATTGAAACTCCTCAAAAGGGGCATCATTCACAATAAATCTCTCATTTGAAGGGAGTGAGGGCAGGAAAAATGCATCCAGGTTTGGGAGAGGGAGGCATTGTTTGGGTTTTGGTGATTCTTTGTGGGTTTTGTGGCGTGACTGGTGTGAGGAGGACACGCTGCTCCGGCAGAGCATCGGCTCAGGGCCTGCTTGGACAGGGAGGGAAGGAGAAAAGCTGGGCTGGAAATTGGTCAGATTGAATTGCTGTGTGGTGCCTTGGCTGAGGAAAAAGAGAATTAATTTTTTTTTTGGTGGCAAGTGCCGGGATCATGGCTGCTTTCAATAAATCCATCTCAGTATGGTTTTGTATGCCTTGACCCTTCATGTGCCACATCTTCCCTCTGTGTTGCTGTTGTTTGCTGCAGGTTTTAGCGCTTTAAGCTACAGATGTAACAATCAAATTGCATCAAGATTAAACAGAGAAAAAACCTGTTGTTGAGTTCTTACCCCTCATACCTTGAAGTAGCTGAGGATTCAGAACCCAGGAAAAGAGATGAGCTTGTGCGGAATAACTGAGAGCCTGCAGAGTTTGGCTCATGGAGGAACGTGCTTTGAGCAAATTTTCCAGCCAGGGGAGGTTACAACTATTTGTTTTGTTTTGCTTTGCTTTCCGAAGAGCCGAGTTTCCTCGGACAGTTGTGCCCGGTCTGCTGAGGGTGGCAGCAGCTGGAGCTGGTGGCTTTTGAAAAGAGCAACCAAACAAACCTGGCACTGGCAGGGATGGGCAATGTTGCAAATCCCAGCTGTGGTTCCTCAAAGGGGAGAGGATTCCTTGATGAGATGCCTTTTGTCCTAAACTTTCCTCTGTTCCTGCTGAATAAAGCAACCATCCTCGCAGTCCTAACGATCACGGCTTTTCTGGAAATGTAAAATTACCAGATCTCATTAATGCTGGGCTCTATCATTCATCAAAGCACTTCTTACGCCTCATGCTGGCTCCTTTTCTCTCTCCCTCTTAATCTTTCTCTCATTATAAGGATGTGTCTGCCCTTTGGACCTATGTGCTTCCAAGGAGTTGACACCTGCAGAGATCTCATTTGGGAAAGACTCGTTAACTCTTTGAGAGTTGAAACAGCTGAAATGTAGGGAAAACAATCCAGTGGGAGCAGAGGATGCTGTAAATACCCCGGGGACAAAGACCAGGCAGAGGATGGCACATGAAGGAAAGGGAATTCTTTGTGTCCCTGTGCCTTTATGCTGATAAAATCTCAGTCTCATGGTCAACAGGTCTCCACAAATGCAGTTAATGGCTTGATTTTTTTTGATTTTTTTTTTTTTTCTTCCCAGGGGTTTTCTCTGCTTTTGAGACTTTT
>VWZN01000702.1:98354-183836 GCA_013396955.1 Regulus satrapa | reverse complement strand
AAGAGATTGTCAAATGAGCCCAATTGCCATGAAATTAGACCCGGCTGGGGACAAAAGCTTTTGACACGTACATGGAAACTGCTCCTCCAGATGATCCTCAGAGTTCTGTAGCAGCTTTTATCTCGAGAACCAAAGCACTTTGCAAACAGTCAGATTACAGAAGTGCTGCACTGATCAGGTATTTTAGCCAAATAAATAGTATTTATAAAGGAATTTTCAAAAGAGCTTTCAGAGATACCTGTCACAGTTTCGGCATCCTTATTCAGTGACTCGAAGCTCTTATCTGTCTCAGTAGGGGATGCCAATTTACTGATGTACTTTTCAGTTAAAATCCAGCTTCCATAAGGCAGATTAGCAGTGAGAAAATGCAAGTTCTCTTTGGGGAAAAAAAAAAAAAAAAAGAGTTTGAAAGTTGTTTTAAAGTCAATTCTGTGATAAATGGGCCAGTTGAGGAGATGTATCATGTGCCACAAAAAAAAAAAAAAAAAGTCACTGGAAATTGCTGGATGTGTGTTGTTCTGAGCACCCCACCTATCAAGCCAAGCAGCTGAGTTCCCTTGTTCTTCCTTTCCCCTCTGTCTCCATCTGTTCCTGCCTCAAATCCCATCTCCTTTGTGAACTCCACGGGATCACACACTTTTTGTCATTATGAAAAGCAGGCTCGTGCTCTGATCAACGTCTCCGCTCCCAGATATTGATAGTGCAGGTTTTAATTACTTCATTAAATAAAACACTGTTTCTCATGTAGTGTTTGCCAGGCTCCTGTCAATATTTGATCCTGACTGGGCTGGTGTGGTGTAAGAGTTGTCAAAGAGTATTGGCTTGGAGGGATGCAGGAGAGTTCCGTGGGAATGGGGTTGAGTAGAGGCTGCGTTTCCATTAATCATCTCTAAATACAACACGACAGCATTGGAGAGGCTGCTGGAGTCAGTCATTGAGACAACAAATCACTCAAGTAGGGGGACACTTTTATCAAAACTTGGCCTTTCTTTGATCTTCTACTGAAAAGCCAGCCCAGGAGTCCGCTGCTTTGACATTTATCGATGTTATTTTGATAATCCCATCTGAATTTTATCACGGTCGCTTTGCATTTTAAGTTTTAATACAGTCTCAGAATACTTTCTTCTCCTCACCTGTGTTTCCTCATCTCATCTTTTAATTTCATTAGTTTTTCTTTAATTGTAAGATCTGCTAACGCTTCTCCTGGCATCTGAGGAGTTCCTTAAATATTAATAGGATTCCTCTCCTGGCCGTACTGGGAACAGTCCCCTGTCTCTTGGATCGTGTTTGCTTTTATGGCTCCGTAGTCTGTGTGATCCCAGGACTTCCTGTGATTGATGGAAATACTTGAATTTGTCTTCTAAAATTCCAAGGCATGCTGTGTTTACCTAATGGCAAACGTTCTCAGTACCTGAAGGCACTGAAAGAGGCAATACCAAATTATATTCCCTTGCTCCAGTGGCCAAGGTGTGGGGTATCCACTTCTCCTGTGCTTTGGTAATGAATTCCTCTCTGGTTTCATCTACACCTGCTTTTTGCACATTCACTTCTGATCAAGGAATGAGTAGGAAACATCTCCTTAGCTCCTCCTCATGGATTTTGTTTAGGAACCTCTCTGCAGTGCACAAGTTGTTCTTTCAGTATAAATAAAATTTTTTTTTTTAATTCCTTAAGTTCATTCGCCCCTGTACAGTCCTCCTACCTCTCCTCCCCTCTCCACCCTGGTGTTTCCTTTCTCTCTGGGTATTTTGTTGCACTTATTAAGTCATTAAATGTATTACTGAAGAAACTTGGTTTAAATACCAGAGCAGCAGTGGCTGCCCCATCCCTGCAAGGCCAGGTTGGACGGGGTTTGGAGCAACCTAGGATGGTGGAAGGTGTCCATGGGGGGAGCTAAGGATATTTAAATTCCTTTCCATCCCACGTCATTCTGATGGATCATATTCCAGAGGGAATTCAGCACTAAACCTCTGCATTCTCTGCTCTTCTGCTCCTGGGTGGTGCCAGCACTGTGGGAGCTCTTACCCACGTCCTTGTGGCCACCACGCTCCCAGACATTCCCTGAGCACCACGGAGGCACCACGAGGTCTTTTTGGCTGCTGTTTCCCGGCGTGCTGAGGTGGAGCCGATCCCTTTTCCCAGAAGGACGAGCTGCTTTCATCAGCTCCATCTCACCAGTTTGATTTCTGCTGGCAGCCGGGCTGGCTGTGCTTGACAGATTCTGTCTGAGAAGGGCTCTGGTAATTGCTCGTTCTGTTCAGTGCCTGTGCTGGTGACAGATGGTCACACTGAATGTTTAAAATGTTCAGGACCCCTGCATGATCCCCAAGCTTATGAACAACAAACTTTGCCAGCATTTCTGTTGTCTATTAATTTAAAATGTTTGCTCGCATTACTATTTTTTCTCTTTACGTTTCAAGCATGTTTTGCTGGGTTTGTACTTTTCTAAAACATTCTCTTTCCCCCTTTTTTTTTTCCTATTAAAGAAAGTCTCAAGATGTTCGTACAGACTGGCAGAACAAAGTGCCAACTGCTGTTGCAGACTTGTTAACAAATTTATTTTTGCCTGAGAGTGGCACATATGGCCCAGAGCGGAAATATTAGGGGTCTGTGGTCCTTGTGAGGGCTGGCAGATATTGTCTTGGAAAAAAAATAGCTTTTGGGTCAGTCATAAATTTCATTTTTATTACTGGAAAGATTTCTCAATTTTTAATTTTTTTTTTTTCTGAACTGGTGGTCTTCAATCATTTCCCAGTCCTGTGACAGCTCAGGAGCTGCAAGAAAGAGGTGGTGGGGAAGTGGCCAATTATTTATGGCCTCTCTTTATTGCACTTGAGTAGCTGCAAACGAGGGAAGTTGGTTTATGAGGCCCATTGGAATTTCATGGACTGCAGCCCCCTGGTTTAGGGTGGCTTGGCTGACCTGCAGGGTTTGCTGCTTTATGGCCTGAGTCTTTTATTCACAAGACTGGCAAATCCAAATTATAAGGACAGCAGAAATTATAAGGTTGTAGATCCTTAATTCTCATTTTTCCTCAGTTTGAAATGTTGGGACATCTTTTTTCTAGGTACATTTTCAATCCTACAAACTCTAGAAGCAAAACAACATTTATCTTCCTAGAGATTCCTTCAGCCCCCTCGTGTTCTGATACAGAATGTGATTTATTATTTTTGTTTCCAAGGCCAGGTTGGAGAGGGCTGGGAGCACCCTGGGATAGTGAGAGGTGTCCCTGCCCATGGGAGGAGGTGGGGCTGGATGGAATTCAAATTCCCTTCCAACCCAAACGCTTCTGGGATTCTATAATTATTTCTAAATTCGGGATTGTCCTGTGCAGCACCAGGAGCTGGACTCAACGATCCTTTCAGCTCAGGATATTCTCTGATCCCACGATTTCATGGCACATTTCTTTGCATGCACAACTGGATTTTTACACCATGGACCACCATGATCAAATCTTTGCTGATATCTCAGATTCTTCCTGGCTCTGCCGAGTTTGCAGTGAGGGCTGGAATAACCTCCCCCAGGTTCATCCCGTTGGATCAGCTTTGTGTATTCAGCTGGTGTGCGCAGCAAAAAATGTGAAAATGAGTTCCTTGCTCTTGCAATCCCTCCTGATGGATGTCTGGATAATTGTCCTATCTGCATATGTGAAAAGGATAAGGAAATGATGCCACCCCCGGCTCCAAGGAGTGAAGGTTATTCTGGAGATCTGGAGGGAGGGGATTGACGCAGCCAGGATGTGTTGGAATCAAATCAGTAAATTAATCAACATCTTGTTATCCAGCGTTGAGTGCTGGATTTAATTAGGCAAAAAAAAAAAAAAAAAGGAACTGATGTGTGCATAAATATATATATAAATATATCTATATACGTGGGTGTATTTGGAGGAAGGGTTCAATATGACCGGACTGGGTGATTGCCTGGGATCCACGAGGGGAGCAGGCCAGGGATGGGTGAGTTTTCCCCCAGCTGGCAGTGGGAGATGCATGTGGGTTCAGAGCTGGAGATGTCTCTGCCCACAGCACACCTGCACCTATCACTGCTTTTCCTCGGGGAATTTTTTTGGGGGTTTTGCTGTTTTGGACAGACCACTGGCTATAAATGCGGTATCAGCCACGTTATTTCAGGTTTTTCTTTGGTTACTTTGTATTAGGCACCTCTCTTTTTTTTTCCATTAGGTTGATTTAGTCCATGATTTGTGTGGTGCTTTTTATCTGTTTCTAGGTAGGATGTTTTAAAATTCAAATTTCATATAGAGAATCCATGAGCTTCTCAATATTCCCTGCTTATTTTAGTGTTTATATAGAAATAGTTTGACTTGATGATTTTAAAGGTCTTTTCCAACTTAAATAATTCTCTGATTCCTCTGGCTTCTTCTCTCTGTTTCTCACATCATTTCATTGATGAAATCCTCCTCAGTGCTGCTCCTCCTCATCTATGGCTTGGAATTTTCAATCCTTGTATTCATTTTCTTCATTCAGTGGGAAAAGACTGGAGCAGTTGGAAATGATCTTTGGTGCTTCTCTCCACTGCTTCTTTTCTTTTTTTTTTCTTTGAAGCTGTATTTTAGAAATTAAGGACTTGGATTTCCAAGTGGCTCCTGAACAAGTGCCTCAGCCCAGAACTGGAGACTTAAATCAGCAACAATTTCACCACCTGAAGGAAATCTGGCATTAAACACGCTGAGATATGGAAAATATTTTTGTTTTCCTGGTGCTTCAGCTGTTTTTGGGAGTGCTGGCATCCTATACCCTGCTTGCTAAAGCCCTGTGTCACTCCAAGGATGGTTTTCATCGCTCTCTCCAAGGCTTGTGGATAAGCTGGGATTATGAAGGATGTTATTCACCCTCAGGGAAAGCAGGGATGTGTCCAAATACTCACTTTGAGGAAACCTTGTACAGGTTGATGCTTGTTTGGGAGGCTCCAGGATGGGTTTGTCCTGGTGGTACCAGTGGGAACCAAACCAGAGCTCGTGAAGCTCCCCAGGAACCACCTGAGTGTGGTTGGCAACGATCTTAGATGTTGGCAAGACGTTGGTTGGGCACTGGCATAGGGAATGGTGACATTCCCGAGGCTGACAGAGCTCCAGGAGTGTTTGGACAACAGGCACAGGGTGGGATTGTTGGGATGGTCCAAGAGTTGGACTTGGTTGTTGTGGGTCCCTCCCAGCTCGAGGTTTTCTCTGATTTTACGAAGACACCACAAACACGTGGCAGCTCTTGGTCTCTTTCCATGGAGCTCAAGACTCCTTGTGGGTAACTTCCAGCTCAGAACATTCCACGGTTCTGTGGTGGAGACTGGAAAACTCCCTGAGCACTTCTGGTAAAGCCCCTGTGGTTTGACTGGTTCAGGTCCTTGAGATTCCTTTCCTGGTTTAGGTGCTCCCCGATCATTTGATCAACTCTTAGGGATTGTCTGGGACTGACTTCCAGCAAGGACTGCTCCGTTCCAGCACATGGCTCGTTATTTCCCAGGGTAATTAGAGAGATTAACTACTTACCCAACTTCCTTATTTCCCCCTCTCCATGGAAATGGGACCAAATGAAGCCAAGGAGAGGGAATGAGCGAACCCATCTGGTTCACCTGGCAGGACATCAACGCTGTCAAACTGTCACCCCCAAAACGTCCAGTAACACCAGCCCAAGGCTGACGTGCTCCAGATGTGTGGTGGCCACCTCAGACTGTTGCATCTGGGTGGTGAAGTGGCTTTAGATGGAAAATATTCCAAGGTGACATTCAGGTGAGCTGAGGGCTGCACAGGGGTTTGAAGGATCTGCTGCTGCTTTTCTCTGTGTCCAGTTTGGCGCTGGGGTGGAGCAGGAGCTCTTTCCACAGCACTGCTTTGTTTGCAGGATTTGCTATTGCCAAATTTACCTGATCTTAAAATTTATTTTTTTTTAGCTGCCGTTGAGGTTTTCCTAGTGGCAGTTTATGCTTGGGAGTGGCTCCTTCCCTCGGGGGCTGCACACTCCAGTCTGAGGTGCTGAGTTCTCCTTCCCTTGCTTTGCCCTTCAGAGTCTCCAATTCCGAGAGGTCACTTTACGCCAAATTAGCACAAGTTGTGTCAAGTATTGTTCTCAAATGATGTCGGTATTTAATTGGCATTTTGTCACCTGGTGCCTTTCTCTGCCCTTCAGGACTCTGCTTTCTCATTAGGTTTGTTTTAGGAGATGTTTTAATGACTGTCAATCCTCGTAGTGACGGCCACAGTGGTGGTGAGGATGAAATAATCTCCAGGAGCTGGGTGATGGTGGGAATGCAAGGAAAAGAGATGAAATCTAACACTGGATGGATGCACCTGGGACTTGAGCTGAGCTGAACCTGGAGCTAATCCGTTGGAAATGGTGGGTGATGAGGAAAACATTTGGCTCCAGAGCTACTCCAAGCTGCCCAGCCAGAGACTGGCAGATTTAATGTCATTCTGAAACGTGGGATGCAGTTTCTGGCTGTTTATATCAGAAGAAAGGACTATTTCATGATGGAATTTGATCCCATTGCCTACTGAAGGTATCAAGCACTTCAAAGGGCTGGGAAAGAACTCCAGACTGGAAACTGGTGTTGCCACAGATGGGAATGAAGTGGCCAAAAGGCATTTTAACCTGGAAATGGGAAAAGAAAAAAGGTTTCTAACAAGTAGAGAAGTGAGGTCTGAAGAGTGAACTGGGTTTGAGCTTGAGGTGGGTGTGAAGGGGAGAAGTTGGAGGTTGTGTGGAGGAGCTGAAGGGGCAATTAATGGCCCTGGCAGCCCTTTCAAGCTCCTTGTCCTCATTTGAAATCCTTTCTGTGTTAGTTTTTGTGGAAATGGGGGGATTTCAAAGCAGCTACAAGGAGAACTTGCTGGAATCATCCAGAGTTTGCTGTTGTTGGTTATAGCTGCTAAGGGAGGAAATGGATTTATTTTAGAATACAGCTGCCACTCTGTTTCTCACAGAAACCAAACATTTTTTACAGAAACCCAGAATGATTTGGGTTGGAAAGGAACTCAAAGCTCATCCCAACCCCTGCCGTGGGCAGGGACACTTTCCAATACCCCAGGTTGCTCCAAACCCTTTCCAGCCTGACCCAGGTATTTATGTGTCGGTACTGAAGTCTAGGAAGTGTTGAAATCCTAAAAGACTTTGTGGTTGCTGCCTTTTCCTGGGTTTCTGGAAAAAAAAAAATAAATCAGGTGTTCACAATTGGAATTAGCTCGGAAACAGAAGCTGGATCATATCAAAATAATGATAAATAAAATTCCTCCCCAACTGCCAAAGTCAGGGGAGGCAGACGACTTTGAAATAGTCCATAATGAGTGGTCCAGTAACTGAGATTTGCCTTCTGTGTCGAGAGCCTGTGTTAGTCCAGAAGAAAAAAAAATCAGCCAGTAGAACCAGAATTACATAAATAATGAAAGAGCTGAAATTGCCTCAGTTTTGTAATGTAGATGAAGGCAAGGTGTCATGACAGGAACACATTTACATATTAGAATTATTTAATTATCGGATCTTGTCCTCTAAAGAAGCAAACCAATCATGAATATTCATGGAGTCAATTAAAATATTAATGGCAGGCTGAGGCTTTGGTTTTCAGGTCTCCAAACAGCCGTAAACAGATTTATTTAAATGCAGTGAGGAGTGGAGGTCAAAAAGGAGCTGCCTTTTTGGGCTTGGGTGCAGAGGCTCCTGTTCTTCCAGAAGGCAGGAGGATTTTATTTGCTCCACATTCGCTTTGGGATGGTTTTGGAGAGGAGTTTTGTGGGTTCCTGTGCTCTGCCCCCACATCTGGAAGTATCTTCAGCTGTGGCCGTTTCACTTCTTCAGTGCCACCAGCACGAGCGTGTTTGGTGTCATCCCAGAAAAAGTTAAACCGTCCTGCTGGCTTTCAATTAAGGAAGTTGAAGGTTTCATCAATAATTCAATGTACCCAGTTGCAGGCAAAAAAAAAAAAAAATTCCAATGTGTAAATAGTTTTAAAAGAAGAGAATTGAGATCTTGAGGTGTGAAAACCTAATGAAGGACTACTCCAAAAGAAATCTACTCACTCTTAAATCTGATTTTGCTAATAAAAAGCAATTCCTTGAGAAAAGAACAGTCAGAAGAGATGAAGCAGTTTTGGATTTATCTGCAGGGAGGAGAAGATGCATTTGATGATTTCCTTTCAGTGCTCCAACTAAAAACAATTGTCCATTTTTCCATCTCTCTCTGGTGCATTTTTCCATTTCTGGCTGTCACAGGAACACTGACAAAGCTCCTGGAATTAAAAGTCTCTTGGAATTTGGCTGAGTTTGCCAGGCAGAGGGTGAGGAAGGAGGAAGGATCCCTTGGATGACACAAGGAGATCATGGATGAAGGAGCTGAACTCCAAGAGCTTTACAGTCCCAGTTCTGTACAGACCTTGTTTAATATTTCCTACACAAATTTTGAGCTTCTGTCTGTAAAGGATGTTCCTGTTTTTGTTGCAGCACCTTTTCTCCAAGGTTTACATGGAAAGTAGAGCCAGGTTTTATGGATCTGTGTGGATCAGGAAGGTGGAATGAGATGATCTTTAAGGTCCTTTCCAACCCAAACCAGCCTGGGAATCCATGGGAACCCTGAGATATTCTGAATTATTTCCACATTGGGCCATTTTGCAGCTTTTGGTGACAAGATTGAGGGTTTTTTTGCTTGCAAAGAGTTAAAGGCAGCTCCTGACAGCCAGGGCATGAATTCTGCATAGACAGCCCTGCATTTGTTTTGAACTTTAAAGAAAACCAATGCTCTGATTACTTGGAACAGCTTTTCCCTGAGGAAAGACTATGGAGTGGTAATTTCATTACAAAATACAGTGCTTGGAGATGAGCTGGAGTTGGAATATTTTTTTTTCCCCCACCCTAAGGGATTTGACATTTCTATTTCTTGACATTTCTCTCATTGTTCAACTGGGGTTTTTTGTGCTGCTTTTTCCCCCTCCCTTGGTGCAATTGGAGCTCTCCTTGAAGCTTGGAGTGTCTCTTTTCTTGGAGGTAAAACTGATAATAGTTTGAATTAGTTCAACAAGCAGATGGTTGGGAAAGGAGCCTGTGTGGAAGTGTGGAGCACTGGGACATGTGATCTATTGCCAAAAAAAAATTACAAAAAAACCACCAAAAACAAACCAAAAAACCGAAGTACAAGTCTCTTGAACGGGGATGTGTATAAAACTGTCATTAGGAGAAGGATGTTAAGTGGTGAAAAGAGATGTAAAAATAACAATGGGTTGCTCTTAGCTCTGGCTTGAGGTGTGTTAAGTGTGTCAAAAGCAGCACCCGAGGCAGGATTGCTCCTGCAGCCCGTTATTTTAGGAACAATGGATTTTGGACAATGGATTTCTCAGATTTCAGCTGCTTCCCTTCCCTGTTCTTTCCTGCAGTCTCTGAATTCAGTGGTAGCAATCCCAGGCAGCTCCTCCAGTGCCTTGGAGGGTTTGTTCTTCATTCCCAGGGGTTGTTTTTCCACCTCCATCCCTGGGGATTCCATGGGGGACGTGTCCAGCTGTGGTCTGGGAATGGGAGCAGCCTCCTGGCAGAGCTCTCAGCTCCCTGCCAGCGGAACATTGGGAGTGCTGGGGGATTTTATCCCCTACAACCAAACTCCCAGCTGGAATCCCAGCTCAACACAAGGAATTCAGCAGTTATTGTGGCTTCTTTCAGAGCATGGCTTTATTTTAATGCTGTCAACCTATTTTATCTTGGCCTAAATTCACTCTTGTTCATAGCTTTATTTTGGTTCCTTCCTAATATTTAATCTGGGTATTTTGTTGCAAATGGAGAAAGATCTTTACTCCAGCAGCTGCCTGGGGGTGAGAGGTCTAGTAGAACCCACGGAGCTGCTCCAGGGCTGGAGCCAGCCTGGGAGAGCTGGGGGTGCTCACCTGGAGAGGGAAGGATCCAGGGAGAGCTTCCAGCACATTCCAGGGCCTGAGGGGCTGCAGGAGAGCTGGAGAGGGGCTGGGGACAACGGATGGAGGGACAGGAGCCAGGGAATGGCTCCCAGTGCCAGAGGGCAGGGCTGGATGGGATCGGGGGAAGGGATTCCTGGCTGGGCTGGAATTGCCAGAGCACCTGGGGCTGCCCCTGGATCCTTGCATCCCTTCCAGATCAGGATTTTCTGATTCTCAGTGATTCTCTGGTTTCTCAGTGCCCATGAGCACCTTGCAGGGGAGTTTGTTACCAACCTCAGAGTTCAGGAAGAGATGGGAAACTTTAACTCTGCAGCTTCTGCTGGGTTGTGGGACTTTTTTATTCCCGAGTGTTGCTCCAAACATCCCACCCCTTTTCCTGTGCCACGTTGGTTTGCTGGGATGGTCCTTGTGGAGGAAGAGCTCTTGGAGTCCTCCCTCAGATTTGCCATCCTCGATTTCTGATTTTCCTCAGGTGAGGTTTTCAGAGCGAGTCTGTGGTTGGTTGGAGCAGAGCAAGGGGGAATTTCTGAGCTCCCCACTCTGCTGCAGTGAGGAATGACTCCCATCTGGTTTTAAAGAGGATTTTCAAGCCTGGATTTTCAGGCTGCAGCTACAACTCAGCTTGGACAGCCTGGAAGGTGCTCTGAGGTGTGGGGATGACTTTGGGCTGTGCTGTTTCTCTCCCTTCCTTTTAAAATACCTGCTTGATGTCAAGTTGACTTTTTGCTTTTGCCATTTGTGGTTATCCTGTACCAGTGGGTGCTCCTGCTTCCTGCATCTGAACATGAGAGCACAGATTTCCTTTCATTTTGAAATTAAAAGATCAAGATTCCAGATTTTCAGACTTTACCAACTGCTCAGTTCCTGTAGTTGGAAGCTGCTGATTCAGCAGAAACCACAAATTAATCCTTTTTTTCTGTTGAAGCTGAAGCGTTTAAGTTTTGCTTCTTTAGCTTTTAACTAAAGAAATTGATTTAAATGATATCAAAAATGAGGAAATTTATAATAATGGATTTTTTTTCCCGTATGTACTTCCTGAGTTTTTCATAAATTGATAATGGTTTGGGTATAATCAAGACCATTAATAAATTGATAAATGTATTAATCTAAATTGATTTATAATAAATTGGTAGAATAAATATTGAGGGTAGAAGCTCCAGCACTGAATTCCTCAAGGAGTAGGAGATAAATTTGTAAGAAATGTATACATTTGATAAGTAAAATAAATTGATAGAATGGTTTGGGTTGAAAAAGGATCTTAAGGATGATCCAGTGCCACCACTGCCATGAACAGGGACACCTTCCACAATCCCAGGGTGCTCCAGCCTGGCTTGGGACATTCCCTGGGATGGGACAGCTTTTCTACACAACCTGTTCAATTTTCTTATCCTTGGTACCTGCGCAGAAAGAGCAACGATTAAAAAAGAAACAAAACTAAATCCACTAAGGTTTTTCCATAAAACCGAGTTCTTGGTTGTTATTTAGGGGAAATGTCAAATTTCCTGGTGATAGCAATGCACAGAAACATATGGAAAAGGCTGGTCAGCCTTCTCCCTGGAATTTGTGATATTGGAAACATCCTGGTCCTGCCACAGTGGCTGCTGTGAAATGGTGTTTTATTAAATCACCAGGTTATTCTTGTGCCGCCAGTGGCTTTGATTAACACTGAATTAGGGTCATATCCTACAATAACAGCGTTTCTAAATCCCTGGCTGCATTTGAAAGAGTTGTGATTAAAGTTCTGGCTGTTTTCCTGCAATTTCTGATGTCTCTGAGGGCTGAGTCCCCTCCTCTTTATTGGCATTTGAGTTTGGTTGCAGCCCCTGGGGTTCGGTGCCAATATCAGTGACAGTCTCAGGGGGAGCAACTCTGCATGAAAACGCGAGAAATAAAAGCTGTAACAAAATTAACACAGAGCTCACGAATTGCCAGGGCCACCGTGGGGGTTGTTTCCTCGAGTCTTAATTCATCTTTGATTGAATTCCAGGCCAAACAAAGCGAGGGGGACGAGGAGGTGGGGAAAGCCATCTGAAGGAGATGATGGATGAACAGGTTGAAGGATGCTGCCTGACAGGTCCCGCTGCTGCCCGCGCGTTCTGTGCGCTGCTGTGGACAATTCCACCGCCATTCCCGGGGGGAAGAGCTGGGTTATTAGTGGGGATCATTGTGCATATTGCTGGAAAATGAACTCATTCCCAGCCGCGGAGGAGCAGCTGAGGAGTCGGGGAGGTTCCTTTGTTGGTGGGGATTTATGGAGGAGTCCCGGTGCGGAATCGCCAAGGAGGGTTTGCTCTGCCTTGTTTTGCCTGCCAGGTTTGTAAGGTTCTCGAGATTTGTCAAAAGATGGGTGAATTTATCTTCATTAGAGCCAACTCCTTCATTGACACATGGAAAACAAGGCCATGGCAGCTTTTCTCGTGGGCTGCTGGATCCCAGCTGTGGGACAGCCTCAAAATCCTCCCTTTTGCCATCCTGGTAAAAACTGTCCCATTTTTAGACCTCTTGGTTGGACTCAATGATCACAGGGATCTTTTCCAACCTTAATAATTCCATAATTCTGTGTCTGCTTCTTCCAGAAGACCATACAACATTTTATTTGTCACGAAGGATCTTTCTGGAGGGACAGGAGCCAGGGAATGGCTCCCAGTGCCAGAGGGCAGCGATGGATGGGATCTGGGGAAGGGATTCCTGGCTGGGCTGGAATTGCCAGAGAATTCCTGGCTGCCCCTGGATCCCTGGCAGTGCCCAAGATCAGGTTGGAAAGGACTCAGAACACCCTGGGATGGTGGAAAGTGTCCCAGGACAGTCTTTAAGGTCCCTTCCAACCAAATTATTTTGTCCTTCTGTAATTCCAGTCCATTCCTTTGTCTAAAATATCCTGGAGCTTTTAAAAATTAAAAAAAAAAAAAAAAAGAAAAAAGAAAAAAAGAAAAAAGAAAAAAAATGAATCGGGGGGGTTTAGAGTTAAACAGCTTGTAAGAAAATAAACCAGCAAATGACACTGTGTCAGGAAATATCTTACTTTATTTCAGTTGCTTTTTTGTTACCTCACGGTGGGTTTTTTTTTTCCTTTCTGACATTAAAACTGAATAGAAAACATGGCAGGGATATAAAAAATTCAGGTAGGAGCCATTTGCTGCTACAGGAGATAAGATAAAGGAAGAAAGCTCTGAGCAGAGAACAGTGTAAAAGTGGATGCAGGGTGTGAGTAATCACAGCTCATTAGCTCCAGTGCATTTTCCAGCTCAGGATAAGGAATTCTGCTGCAGCCAAGCTTTGCAAGAGCTCAGTTCTGTACACGGGGAGTTTTTAGGCAAACTAACAAAATCCTAAATATGCAAGTTGACAAATCCATTAATCAAAGTGCCTGCTGCTCAGTCGTGTGGCCTGAGGGAGAGGAGGGAAAAAAAATAACCCAGAACAACCACACAACAAGAAAAAGAAGAGAAATATGCATTTTAAACAATTTCTGTAGCTGGAAGGAGACTTTACATATGTGGCTGACATGGTGATCAAATGATAAAGGAGCCTCAAATTGAACCCCAACCTTTTGTGCAGGCTGTGAAAGCCGAGGCACGGCGCCGTTTTTCAAGGCAGATGGAGTGTGAGCAACTAATAAATCAGGTTTTGAAACATTAAAGAGCAACTTATTTAAATGCATATGGTGTTGGATCCCAGACAAGGCGGGATAGGGGAGCGGGGAGGGTTGGGAACATCAGCACAGCGCCGTGGCAGAGCAGGGCTGCAAACCAGGCACCCAGTCCTGGCCTGGGCCACGGGAACATGCTTGGAGAAGCTGTTTCAGGCAGGAATTTTGGAATTGTTGGTCAGTCTGGAACATTATTCTGTGTTCAGTGGGAAGCTGGAGTCAAAGCCTGAATTTAAAACGGTGAATGAAACGTTGGTGCCTTTTTTCTGACATTTCTGAAAACAGCTTTGCCAGGGGAAGGTTGGAGCCACAATCTCAATTCCCCTTTTGGGGAACTGAAATGCAGAAACCTGATCAGGGTCACAGAGGCCACATCAGTCCTGTGGCTGGAATCCAGATCTGCCTCTCCTGCTTTGGGAAATCACTTTTCCTTCAGATTTGAATCACAGTTTGATCTGCAAACCTGAGCACCAGCTCTGCTNCTGGAATGTGCTGGAAGCTCTCCCTGGATCCTTCTCCTCCCCAGGTGAGCACCCTCAGGCTGGCTCCAGAGCAGAGGGGCTCCAGCCCTGGAGGATCTTATCCCAATCCCTTTCCACTCCTTCTTTTCCATATTTATATCTGTAAGGGATTTGTGAAGATTCAGCCATTAGGCTTTACTTTATTTGACCATCCCTTAATTTCTGCCCAACATTTTGAGTGTTTCACTGGAAGATTTGAGGTTGGAACCTGCCCTGCACCGCACGCTGGGTCCATCACCCCAAACGCTGCTTTTGGGGAGAATGGCTGGGAATCTGTCACTGATGGAAATGCTGAAACGGGGGGAACTTTATAACCTTCAGGGTGAGCCTAAAGTATTTCCAGAGTGACTGGAGAGATGTCAGCAGGGAGTGCTGTGGCTTTAGGATGCTCCTGCCCTTGGCTGTGCCAGTTTGGTGTCCCCTGTGCCCTGGTCAGGCTGATGACAAGGCACTGGAAGCTGGGAGCAGCTCTTGGAGTCACTCAATCATCTCTGAGCTCCCTTCCTGCCCCTGCAGGTTCCTCGCCCCAGGTCTGACAGCAGCCAGTGCTTTACAAGTAGTTACCACCTAATTCCCATCGATTTGGGGTCTTCTGGAGTTCCACTGTCGCTCTGATCTCTTGATTTGGGGAAAATGTTTTTAACCATCAGCCCCTTATTCCTGATGGTCTGATGTACAAATTCCCACTTGCCATGATTAAAAGAAGAGCAGGTGATTAAGAGAAGCAAACAAGAAATGCAATCTTTCCCCTGTCAGAAACCTCTGCTAAATTGCTTCTCCCCTCAAGCAAGGAAGTAATCAAGTATTGGCTGGAGCTTATTCTTGTCTATCTTGATAAGGCGGATTTTTTTTATCTGGTGCATCTTGGTTCCCTCATTCCTATTCCAGGAGAGGGAATGGGAGCCCCACGTGCCAGGTCAGAGGAGGGGGTGGAGAGGGCAGAAGGAACAAAAATCATCATTGCAGAAGAACAGACAGAAAAATGTGCCTGAAATAATCCCCAGAATGCCACTGGAAGTGCCCAAGGCCGGGTTGGATGGAGCTCTGGGCACCCTGGTGCAGTGGGAAGTGTCCCTGCCCATGGCAGGGGGTGGCACTGAATGGGTTTTGAGGTCCCTTCCAACCCAACCACTCTGGAATTCTCTGAAAGGAATCTTGAGGATTCCAGACATGCAAAAGAATTTGAGAGGTGATAAATTGTGTTTGGGTCCATGTGAAAATAATTGAAATGCGTGAGTGCCCGTGCAGTGAATCACTGAGATTCAGTGCAGGAGAAGCAGGACCTGATATTGGTGTCCTGGGTGGTTCATGGAGCTGGGAGTGCTCACCTGGGGAGGAGAAGGCTCCAGGGAGAGCTTCCAGCACATTCCAGGGCCTGGAGGAAGAGCTGGAGAGGGACTGGTGACAAGGCCTGGAGGGACAGGAGCCAGGGAATGGCTCCCAGTGCCAGAGGGCAGGGCTGGGTGGGATCTGGGGAAGGGATTCCTGGCTGGGCTGGAATTGCCAGAGCCGCTGGGGCCGCCCCTGGATCCCTGGAATGTCCAAGGCCAGGCTGGACACTGGGGCTGGGGACAGTGGGACAGTGGGAGGGGTCCCTGCCATGGCAGGGGGGTTGGAACTTCGAACCCAAATAATTCTGAGATTTATGTGGGAGGTCTAACATACAGAAATATAAAAATGCACGAGATTTCCATCCTAAAACTCCACAGTTGCTGTTTCCAGATCAATCCCTTCTCTCTGCTGAGCTGTTTTATGATCACCTGCTTTGCTCTCTTCGGGCATCTTTTGCCTTCCTCCCTTTCATGCCAAATGAAATTTGAATTTCCATGCCTTGAAGATGATGTGCAGGCAATAACTGTGGTGTCAATTCCCACATAGTCAAGAGCTTCTGGGAAGCACCATGCCGTGGAAAATGGTTCCATTCCTGCTCTCAGCCTGTGCTGCTCCCTCAGAGTGGAGGATGTGTTGATTGCTCAATTGTTGCTTCAGAGCCTCGTCCTGTACTCTTCTTTATTCCTCTGTTCTGCAGAGACTGCCATGGAGTGACACCTTGGGAAAGGTGCTCTGATCATGGAGAGGGACCCAGGAATTCTTCATTCCATGCCTGGAAGCTGTTTAGGGAATTGTGCTTTTCAGAGAGATCAGTGAACCTGTCCTGTGCTAGCACGGGGAAAGGAGTGGAAGGGAGCTGAAGTTTCCCTGTGCTCCTCATGATTTCGGGATCTTGCTGTTTCCCTTGATCCCAAATGAATATTTCTGGGATGTTTTGGAAAGGGGTTTACTTATCAGGCAAATACCTTTGTGTCTGAAAAGTTTTAGTGACTGGTAGGATTGAAAATGTGGCAGGACAGAGGATAAAACATATTTAGACAGATAAAACTCTGAAACAATGAGGTAATGTCTGATGGCTCCTGAAGTGAGAGCATAAGAAATCTCACCCTTTTTTAGCTCTTGTGTGAGAGACAGAGAGAGCTTTTCTCAGGATGTTGTTAAAAGGAAAAATAAATTACTTCACTACTTACAATGAATTTTAAAACCTGCACAGCAAATCTTTCAAGGGGCTGAGCTGCCTCTTCTCTTGATGTGCTCAGGTCTTTCAAGGAACGGATAAAGACAAAGAGAAATGTGTGATTCCTCCTTAGCACGTGGGAAGAGCGAGAGAACAGACTCCCAAAATGGTTTGGGTGGGAATGGACTTTAAAGATCATCCAATTCCACCCCTCTCCTCAGCTCTGGAGCCCCAGGGAGAGCTGGGGGTGCTCACCTGGAGAGGAGAAGGCTCCAGAGAGAGCTCAGAGCCCCTGGAGGGGCTCCAGGAGAGCTGGGGAGGGACTGGGGACAAGACCTGGAGGGCTGGGAGCCAGGGAATGGAAAAAAGGGGAGATGAGGTTGGATTTTGGGAAGGGATTCCTGGCTGGGCTCGAATTGCCAGAGCAGCTGTGGCTGCCCCTGGATCCCTGGCAGTGCCCAAGGCCAGGCTGGACACTGGGGCTGGAGCAGCCTGGGACAATGCGAGGTGTCCCTGCCATGGCAGGGGTGGCTCTGGATGGGCTTTGAGGTCCCTTCCCAAACCCGAACCACTCTGGGATTCTTTGACATTTTCTGTAAACATGGAAGATATCCATGCAAACATTTAAATTTTAAATTTAATTCCGTACCGAGTGGAATGGAGAACGAAAGCTCTCCTAATGTTTGTTCTGACTTTCAGCGCCTGCAGACATTCCAGTTTCCCTGCTCATCTCTTTTTTCATGTTGAAGCCTGACATTTTAGGCTCCATTTCAGACACATCGAGCTCTGTCACTAATGGCCCCGTCTCTGTCACCACTTGCAGTGACATTCAGGTGGGCACACTTCATTGCCAGCACAGCAGGAGGGTGTCATTAACTCTGTGACAAATTTCACTTCAAGTTTTTCCTTATTTTTTTCTTTTGTTCCTCATAATTTATTACTGGGCAGATTAAACCAGCAAACTTTGCTGCTGAAGTGCTACAGCAGTGGTGCTTCCAGAGAGATGGGAAAATTTGGGATGTTTTCCTGGACACCCCCGGTGGTGCAGAATTTGCCAGCTCACCTCTGGTTTGGGAGGCTTCAAATTGGATCTCTGGTGGTCATTGATAAGGAGAGGAAAAAAGGCATTATTTCCACTCCTCATGGAATTGTGGAATGGTTGGGTTGGAAGGGATCTCAAAGCCCATCCAGTGCCACCCCTGCCATGGCAGGGACTCCTCCCACTGTCCCAGTGCCCAGCCCCAGTGTCCAGCCTGGCCTTGGACATTCCAGGGATCCAGGGGCAGCCCCAGCTGCTCTGGCAGTTCCAGCCCAGCTAGGAATCCCTTCCCCAGATCCCAGCCATCGCTGCCCTCTGGCACTGGGAGCCATTCCCTGGCTCCTGTCCCTCTTGTCCCCAGTCCCTGGTGGGCTCTCCACAGGGAGAGGAATCCTTCACTTCCCATTTGGGATTTTCTCCAGGATTTTCCATAACAAAACTCCAGTGTTTAGAGCGGTGAAGGCGGGAGGAGCAATGGCATTGAAGTTGCACTGCTGTGTAGCTGGGATGTCCAAAGCATCACCAGGAATAAGATTTACATCTCAGCTTGTATTTTTGGGTAAAATATTTAAATACAAACAGAATTCCTTCCCTCCCCATAGCCTGCACCTACCTGCAGAGCACCCACGATTATTAATGGAAGGCTGAGAGCCAAGGAGATGTAAAAGCACATTTTTCTCTCGGTGCCAGGGTTCTGTTCTCCTCAAATCCATCATCATCTGGCCCAGCAGATCAGACAGATTGTTTTATTCCTCACCGTGGAGTTCATCCCAGTCAATAATATTGATTAGTGCAGGGTGACTTGATGGAACAAGAATAACACCCCTCTCTTAATTGGAGCCTGCATTTCCTCGTTCCTGCCTCAGCAGCTCATGCTTGGCTGGCTCCTTCAATAATTCTGTTCAGACACGGAGCCCACTGGAAATTGCAGGATCTGACATTAACAGGGGAAGTGAATAATTTTCTTTTCCTTGAACTCGCGCCTCTTTTCTTCCCTGATTAAACTGCCACGTTGTGAGGGTTCACTCTTTAAACTGCCAGCTGAAATCCCTGGATTTTTTGAGAGCTGCCTCGTTCTAAATACCATCAGGAAAGTTCAGAAAAACTGTCTTCAGTTGCTTTGTGCTTCCCGAGTCCATCTGTTGGGGTAGGAGTTATCAAGAAGCTCTGTGTGCTCAGGGTTCATTCGAGGAGCTGAGTCAGCTCTGGAAATCTTGTCACTGCGGGCTTCCAGTTCCCCAGGATATCCCACTCCATGGGGAATTCAGTGCTGGAGCTTCTACTCTCACATCTCTGAATCTATGGGGATTCTTGTAGGGAACACTCCTGGCCTAGAAGGATTATTTAGGGCATGGAAATGCTGGTGTTGGTGACTGCTCAGTCCTTGCCTGTTGCTGCAGAAGGGACAAATCAATTCAGTCACCAAAGAACTTTTTCTGTAGATTGATTGTTTAAAGCACATAAGATTCCCTTGGAGTCACTTCCTCATCAGTTCTGTTGCTTGTCTTTCCTATTTGGAGAAATCCTTTTTGTTTGGAGGCAGAGGAGATGTCAGGGTCAAGAACTTCAGTGACCCACTAGGGTAGTTTTGATTACAGAACTTCATCATTTCCCTGCCTCTAAAGCTGTCCCAATCATGTTATTGGCCTCTGTATTTATTATTTATTATCAGTCTTTGAGGACAACTCACATGGAAAGGGCTTGGTAATACCTGGGATATTCAAACTTTGCCCAAATTCCTTTTTGGAGGGGCTCTGGAATAGAATTCCCAGAGGAGCTGTGGCTGCCCCTGGATCCCTGGAAGTGTCCAAGGCTAGGCTGGATGGGGTTTGGAGCAGCCTGGGATAGGACAAGATGTCCCCATGGGATTGGAATTGGATGGGCTTTGAGGTCCCTTCCATTCCATGATGATTTGTTTATGTGTCTGGCCTGTTGTCCTAAAAATGTTTCTTCAGGAATGGTTCCATGTGGACTTTGTTGCTATCAGGACGTGCAGAGCTTTCAGCAAGTTGATTTTTTTTTCCCTCCCCTCTCTTTTCTCTCCCAATATCCAAATTTAAGGTACTTTGGTGCCAGGAGCTGCCTGTGGAAGTGATTTTGGAGTGACAAAGTGACACTGGTCAGGTTTCAATACCACTTCAGATCGTGGAGCCTGTGTTGTGTAAATGACGTTCCCTGAGTTGTTTTTCACTGCCAAACTCTGCAAATTTATTTTTCCTGTAGCTGAGAGCCCAGGTGGAACTCAGAGAAGGGCAAGTTCCACACAGGAATTACAAGACTCAGAATTGGGAATGGACTCCTGGGAGAGCCATTAATGCTAAATACAATAAATAAATTAAAATATCAGTCACTGGCATACAAACCGAGGCTGGAATTGTGCCATCCCCAGTCAGAAGTGCTGCACTTGGAAGCAGGAAAATTCTGGGAATTGCTGCTTTCCAAACCCTTTCCAAGCACTGTGGGTTTTCAAACACACCTGAGCCACGTGGCCAAAGGCTTGGGTGTTGGTCAGCTGAGGTGAGGGACCCGGATTTGGCGGCTTTGTGCCAAAACATCCCCAACTCTGGAATGAGGAGCCCAAAGTCACCTCCAAACACCACCTGCACTGTTCCCTCTGCCCTGGCAGCGCTTGGGGAGGGCCCAGAGAGCAAAGCCTCGCTTTAATTGCTGATCTTTCACCAGGAAAGAAGCATTTAATTCCTGTTTAATTACCACTTGCTAAATGTTTAATTATCACTTGCTATCTGAAAATCAAGGGATGTCGAGATCTGTTAGACAACTTGTTCCACGTTATTTTCCAGGAGGACCAGATGATAACTTAATTGAAGGTGGCGGGTCCAAGTTTGTCTGCAAACCAGGAGCCAGGAACATCACCATCATCTTTCACCCCCTGCTCAGGTAAAACCTGCCTTTCTGCACATCTCTGCAGCTGCAAAGGATTAGAATAAGTGGAATTAAACCTCTGATTTGTGGGGATGTTGGGCACGTTCCCATTCTGAGATCTCAGAGCAAAGGGGTTGCTCTGAAGTTTTTGTGTGTAAAGAAAAAAAAAGAGCCTGGCAATATTTGAAAATCTTTTTCAAACTGAGTTGTGATGTCAGGTGGGATTTCCTGTCTGGGTCGCTGACCAGTGGCATTTATTGACCTAAGCTGGGGGAAGTTTATTTGCAACCTGCCACAAATTGTTTCTTGCTGTTCTTTGTGCTTATTAAAAAAGTCAGAGGAGCTGCAAGGTGAGTTCATTGATAAAACACTGTGGGCTGGGGACAGTAAATTAATTCCTGATCCAGAGCAAGCCAGTGATTACCAAAATTGTCACAGCTGGAACTTTAAACAGAGCAAGCCTTTGATAAACCTCTTCTCGCTGTATAGTTCACCTCTGATACTTGAATTTTGCTGTTTTTCTAACAGTTTGTCCTGTGGGTTTTGTGGAAATTAAATAATGCAATGTGTGTCTCAGTTCATGGCGACCTCCCACCTCTTTTTTCTTGGGAGGATTTTCATTTCTCCCCAGACATGGCCTTTTCCAGCACCTTTGGAGAGCATTTTCCTCCTTGCCCGTGTTTGTATGAATTCACTGTCCTGAGTCACTTCACAACAGGTTCTTCTCTTCAATGCTAAACCCAAGAAATCACAAAGTAGTCATAAAAAAATAATTGGAATCTGATCCCTAGAGGAGGAATCTCCTCCTGACACCTCCGTGGCTGGGAGCTGGGCTTATTTGTGACTTCTCAGGACTTAAAAGCACAGTTGGAAAAGGGTATGAATTCCTCCAAATCTAAATTTCTGGTGTCATAACAGCAGAGATTGGAATAATCTTGAGAATATCATGAAATGTGGTATGGTGTGCAAGATCTTGCCTCGAAAAAAGAGTTCATTTCTTGCTATGTGCCCATAACAAACTGGAGAATTCCATAAGCACGTTTCATTTCCACCTCTTGTCTCTTTTAAACCGAAGAAATGTGCTAAGAATAATTTTGCTGCCGGATAATTTGTACTTTTCAGCTATTTTATGATAGGGAAAGAGTGCACGACTGAAATTCAATATGTTCTCCAAGGTGTGACTATGATGGACTTCAATTCCGAAATCATTAATGAATTTACATCTTGCAAGCCCAGAGGGTGGTGATGCTCCTGTTTTTATTGATGAGATCTTTCCCATTGATTGAAATTCTTTCTCTTTGCCTTCCTGCTTTAATTTTCCCCCCTTTTTTTCCTCCCATCTGAGCGAAACACGAGTGCTCTGCTTTAAATAGCACTTCTCCCAAACACTTCACTTTGCATTCCCAGCCTGCAAGTCAGGCAGGAGAAATCATTTGCCTCAGAAAGAATAATTGCATCGAGATGGAGGTGTCTGTGTACAGAGTATTTTTCGTGCCAACCACCTGCAACATCTTCACTCCCTTTCATTGTTGATTTCATCAATAACTGCAGGAAAAGAAGGAAAACATGGAATGACCCAGTTTGCCCTTTCCCCCCGTGGGGTGGGAGAGTTTGGGGGCAGGAGAAGGCTCTAAAAACCATTGTCATGTGATTTTACTCATTTTAATGTTGGGCTCAGGGAATGTGCTGAGAGACTGAACTCGTGATGAATGGGATGCAGAGAATCTGGGATGATCACAGGATTTCTTTAGCTGACAATAGTTCCCTTCAGGGAACTCTGTTCCTGATGGGAGAGCCATGGCCTGTCCCACCAGCAGCTGAAATGCTCGGGATGGTGAATTTGCTAAAATATTGATGCTTGCAGGAATTTCTGGAATCATAGAATCATCATCCCATGGTTAGATCCTTGTTGCCCTTTTCCAGATGCGCATGTTTTAAATGCCCAGCTCTCCTGGAGTTAATTCCTGCAGGGGGTTCTGAAGTTTCCACCTGTTTTATTTTCCTTTTTGAGGTTCTTTCTGACCTGCCCCCCTCATCTTTCACCCCTGTCCCCTGCACATGCTTGAAATGGATCTGGTTTGAATTCCAATGATCAATATTTTATTTACAAGGGTTTTTCCCCCCCTTGTTTTTATCAAAGTTCCATAAATACGTTGCCAGAGGAGCTTCAGCACTGCACGGACTGGCTGATTCCATGAGGCAGCTAAGTGCTTCTGAAAGTATTAAACAAACTGGATCACTGAGAAACCAGGCCCTGGTGTGCTGATTGAAAGCCTGAGCATCACATAAAGTGATGGCTTTAAAGTGTAATTCATCCCTGAAGTGTTGAGGGGAGAGTTGGAAGCGGAGCATTCGTACTCATCAGTGGGAACTCTTCTCTTTCGTGCTCCTGCTATGAGAAGTGTCAGTGCTGATCACATCAGAGCTGCACAAGCACAGGGACAAATTTGCTGCTTTAAAAAGACCCTTTTAAATCCTTTTTTATTTACAAACTGTGGGTAGAACTCAGCTCCAGATCCTCCCGAAGAACACGGAGTCAGACTTTGAGTCTGGAGTGCAAATTTGAGTTTGGGAATGCAAATGAACCTATTCCAAATAACCAAAGTTGAGAGAAACTCTTAAATAAAACCATGGGCAGTGTAAGGAAAAATACTTAAAAATGGTTTTCAAAGCTTTCCTTGCCTTTGAATTCCTTTAGAGCAGGGAGCCAGAGTTGGGAAGTGAGATTTGTGTTGCTCAGGATGTGGACCCCTCATTTCCACAAGGACAACTGAGACACACCAAGGCCCAGATTAATTACCAGCACTTAATGACGGCACCACGCATGGAATAAATGAGGAGTGTATTTCTGAGAGACAAGTGGGTGTTCTAGAGGAGATGATTCCTGGGAATGGGCTTCCCTAACTACATCTGGAAACTAATTGCACTCAGAAATTGAGGCAGAGCCCACCTCTGATTTCCCTTAATTACATTTCATGGGAGGTGCCAAAGTATAAAAGTTACCAGAGGAGTCCAGTTGCTTCCTTCATCCTTTGCTGGCAGCCAGCACTGGAGGCAGTGGGCTGAGGAACAGCAGCTCCCGTTGGAAGAAGGATTCACAGGAGCAATCCCAACGCCCTTCGTTCTGGAATATGGAACAGCCTGAGCGATGTCTGTCGTACCATTTGTTTGGTGGGGATTTTTTTGATGTCTTCTTATTTTTTTTAAAATTTTTTTTAAAAGTGTTTATTTGTTTCAGCTGGCATTTGAAAGGCACTTGGCTCCTCGGGGTAATAATCATTTTACATATGCTTTATAGAGTGTGTTTATTACCAGACAATTGAGGAACAGATGTCTGCAGTCTCGAGGCTGGAGGGGGAAGAATGGGAAGGGTGGGAGATGGAGGGGATGGATGGTGGTGCTGAGGCAAGCGCAGCTGAACAGGGCTGGATGCTGGATATTGAGGCCGGGAGGGTTTCCATTTATTACCATCAGCCACACTTCATTAGGATCAAGCAGCAATTAAAAGGGTTGGAGGATGGAGGAGAAAGCCAAGTGCTCATTGATTCGGAAGGAAGAGTCACTTCCCAGCAGGACCCAGTGACCTTGGGAAGGAGCAGTGGGGAGGAGGAATTGTCCTGGCACCCTTGGGATCTCCAGGAATCTGGTGGTATCCCCCTCTGCCCGGTGGACAGGGCTGGGGTGTGCCAGTGGTGTCCTGATCACTGCCTCAGGGTCTGTAGAGAGAGAGAAAAACAAAGAGATGGGGGGAAAAGGGAAGAGGGAAAAGCAAAATTCCCAGTGTGCCGCTGCTGACGTTGTTTGGGATGCAAAGACTGAAGTTTGGTGCTCTGGGCTGTGTCCAGGGCACTGCCAAGATTTCTGCCTCTTGTTTGAGATTGATGAGAGTGGGGGAAAGAGAGCAGCAGTAGTTTGCTGTTTTCATTTAAAATAAAAAGCTCCTTTTCAATTCTCCTTTTCTTCCATCACTGAAAGTAGTGGGCTTCACACTTGAAAGCAAATTCAGAGTTACCTGTTTCTTCCAGTTATCTTTAACACAAATAAAAGAGGGATTGCTCTGCTATTAAATTTTAAAAATCCTTCAGGGACTAACTGGGAGGGGGTGCTGATGGACTTTTGCTTCCTGTTGATGTCAGAATGTTCCTCTCCAGTGGTGGCTCTGAGCTGTTGGTGGTCAAGTTCAGATCCCAGGGATTCCCTGTCCCTGGGAGTGCACAAGGACAGGGAATCCACCCAGGGGCACGAGGGATGTTTTATGGGAATAATCCTCTCAAGCTGCTGTTGAGTTGAGGATGTGTCAGGATAAAAGGTGCTGGATGTAGAATTTAAATCCCGTTTCTTTGGAAAATGTTGGGAGGGGACAGCAAAGTTGTTATGGGACATCATCAAAGTCCTTTGGTCTTTGAGCATAAATTACTGCTGGTGTTAAAAGCTACATCATTAAATTGATCTAAAACTCAGTGTATAACACAGAACCCCTGTGTATCTCACCAGTAACTCCTGTTAGTGTATCTGTACAGTTATAATAATAATTATTATAATAATTTCATTTTATTTTAAAATATGCTGTAATATCTTGTAGTTGCACGCTATAAAATTAATACTTGATAATATAGGGACTGTTGGTTTTGGGAAGCAAAAGGAGTGTGAAAATTGAGTTTGTTACATTTAACCTATGTTAAATCACACCAAATAGGGTAAGAAAAATATGTGGTATTTTAAAGTCTAAGGGTTATTTATTATTAGTGAAGTAGACAGAAAATGTCAAGTCCTCCTGGGGCATAAATAGTGCTAAATAATGAGAGCTGATGCCTTTAGCTTTCTGAATCAAACCTAAAATACTCGATTTCAGAGAAATCAATAAGGCTGACTCAAGCTGGGAGAGGGAACTTGGAATGTTGACTACCTAAAGTTTGTATCTGAATCTGAGTAATGTGCAGAGGGTAAATTTTAAAAATTAAATATCTCAGGTGCTGTTAAGTGCATAAGAAACATGATTTTGAAACTTTTAAAGATGGTGGGTCCTTGAAAAGAGCCCTCCAGGTTTCATCAGGTCTTAAATTTTGACAGATCCCCTTCAAAGGGTGGGAAAATATCATTTAATGGAATTCTTGCTTCTGTGAGGTAGGGAATCTCTTCCTGCTCTCTGGGGCAGGGGGATGGGGCCTCTCTGGGGTGAGACCAACAAGGCTCAGATCGGGAGATCACGAATTCCCAGGATCATTGAGATTAGAGAAGCTCTCCAAGGTCACCCAGTCCAGTTGATCCCCACCTTGTCCCCAGCCCAGAGCCCTGAGTGTCACCTCCAGGTGTTCCCTGGACACCTCCAGGGTTGGGGACTCCAAACCTCCCTGGGCAGCCCCTGCCAAGGCCTGACACCCCTTTCCATGGGGAGATTCCTCCTGGTGCCCACCCTGCCCTCCCCTGGCCCACCCTGAGCCGTTCTCTCTCCTCCTGTCCCTGTTCCCCCGGGCTGTCCCCTCCTGGCAGGAGCTGTGCACAGCCCAAGGTCCCCCCTGATCCTCCTTTGCTCCAGGCTGAGCCCCTTCCCGGCTCCCCCAGCCCCTCCTGGGGCTCCATTCCCTTCCCACCTCCATTCCCTGGGTCCGTTCCAGCCCCTCCAGTTCTCTCCTGTTATGAGGAACCCAGCACTGGACACTCACAAGTGACCCCAAACTGGACACTGCCCTCGAGGGGCCTCAACAGTGCCAGCACCAAGAGATCTCAAATCCTCATCACAGAAACACAAAATTCAACACCAGGAACAAGGAAGGGACCTTAAAGATCATTTCTTTCCAACCCCCCACCATGGGCAGGGCACCTTCCCCTGGGAGAACCTTCCCCTGGATACTCCCAGCTGGAATTTAGAAACGCCACCCTTGATGCAGCTTCTCATCCGCTCACTGCTTCCTTGCACTGGCCTGAGTGGGAATCTTCAGGGGAGCAGTTTGACACCTGCCTGGGGAATGTTCTTCCCTCCCTCTGCCCCGGTTTAATGAGTGTTCAGGAGGCTTTTAGCTGACGAGTCCCTCGCTGTTGGCATTCAGTACTTTCTGTCCGTCAGCAGCAGGGATAGATGCGAATCCCAACCCTTCTCCTCCCTGACGAGCCCTCCCAAAGTCGCCGTTGCTGAGGGATAAAGACACATCGCAGCAGAGCTCGTTGTTGTGACACTGCTGGGGAAAGGTTTCCTGCTGGCTGGGGCCATCGCTGGCATGGGGGACTCACCCGGGGGAGGGATGGGGAACAGCTTCACATTTTGTGCCTTTTCTTTCTCTTCCCCCCCTCCCCGACGCTTTATGAGAACTGACAGTCTTGCTGTGTGTGTCTGATTAAAGATGACAGTTTATAAAAACCTTAAGGTGAGGCTGTTCATTTTCCATGACAGAAAATAAAGCGATCCCCACCCCCCCCACACCACCACCGCCACCTCCCACACAAACAAAAACTCTCACACGCCAAAAAAAAACCCCACAAAATCCAAAAAGCCAACAAAAAACCCCTCTTAATATGTGAGGCATTGATTTTATATTGTCTGTCAGAGAATGTGCTTCAGCAGATCAGTCAAGTTTGGAGTTTTCAAACATGCTTCATCCAAAGGGAAAATCAACAGCCTGTCAGAAATTTCACATGTCTCCAGCTCCTCCTTCCCTTTGGATGAAATACAAGCTGAAGGAACAGAGAAATTTTGACATTTGCAAGAGCTGGGGCTGAATAGCTGCAAACAGTGTTAATGTAATTCCATGGTAATGAGGTACTTTGAACCAGGCTTGTGTTCATTGAGCCAACAAAGCAGGATTAGCTCGTTCCTTAATGGAATCACAGAATGGTTTGGCTTGAAAGGAGCACTGAAGATGATCCAGATCCACCCCCTGCCATGGGACAACTTCCATTGTCCCAGACTGCTCCAAGCCCCAGTGTCCAGCATGGCCTTGGGCACCTACAGGAGCAGTCACAGTTTCTCTGTGAAACCCTAAATTTGCTTCCAGCATTTCACTCCTGTTCTCCTGGAGGGGGATGGAGCTTCCCCGTGTTGCTGAGCACTGTTATTCTGATTTTGTCACGGGGATTGGTGATGTCATACGACTTTTCAGTGGTTTATTTATTCCTTGGGAGCAGAACAGTCAGGAGATGATGACTTTGTCCAATTCCCTGAGCAGCTCAGGGCTCACCACATGGCCAGGAAAGTTCTGAGCAAAGCTGGAAGGGCAGAACGGATCCATCAGTTCAACTGAACCATCTCAGGGTCAAAATTCCTGAAAAAAAAAATGAGTTCCACATGCAGATCCACTTTGAAGACTCACTAAGGTTTCCTGAGCCCTTTGAGATCATCAAGTCCAACCATTAACCAGCACTGCCAAGGCCACCACCACACATCCCCAAGTGCCACAAGAATTCTCAAATACTTCAAATCTCAGTCACAAGGTGAGATTCTGCCATGCAGGAGATGATGCCATTCAAGCAACTCCTTTGCCATTGAGGAATGAATTTCCAGTAGTAGCTAAAAACTTGCTTTAATAGCCCCAACTTTCATTTCAAATATAAGAAATAATGCTCTGACATTGCTAAATAAATCTGCACAGCAACAGAAGAGCTCCCATGGCAGAACCAGCAAAGCATCTTTGATTTTTGTGGTGGAAGAAAAGGGAAAAAGACAAACTTTAAATTTGTAATCTGTCCGTGGAAGCTGTTCAAATAATACTTCACTGAGGGTTTTCCCTGAATGGGGGAAATCCAAGGATGAAAACACAGTGTGGTTGAAGTCCACTTTATGGTATTATTGCCTTAAAAATTTTTCATACAGTGCCTGTGGTTACTTTCATCAAGCTTTATGAATTTTTGATTGAAGGCAGGAGAGCTGACCCCGAATTGATGGTGCTTGATGAGAACAAAAAAAAAGGTGATTCCTGTATTTAGGATTTGCTGCTAAAATTAGAGGTCTAAAGCCTGGAATGATGGAATCCCCCATGGAGCCATCAGAGCAATGTAAGGAAAGATTAATAATTTATTTTTTTGTTATTCTTGTATTTTACATCCATGTGGTGGCGTTTAGCTCAAGGGTTTTCCTGGAAAAGCCTTCGGTAGTGAGCTGGAATTCCCTTGGAGTTGGGCACCTCACGTGGGAGCTCTCAGCTTTGTGGTTTACCTGGATTGTTCTTGCAGGTTTTTTTTTCCTTTAAAACCTTTTGTACAGTTTGAAATGCTGTGATTTGGGGGAACTGGAGCTGTTCCCTCAGAGCATGGAGGTGAAATCCTGCCTCCTCCATGGATGCTAAAAGAGAAAGAAGGGAGATTTTCAAAGTCTTTCATTTTCATTTACGATCATCTGAACTGTTTATTTATGATATTTGAACTGTTTATTCAGATATATATGATATCTGGACTCTCTATTTCAATTATTCCCCTCTTTTCAGTTTCCTGAGCTAAGCTACAAATAATGGGTTTGAAGTTCCTTCGCCACTAAGCTGAATTTTCCCTTTCTGATGAATTCCGGGGTGCAGAATTCCCAGTGCAGGACCCTCATTTATTCCTGGTTTTATTGGGATTATTTGGTGCAGGCATTTCAGATGTGGCTCTGCAAACAATTGTGCAGGGTTTTCATGGGCACCGTGGCAAAAGGAAAGTCCTGGCAGAACCTTGGGAAAAGCCTTTTAGGGATGTGAGCCTGTGGAAAAAAAGGTTTTTCAAGCACCAGATCATGAAACAAAGTAACTTTTTGGTGGGATAGTTCTCAGGCATTTAACTTTAAATTCTGTTGACTTTTTAGAGATCTGCAGAATAGGCATAAATACATTTTGGAGACCAGAAGTTGGCCTTTAGTTTGGTTATTTTGGGTCCCGGGAATCTTGAATTTCAGATAGCTCAGCAGGAATTGCACATTGTGGAATATCACTGAAAAGCACATCCATGGTTCCTTTCCTCTGCTGAATTCCAAACTTGTCAGAGACAAAACTCCTTCACACTTAAGTGTGAAATTCCTCTGTCTATGGAAATCCTGGTGCTGGAACTGCCAGGGAAGAAGTTGTGGATGAAGTGTGGAGTTGAATGGTCCTGAATTCTGTGCAGATTTAGAATAAATGGGGGAAAACGGGGAGCCTTGCATTCCCACCGTCATTAATCAAGCTCCATATTTCCCATTTTATTGCAGTTTCATCTCTCCAAGTCGTATTTTTTACCAGTGGATTTGCTCTGGAGCTGTGACAGGTCTGTGACAGCTCCAAGAGTCCATCTGAAGCCCGAGAGGGGCAACTCTGCTTCTGCTCCTACTGGGGTGCTTTAATCAAATTTATTGGGGTGACAGAAAGGGCTGGAGCCCCTCTGGTCTGGAGCCAGGCTGGCAGAGCTGGGAATGTTCCCCTGGAGAAGAGAAAATTCCAGGGAGAGCTCAGAGCCCCTGCCAGAGCCTGAAAGGGTTCCAGGAGAGCTGGAGAGGGACTGGGGACAGGGCATGGAGGGACAGCATCTCATTTTTCCAAGCTTGATTATGGTTTGTAAGCCAGTCCTTGCAATAATACTTCAAAACAATGGAGTGGTGGTGCCCAGGGTGCCAAATGATGTCAGGATCCTGTGGAACACAAACCCACTGTGCTTATTTAGGGTTTATTTTGGCTGATTTATTGAAGGATAAAAAGGCTGGCAAGCAGGATGTGCAGTGCTGTGCATGCTGCAAAATGTGGTGATGATCAGGTTCTTTGTGGCTTTAATAATTTTTGGTGGTTTCTTAGTAAACTCATTGTCTCTGGAATAACAGCAAGACAACAATTTCAAAGTGAAATAAAAAAAAAAACTAAAGCTTTATACACCCTGTGAGGTGAAATAATGTTGCTAAATAAGTGCAGGTGCCACAAAATTCCTTGGTTTAGGGATACCCAAGTTTGAGGTTTGTTTTTTTTTACCTGAGCCAGGAAACTCATTCAGGGTACACAAGACAGAGTTGTTCCTTATACAGAGAAAAACTGGAGATCTTCTGGAGATAACAGTAATTACAACAAGAAAGGGAAAATGTTGACAAGTGTCATTTTCTAGCAGATCTCCCAGAGGAAATCCTGGTGGATTTTGGAGGCTGATGAGTGTCAGCCTGTTCTGGTGGATGGCCAGTAACTCAGAACTGCTGCAGAGAGTAGGAAAATTTATATACTCTAAAGCTTTATAATCTACAGGGAGGAGGAAATAAAACCATCCCCTCGTGCTACATCTTTGCAAAAGGCAGAGGCAAGTCTGGAGTCTGGGCTAATTCCTCATTTTATTCCTTGTGGTTGTGCAGTTTGTCACTGCAGAACGTCATTGAGACAGTCCTTCCTCCTGATTCCCACACACCCTGAGGGATGTGAGGGAAAATTGGTCTTGTGGTGCACCCTGACAGCCAGACTGGACCTGCAGAACAGCCATTAATCTGGACTGAAAAAGGTTGTGGATAAAAATTCATAGAAGTTGATGAAATGCAGGGAATCCCTCGATTGCTGGTTGCTGTCTTATCTCAACTTTGGGATTTTGGTGTCTCACCTTTGCCTGGCTCCTCAGGTGTTGTTTCATCTCCTTCCCAGGCAGTTATTCCAAGTTCTTCACGGCACTGAGTGTTTGGAGCAGAATAGAATTATAGAATTACAGAATCGTGGAGTGGTTTGGGATGGAGGGATGTTAAAGTTCATCAGTGCCCCCCCTGCCATGGCAGGGACACCTTCCACTGTCCCAAGGTGCTCCAAACCCATCCCACCTGGCCTTGGGCACTCCCAGGGATGGAACAGCCACAACCTCTCTGCGTTTTCTGCTTCCAGATCAATCTTCTGTGCAAGAAGTGCCAAACTTTTTGCTTTCACGATAGAAGCATCTACCCCAGTTCCCCTCAGCTGCCTTCACCTGTGGGGTTCTGCATTCCAGCCCACAAATCCCACTTTTCCCATCTGCCATCTGCATCCCTTGGGAGCCTCCTAGGGAAAATTTTTGCCACCTCTTCCCTGTGGAAAAAAAAAAAAAAAACAAACCAAAAACCCAAATAGAAGTTGTCAGTGATGGAGAAGTATTGTTGCAGTGAGCAGAATGGGTGCTTATTATCAGTTATGGACACGCCCAGGTCAAGAGTGAAGTGGTTTTTTTCTGTTTAGTTTCCTGAAAGGCTGGGATGGGTTTAATTGCTGGTTGTCATTTGTAAGGGAGTAGATGCCGTATTAGAATTATTCAGATAATTTGTTGTAATTACCCGCCATCAGGAGCTTTACAATGCTCAAAAATGCAGTCTTTGAAGTAATGGAGCTGAATCCTTTGAATGGGAGGCGGCAGCTTTTGAGAGCACAATATAATTTATAGATGTCAATCAAGTCCACGAGGTAAACAAAACAAAGGTGCTGGGCTTTTCCATAAATTCTTCCAGTGATCTAAACCTTCCCAAAAATCTTGGCAGAACAAGCAACATGCCTGGAGTGCTGATAAATCAAAGCTGTTGCAGAGTTCCTCAGAGCACGCAGAGGGGTTTGAGAAGCATTGTGTGCCTTGAATAAAGCGTTATCCAGAAAATTCTCCTCGTGTCAATGCCCCAGGGATTGTTACTCATTCTGGCTCTTCTGCAGAGGGAGAGAAAATCTCTCTGAGGTGCTGCTGCCCCTGATTCTGCTGGTGAGAAGTGGGAAATGGGGCACAGCTTTGCGGAGAGGCAGAGGTTCCAATTTGCATTGCCCTCCTCTCCACACCCAAATGAATCAACAGATGCAAACGAAGCAGGGGAGGCTGAACTCCCAAATTTGTATTCTCCTGGCTCGGGGCCTGAGCCTCGTCTGGCAAAGACAGAGAAGGAGTGAAAAAACCCCAGAGTCTCATGAATAGAGTGTGGGCTCCCGGTGACCTTTACCTACTGTGATAATTCTGATGTAGAACAACCAAATTCCTGGAGATGTTTAATCAGCAAAGTTGAATTTTGATGAAAGCACATGTCACAGTGCCATTACTGCTGCAGGAATTAATTCTGATTCATAGCAATGTTCTGGCTTCGTGAGGATTAACACTGGTGAACTGTCACCTTTTCAAATTCCTTCCAGCCCCGGTAGCCCAGAGTTGAAATTTGAGATGGAAAAAATGTCAGCTGGCACCCAAAACCCACCTGGGGTTTTTTAGCCCAAAACCCACCAAGTGCTGGGCTGATCCCACAGCAAGGNATTCCTGGCTGGGCTGGAATTGCCAGAGCAGCTGGGGCTGCCCCTGGATCCCTGGAATGTCCAAGGCCAGGCTGGACCCTGGGGCTGGCGACAGTGGGAGATGTCCCTGCCCATGGCCTGGAAAGGTCCCTTCCACCCCAAACTATTCAACAATTCCATGATAAATAATCCAGCACTGGGACATCAAACTCCACACTCTGCACTCAGACATGGAATTTATTTGGGTAACAAAGCATCAAATGGGAGCTGAATTAAAGCACTGTGTATACTCTTTATTTTTAGCCTAGATTTTGGATGAAGAGGTTTAAATTTATTTATTTTTATTTGTTTCCAGGGAAGCACATGTCCATGTGTGGTCTTATGGTGGAAATGACATCACTACAAATTCCCTAAAATCATGACCCAGAATGTCCTTTAACCCAAGCATTTAAAAACCACTTGTTCATCTTCTAATTTAATGTATTTTAGAGAAAAAAAAAAAAGAGATTAAATTTCCAGTGCTGTGACAACAGTGACGTTTTTCTTCTTTCAAACAGAAGTTGAAATAAAAACTTTCTTAGAATTCTTTCCAATTCCCAAAGTTCAGGTAAATCCTGTTGGAGACTTGTCTTTACCTTCAGGTGTTTCAGATTTCAGAGGCAGGTTAAAATATGTTGTTTTCCTCTCCTTTTCATGCAAATCCAGTTGGGATAACTGGGAGTGACAGTGGATTTTTATGGGTTTAATGGGCATAAATCTCTCTCTGGCTGGAATCAGCCTCGGGAATGAGGATCTGAGCTCAGGGGATGATCCATGTCTGTGTGTCCCTGTCCCTCACGGGCACTTCCAAAGAGTTCCCCAGCTCTGCTGGCAACTCCCAGCAGCTCCACACGGAAAAAAAAATAAAATAAAAAAGTCAAATTGTCAAAAGTCATTAGTGGCTGTCACTTCATGGACCTTCACACTGGACTTTCCCCTTTGGAATTTCACTGGAGTGATTTTCGTTCTCCTCTACTTCAAATAAGTAGGACAACATTGGACAAAAATGCTGGAATTTAACCCTTTTGTGGGGTTTTGGTTATGGCTGCGAAACAGTGGTGACTTTAGAAGTTTGAGGCTCATTTCTGTGCTCTGCCAGGAGCTTTTCTCCTTTTCATTTTTCTTTCTAGACTCAAATTCCTCAATTCCTCTGCTCCAGGTCCACATTGAAGCTATGCCACAATAAATCTCTGATCCCACCTCCTCCACAACATGCCTGCTCCAAAGAAGCCACTGAAGCCGAAGGCTGAGAGGGAGATTCTTTAAATAAATCCCTTTTCTGTCCCTCTGACTATGAGAAGTGGATTTGGGGAGCCTTATTTACACTTTTTCTTTTTTTTTCTCAAGTGCTGCTGCTGCCCAAGGCTGCTGAGCCTCTGCTTCGTGGGAGGTTATTTTTACAGATTCATTTTCTGCACAAAGTCGTCTCGAAATAGAAAGGTTTTGCTTTTGTTTATATGCTTTGACTTTCCAAATTTGAAAGCATATATTAGTAATGCTTTGGTTTCCTAATTAAATACCTAATTATATTTAGCAGTCTTAGGGGTTTTTTTGCCGTTTTCTGGTGGCTTTTGCTGCTCCGATCTTTGCTGTTTGTGACATTTCCAACATATGTTTGAATTCTTCCAGCTCCTGTGCCTTGTCATTTCGTTGCTCTTTTTCTTTAGCACTGATATGTAACTTTTGCAAAATAATTGCACAATAACAACTCGAGTGTTTGGGTTTTTGGTTTGGTTTTTTTGGTTTTTTTTTTGAAAGCCACAGGAGCTGTAGGTATTCTCTTAAAGAGATGGAACAGGAGCTGTGGTGCCGCAGGTAGGCTGAGAGCAAGAACCCAGCTGGTGCTGGGAGTAGCAGAGTAGTTGGGGAGGTGTAAACAAAGAGTTTTACTTGTATTTTTACCGTAATTTGTGTAAAATCCCTTTTTGGGAGCAAAAATACATTGAGGGGAGCACAAGAAAAGCAAAACAAGAGCATAGAAGTCACCTTAAACCTGTCCTGGGGGTGTTTTTTACAGTAAATCTTTTGACATTTTTGATATCCATGTCACAACAAAGTTGGGGGGAGAAATTCCCACCTCGTGTGACAAGTGACCCCAGAGAGGGCAGCTGTGTCACAGGCCATTAATGTCCATCCTCCCAAAGCTCAGCCTGGCTTTTCCTTCCTTCCTGGGGCCCAGAGGTGGCCCAGGGGGGTGGAAGGAGGGAGGTTCCGAGCTCCAGGGCTGTCTGTCTGGTGCAGCATCTGGGAAACGCTGCTGGCCCAGCAGGGATTTGTGCCCAGCGCTTGGCAAGGGCTGGGTGACTCCGGTGTCACTTTGGGTTTAGCAGGGAATGTTGGATTATGGAGGGAGACGAAGCCTGGGTGCCTCGGGGGGGTTGGAATTGGGCTTGGCTCGTGCTGGGGTGGAGATGTGGGGCTGGCATCCTGAGGCTTTGCAAAGCTTCCCCGTGGTGCCAGCAGGGATGGGCAGCTGGAGAATCCCCAGCTGCAAAAATCACTGCCTGTGCTTCAGCTTCCTTGCTTTGGGGTTTTTTTTTTCCCCCCCTTTGTTCAGCTGTTTGCTGTGGAACAAAATGCAAAGCAAAATGCTGCCCCCCACTTCTCACACATCCCTTTTTTGGGTTGTATTTCTGTACAAAATTCTCTCATTTGCAACTGAGGATGCTGTGAAGGTTTTGGGGTACAACATGAGGATTGTCAGATTCTGTTCATTTAATAGAAATCACTGCAGTAATTCGGTGCTGGTGCAGTCTGGTCTGTTTTTATGGAATCCAGAGCAGGATGAATTAAAAAGATGGATATTTCTGGGTTATTTCTTGGGAGGTGCTGAGCTGTGTTAGTGTGAGAGGAAAATCAGCTTTTTCCTGCAGTCACAGAATCCCAGAATGGCTGAGTTGGAAGGGATTTAAAGCTCATCTCATTTCAACCCTGCCATGACAGGGACACCTCCCACCATCCCAGGGTGCTCCAGTCCTTCCTTGGTCATTCCAGGGATCCAGGGGCAGCCCCAGCTGCTCTGGCAATTCCAGCCCAGGCCAGGAATCCCTTCCCCAGATCCCATCCATCGCTGCCCTCTGGCACTGGGAGCCATTCCCTGGCTCCTGTCCCTGCAAGCCTTGTCCCCAGCCCCTCTCCAGCTCTCCTGGATCCCCTCCAGGGGCTCTGAGCTCTCCCTGGATCCTTCTCCTCTCCAGGTGAGCACCCCCAGCTCTCCCAGCCTGGCTCCAGCCCTGGAGGAGCTCCGTGGATTCCTCTGGAATCTCTCCAGCAGCTCCAGTTCCTTCTGGGTTGGTCCGAGCCTTCCAAGGGCTCCTCCAGCTCCTCCTCACCTGATGCTCAAGGACAAAGCTCAGCTGATAATGAAACGTGCCCATTTGGCTTCAGGATATTTGTAACCACGGTGAGAAATTTCCTCTTGCTTTGCATGTCAAATAGGTGGGAATATGAATTCCTACAGACAAATTCCAACCAAGGCTGAGGACAGTGTGAACAGACTTTTTCACCTTCTGAGTTGCATCTGAAAGGGAGAGCAAGATCCAGTTCTCTGCCTCCTGGAATGAGTGTCAGAAAGGACACGGCCTCATTATCCTGCTTCCCCTTTTCCATCCACATCAACTCTGGCAGCTCTGTGGGTGTTGTTCAAAACTGCTGATTTCTGCCATTGATCCCAGAATTTCCATAATTCCAGCATTCACCAAGGAAGTGATGAAGTACATGTGTGTATTATAATTATGTGATGACATGCAAATTATGTCTTCTAGGTGCAGAACCCAGGATTCTGATACTGATAAAAAGTTTAAAAACACCCTTTGGGTTAAAGCCAGCCTGTGGCAGTCTCAGGGTAATGATTTTCCTTGCTTTAAGGCCCATGACTTTTGGTTTTGCTGAGTTCACAGCTTTTCCTTAGACCTCTCCAGTCAAATATCCAAAGCGACCCCATTTCCTTGAATTATTGGGATAGTTTATTATTAAAATCATTATTATAATTTTTTTAATGCTTTATCTTTTAAGTCATGTATTACAGTGAGGGTGGATGATTTCCACTTCTCTTGGCTGCATTTCACAACGATTAATTAAAACAGGGAAACTTCTGGGAAGAAGAAGGTGCTGAAGAGCCCTACAGGGTTGAGACATTAGTGGCTCTTCTCTTATTCTGAATTTGGATTAATCAAATCTTTGTTTTGCCTTTTCCCCTTGGGTCGGATCTTCCACTGAGAACCTTCTAAAAGGAGATGGGCTGGGTGGAAGCACAGGATTTCAGGTTTGAGATCAAGGCTGGTTGGACGTTTGAGGAAATAACTCAGAGTTGTGCCAGAGGAGGTTTAGATTGGATATTAGGAGCAATTTCTCCATGGAAAGGGTTGTCAAGTGCTGGAACTGGCTGCCCAGGGAGGCAGTGGAGTGCCATCCATGGAAATGTTCAAAAAACGTGTGGATTCAGGTCATGTTTTCGTGGTGAGCACGATGCTGGCGTGATGGTTGGACCTAAAGGTCTTTTCCAACCTTATCAATTCCACGTTTCTATAATATTCTTTGTAAAGATGAATCTGTTGTCAAAACCAGCTGAAGTGGCAGCACCAACTCCCCCTCCCCTTTATACCTGCTTTAACAGGAATTCCTTCTTTCACTGCCACGGCTCATCATGGAAAAATCCCAGAAATTTCATCCCACTTTCATCTTGCCTTCCTTTTTTAAGGGCTCTTCTTCTTTTCTGACCATTTTGGTACAAATCAGCATCACAATTGTATCGAAAACTCATATTTCTAAACTTTCTGTTACTTTGCTGCCACCTCCCAGAGACCAGAGCAGAAGGGAAGGGGATCAAACCTCATCCCAGCAACAAATTCACTTGGAGAAGGGTTCAGATTCTTCTCTCTTTGCTGTCACTGCTGTCCCACGGTGACCTGGTGCCAAGATGGATTTGCTTCCCCCCAACTCATGTCACAGCAAACACTGACCTGACCTTTACAAGCAACACATTAGCATTTATAAATTTGATTTTCCTGCTGTTTGTTGACAGGAATGGTTCCAGTTGGACAGGAGGGATCCTCCAGTCCCGGCATTGCTTGGCTCATGGGTGTGGCAGCACATTCCCAATCCATCCTTTTCTCATCCTACCCACAGTTCTTTTGTCTGTGCCTGCTGGTCTTTGGCTTTAAGAAATTGCTTTTTATGATATTTTCTATTTTATGTGGCCATCACCAAACTCAGATTAAAGGCAAACCTTCTGTAGACCGTGGTTGATTTTTGGTGTCTTTGGGAAGGAAGAGTTTTTTTTGGTTGTTTCAATCCAATTTCTGATGGAAGTATCTGGTGGGGTTTAGGATGATTCTTGCCTATTTCTGAGCAAATACTGGAAAATCTGGCTGTGTTCTGGCTCTGAGTTGAAGTTTTCTCCCACAAGAGAAACACAGATTCAGTTAGAGCTCGCTCTCTTTGGGTTTGGCTCTGTAGAGACAAACTTTAAATTTCACTTCTTGCGACCTCTCCTGAATTCAATTATGAAACAAATCGGAGTCTGAAGGGGAAAATGTGATGGCTCTCCATAATTCTATCCCATTAATAAATGCAAGTAGTAGTTTGGCTAAGGAATAAATGGATATAATTTTCCCTTTCCATCCCACACAGTTAGACACAGTTTGTTGTCTTTTTTTCCTTGCTGTGAATTGAGATACCTGAATTCTGTGCTCACACTCTTGGCACTTGTGTAATAATTTTTGGTTTCAAACTCACTTTAATAATTCAAATTAATAAAAATGGCCTAAGAAATAAAGTGTTAACTGTGCTCTAAAGGACAGCTCTGGAATGCAGCTGGTGGGGGGTGTTGGTGTGAAGTGACCTGTTCTGTGCCTTGGTTTCAGCACTGGACTTTTAGAGGTTAAAAATAAAATTAGGGTGAAAAATTAAATGTCAGTTTTGTGGTCTGAACTTGGTGTATTCCCCAGAAAGGATGGGGAAGAGCAGGAGGTCTCCTTGGGGAAGGTGCCCATGGCTGGAATGAGATGATCTTTGACATCCCTCCCAGCCCAAACCATTCTGTGTTTCCATTCTTCTGGTGCCTAATTCTTGGAAGACCAGCATTTCTTGAATATGTTCTTCAGAGGAGAATAACTTAATAATGTCTTCATGCACAGGATATGGAGCTTTAAATAGTCCATTTCAGGGAAACTTTGACTTGCAGAATTTAGTAATTAAAGGAAACCTTAGTTTTGCTTTGCAGTAAGACTGCTGCAGCAGAAGGACCAAGATGTTCCTCTCACTGTGTTATTGCGCTGAACAGTTTGGGGAAACTTAATTTGTTTTTAATTCATAAGAAGAGTTTTTAAAGGAGGTGCAGACCTCCTTTAAATGCCAAAATCATGGAATGGTTTGGGTTGACGGGATGTTAAAGCTCATCCAGTTCCACGCCCTGCTATGGGCAGGGACACCTTCCACTATCCCAGGTTGCTCCAAACCTCATCCAGCCTGGCCTTGGACTCTTCCAGGGATGGAGCAGTGTTTTGATTCAAGCCATCAAACCTTCATCAAAAAGCTTTTATAATTGAATTGAAGGTCCAGAAAATGGGATCCTGTTCCTTGCAGGACTCAATCCCAGCTCTCCATCTCACTGATGCCAGGTGCTCCTCCAGCACAGAGCAGCTTTGCTGCCTCTGCTCCTCTGCCTGGTGAAGATGATCTTGTGTCCTACCCAGCTCTGCCATCACAGGAGCTTTGGGGATGGCAGTGGATGTGTCACCAGCTGGTTGTCACCGTGCTCCTGTCCCCTCCCAGGGTGTGGGATTTGCTCAAGCAGCCAAGCAGTTGTTGCTTAATGAGCATACTCTGATAACGACTGGAATTAATTTCTTTGAGATGACACTGTAATAATTAATACAGCCCTCTTGGGCTGAATGGCATGGAATTGAGTCCAGGAATTAGAGATATTAAAGTGTCACCATCCTCGTCCCCTCATGTGAAATGTCATCCTCAGCCCCTGCAATCTGCCTTTATTACAGCCATATTAAAATGAATGTTTTACATCTTCATTGCAGCCTATTAACAGCATTTCCTTGATTTAAGGAATGGCTCCGGGATGCAAACGCAGCCCCGTTTCCATGAATAAATTTAGCACTTTAATGCTATTTATTTACTCCACGCTGTAAAATGGAATAAGATAAATAATGGGTCCCACTGGGGCGTGGGGTGAGGTGGTGATCAACATCTCAGCAGGTCGGGGAACACAGCTCCAGTGAAGGAGTAATGATGGAAATTCACGGGGCTCCCAGGGATGCCGTTTATATACCTGGATCTAATAAAAGAGGAATTGCAGTGTTAACAGCGTGCCTGGCATCAGAATTGGGATGGACTGAGACCAGCAGGGGGGAATGTACAGCTGGATCACTGGGATCTCAGTGTCCCATCGGAGCAGGAGTTTGGAGGATCTGATGTCCCGTCCATGTGGAATTTGCTGTTGGATACCTGGGATTGCTTCTTTACTACCTGGAAAATCCAGTCCAGGATGAGCTTTCTGCTCATCCAGTCATTCCTTGGAATCCTCCAGGGTTGGGCACTCCAAAACTCCCTGGGCAGCCCCTGCCAAGGTCTGACACCCCTTTCCATGGGGAGATTCCTCCGGGTGTCCACCCTGCCCTCCCCTGGCCCAGCCTGAGGCCGTTCCCTCTCCTCTTGTCCCTGGAGCACAGCCCGGGCCCCCGGCTGTCCCCTTCTGGCAGGAGCTGTGCAGAGCCCCCCTGATCCCCCTTTGCTCCGGGCTGAGCCCCTTCCCAGCTCCCCCAGCCCCTCCTGGGGCTCCAGCCCCTTCCCAGCTCCCTTCTGGACCCGCTCCAGCTCTTTGAGATCTCTCTTGTCCTGAGGGTCCCAGAACTGGGCACATCATTGAAGTTGTGTCATGTCTGGAGACATCCAGACAATTAGTAAAAATCCAACTGAGGTTGCCTCCATTTTCAGCTGGATGAACCACTTCTATTTTCAGGTGCTGTCTTTTGTTTTCAGCAAAACACCAGCTTTGTGTGGAGGAAATGGGTTCTTTTAATGGGAATGAAACCATTTATTTAATAGCTAATTAATTCCAGGAGAAAATTGCAGGGATGATTTGTGACCACCCTTAGTCATGGAAGCTCTATGGATCCACAGGCACACCCGGAGCAGATGCGCTGGACGAGGAACGGGCTCTTCAGACCCATCCCTTTTCCAACCAGGCCCACATTAAATCCAAATATAATTTACATATCATTGAGACGGCTGGAATTCCCAGTTGGGCAGCAGGATACGTGTCTTGTGTTCCATCTCCTTTTCATTCTGGTTAAATAAATCCTTTCCCTGTGTGGGAGAATAAAGCTTTCCATGAGGTTTGATATGCAGGAGCTCCTTCCCATCAGCAATTCACACAGCGCTTGAAAGGAGTCTTGCAGGAACGGCCTCCACTGGATATTTTTAGGAGGGGGAGGATGGCATCAGGAATCCACTAGAGACATCTCTGCTGCCTCTGGATACATGTGCTGGAATAACAGGAGCTGGTTGCTGCCTAATGAAAGAGGAATTGGAAACCTGGCACCGACTTTTGCCAAGATTTTCACCTTCCCGGGCAAAATCCGCTCTCATTTCTCTGCAGAAAGCTCCAGGAATTGTGTGGGGAGAGGAGGGGCGAGCAGAAATAGCTGCTGGATGGAGTAAATTAGTTCAGGGACATAGCAGGCTTCCCTAATGGTGTTTTTATGGATGCTGGATGTTTGGGGTGGTGTGGGAATGAGCCAGCTGTAATTGCTCTGGGTGAGCGAGGTTGATTTGTGTGTCTGCATCTGCCCCACTCTCATTTCTGGAATCACAAACTCTGCATCCCTCTGGTCTCCTAGGTGGGATACAAAGAGCAGGAATCCAGAGGATTCCTTGCTCTGCTGTCACCCAGCCCCCGTGGTGTGGAGTGTGGAGTGTGTTGGAAGAAATGCTCATATTTCCAGCAAACTCAGCATTTAGAGGAAGCTTCTCCCTGGTTTTTGATTGAGAAACAGGGAATCAAAAACATCCTGGTCTGTCTGAGCCCCAGGGTGGGTACAGCCCCAGGGAATGGCTCCCAGTGCCAGAGGGCAGAGCTGGGTGGGATCTGGGGAAGGAATTGCCAGAGCAGATGGGGCTGCCCCTGGATCCCTGGCAGTGCCCAAGGCCAGGCTGGACACTGGGACTGGACACTGGGACAGTGGGAGGGGTCCCTGCCATGGCAGGGGGGGCACTGGATGAGCTTTGAGGCCCCTTCCCACCCAAACCACTCTGGGATTCTACAAACACCTTTTGGGATATTCAGGATTGGGAATGGAGCATGGCCTTGTTTTTCCATGACACTAAAAAAAACCCAGAATAAGGGGATAGAAGAAAATGAAGAGGAAAACCCACTCCTGAACTGCAGGTGGAATTCTCTGCTGGGAAGAAACTCCCATTTCTGATGCTGTAGGAGAATAACTGGGGGGGAAGAGGGAGTGTTTGACTGTTCTCACAGATTTTTCCAATAACAGTGCTGCTCCTCAGCCTGGGAGATCCAAATATTCCATCTTTGTCTTTCCATCCCTGCATGGGAGCACTGTGTGAAATGCAAACCCACATCTTTGGTGGCTAAATGATGGTGCTAAAGATCCCATAATGCTGGGAGTTAACCCAGGGCCATTCCTTCCTAATCCAAAATGAGTTTTGATGTCCAGAGTTGCCCTTGGCTACTGTTTGAATGAATTAAGTTTCCAGCGCTGCCTCATATTTGCTAACTCGCCGTAGAATGAACTCAGAGTCAGATCCTCATTTAGTTAAAATAAATGTACTTCCATGGTTTTAAACAAATTTCAACCAGCGGACGATTTTGCCCGGGGGGATTTAAGAGGCTGCATGTTGGATCAGGTTCTGAGTTGCATTATAATGAGCAGGAAACGTGGAATATATGTGGAATTTAAGGCAAGGGGTTTACACCAGGCTGGTTTTTACCTCATGCCTCATTTTCCTAATAAGATTGGGAACAAATGATTGTGCCATTGAGCTGGGGTGGAAACAAATGGATGTGCCATCAAATCTGTGGCTCCAGGAGGAAAATCAGTCAATACAACTTTGGAATGAACATTCCTTCATTTTCAGCCGGTAGATGCAGCTTTCTCTTCATGTTTTTGTTGTTTGGACCTTGTGAAGAAAACATTTCAATGAAGGAAAAGAGATCAAGGAATGTTTTCAAAGTCAGCTCTTCCCCCCAGAACCTTTCAATCTCCCGGCTCATTTTCCGTACTCCGTGACCCTCTTGAATGTCATCTTCTCTTTTCCAACTGTAAAGCTTTTCCCTCTCCCCTCCTTTCTCTTGTGGGTCTCCTCTCTTCTGAGCTGGCCTTTCTTCCTTTGTGAGCCTTCCCTCCTCCTCCTCATCCTCCTCCAGCTGCCTCACTGGGGCTGACACCTTTTGTCAGCCTTAGCAGGCAGATCAGGGGACTCGGACTGGGGGGAACTGGTACAAATGCTTCTGGGTCAACCGTTTGTCTCCCGATGATCCTTTGGTTTCTCAGGACGAGGTGTCACTGATCCACGTCAGATTCGTGGCTAAGCCCAAGTCTGAACCAGTGTGGGTTTGACCAGCTGAGGTTCTGTGGGGTTTTTTTGAGGGAAACAGTGATTCGGAGGAAAGGAGAGAGAAGAGTTGGTGGTTGAGTTTTAAGCTCTTTTCTCCATGAACTTTGCATCTCTTGGGTTTTTAATAAATGGTCTCTCCGGGAAAAACAGGGTAAGAAAATGATCAGGATGGTCAAGGGACATACCTGAAATTTTTGGCAGGTTTGGCTTGTGATTCTTTCTAACTCCAAGGAATTTTATCAGTCCTTCATAGATCCATCCCCACAGCTGGGAGTTGCCACTGGGCTGTTCCCACCTGGTTATTTTGAACAGCTGCTGCATTTCCCTCCTCTGACACTCAGCAGTGGCTTTCTGGGTATCTTCACTGCTTGAATGAATGTCCCTTGACCTCACATGAAATGCCAAGAACATCCTTTACATCATGGAATTAATGTCTTTTTCCCCACTCTGTAAAACATTCCCCCTCTCTCTTAACATCGAGCTTTCCTCTCCCTCCAAACTGGGAGGAAGTTGCTTTTCTGTGCTTCCAGATTCATGAATATTCACGCAAGAATCTCGGAGTGTTTGGAGCAAAGGGGCTCCGTTGTTCTTCACAGATCTCCCGACCCTCCCTGCCTACGTGATCCATCACCACCTGTGGCACCCGTGGCCCAATTCCCAATCCTGTCAGCCCAGCCCAGGAAGGGGCTGGAGCTGGTTGTTGTTTCTGGGTCTCCTCAGGTCGATGGCATCACTCATCAATCAAAAAGCTGTGAAGGGAGCTCGCTGAAGCTCTGCCAGCTCCTTTTTTGCCCCAAATTGGGGGACGAGCTGCCAACAGCTCTCGGGCACCTGCCAGGCGTGTGCCAGCTCCATCTCAGTGTGGATGAGGAGATTTGGGAATGCTCCAGGTGTACCAGGACAGACCCGGGCCTCGTGCTCCAGGTGCACATGGGTGTTCTCTTCATAATTCCTACTGTTTGGAGACCTCCTCTCTCAGATCCCACTAAGGAGGTCAGTTTGCCAGTCCTGGAGAGGGAATTTTTATTCCATAAAAATAATTTGAGGCTTGCTCTACAAAGAAGGAAAACGCAACGTGCTGATGTGTTTGTAGGGACCCAAACGATGCAATTTTTCCAAAAACACTTTCAATTCTGCCCTGTCCCAGTGGTGTCACTGGGGTTGGGCCTCTGGAAAAGACTCTGGCTTTATTTACAAACTTGTGAAGAGCTGAGAAGTTCATATTAAATCATAAAACGGGAAAACCTTTCAAAAATATAATACCAATAATATTCTACAGCATCTAAGCCTGCCAAAGTGAAATGCAATTTCAGTTTGTATTAGACAGTGACTGAGGTTAGAATGAGCAGCCTGTGTTTTATTTTCTGCCCTAACATGTACTTAAGGGGAATTATGACATCCTTAAATCTTTTAACTCTTCCAGTTTATTCTTTGCTTGCTGCAGGTAACTTGAGTATATCCTTGTGGTTAAAACACTTCTCTTGGTTTTTAAAAGGAAAAGAACACTTCTGATCTAACTCTGATCTGTGGCACGGTTTACATGGTGAGGAGCCTGTTGTGTTGTTAAATGCTCTCATCTTTATCCGTGTCCCAGGATGATTCTGCCTTCCCCGTGAATTACAGGATCATGAGCACTTTACAACCTGTAGGAGTTCAGCTGGCATAAAACAGGGGGCTGTTTTAAGACCTGGGTAATTTATTTGTGCTCGTTCCAGAGGCTCGAGCTGAGCCCTGGTGCGTTCCGGTCGTTTTTTGGCGTTAATAACTCGCAGAAAAACGCGGTGCTGATAAGGAGCTGCGAGATTTTGGCTCTCTCAAATCGATGCTGTTTGATGAGAGATGCCCTCAGAAGCACTGCTGGCTGCCATCAATGTAAATTCCCTGTCTGGATTCCTTAAATCCCGTCTAAAAGCAGAACTCGCCTCTCTCGGAGCTGTGCTGGCAGTAATTACCACGTTCAGTTCCCTCTGTTTGTTCATCCTCGCAGTAAATTAAGAAGGGAAGATTTGGGACTTGTCTGGAACTTGATGGGCTTTGCAAATAGAGATGAGCCTTCAAAGAGTCATTTAGAGCAATTATTTGTGAGCAGTTCTTTGCTGATGGAGACAAAACACGCTATTATAAGTTTTTTTTAAAAAAAAACCCAAAAGATAAGACCAGCACAGCAGTTATTTTCTTAATGTGCAGCAGTTTATGGCTTTTTAGTCTGGAACTGTGGAAACCCCCAGCTTCTTACAATTGTTTTTATACATTAACAGGGATTTTGAATTGCTACACCTGTAGCTCTGCTCCCAGGAAACCTCCCGGTGAAGGGCTGGGCTATGATACACGACTATATTTAGATGGATTTTTCTGACACCAGAAATCTTCATTTTAATATTTCTGTGTGTCATTATTATTATTATTATTATTATTATTATTATTAGAAAGGCAGCTCTCTGCCTTTTCAGAGAAAGTGTATTCTCAGCAGGCAGTGGAAAAGATGGATCCTCCTCCCTAAATCCCACAGGCACATTGGATGGGAGAGATTCAGAACCGGGTTCCAGAGTTCATGTGAGCCCCCCAGAAAGAGATCCTGGATCTCCAGTGAATCCCTGCAGAGAGACAGCAGCAATTTGTTTTCGTGTCAGCAGAGGTAGAAATACAAATTCAGGTTTGTGTCTCCTCTTAAGGAGGTTGTCCACTCCTCTTTAGTTAACTTGGGGCATACCCCCAAAGGTCAGCTCCTCTCAGACTCCCAAAACAAGCTCCCTGCTGCTCCAAGTACCGCAAGTCATCGCTCTTTTGAGGTTTGCACAAATCTGCAGTGTGTTCCTGAGCTTCCCTGCTTCCCAAGATACTCTTTGCAGGCAGTTCAGTGTGTTTTGTGGGGATCTATTGCCCTCCCAAGGAGACATTCAGTCCCATCTTTAGAGTCAGGAGTACCTGCAGCTTTCTGCAAGAAGCTGTTGCCTCTATTTTTGGTGGTTTTCTGTGTCCAGAATGTGAGGTGAAAACTCACATTCTGCTTTAGCTTTTCTCATTCCCTGGCTGAATTGGTCTCAGTGTGCTGAAATCTCCCATCCTCATCTCCATCCCCTTTTCCTGCCCATCCTCATTCCAGTCTACACCAGCTCCACCTTCATAGGATCACCACTGTTCACCCAGTTCCACCCCTTTGCCATGGGTAGAGAACCTTCCATGAGATTTATTTCCCTCCTAAAGATTTCTACGGGGCACAATATTAACCCAGTTTTGCTCCTCGTGTGGCTGTTGTTCCATCCTGTTGTTGGAAACTGGGGTTGATGTGTTTTTGGGGATGCTCAAAGAGCAGCTCTGTGTGACCACATCTTCTCTGAGCTGAACAAGTGCTGCTGCCCAGAGTTATCCCTGCACATCCAGAGATGATGAGAATCATGGGAAGGAGCTCTCCAATTAATCAGCAGCTGGAAAGTGGTGGTTTATTGGCAGCTCTGGAAATTCCCAGAGCTCTGACTCCCCATTTGTCCACAGGAATATTTCATAGTCACCATATTTCCCAATCTCTTGTGCATATGCATTACCTGGCCCCGCCTACTCTCATTTTGTATTCTAATGAGCTCAAAGGCCTCTCACTTGAGCAGTCCCAGCTTGAAATGACTCGATGGGATCAAATGGGTCGGTGGTCTCCCAGGATGAAGGCAGGGAGATCTTTCTCATGGTGAACTTTTCACCTCTGTCGTGTTGGCAGCCCTCGGGCCACTTGGGCACAGTCCAAACTCCCCAGTCCTGGTTCTGGCTCTTGTTTCTCCATCTTCACACTGCCCTTGTCCTCCCTTCTTGCTTCTTCAAACACACCAAGTGAACAATGCATTGTCTTAGCTTAACTAACTCCATCCAACCTCACCAGATAATTATTAACCATTCCACCCTGCTTCCAGTCCTTTCTGCTCCTTAGAGCAGAATCCCTTAATCAATATATTGTTTCTGTCCTTTTAATGACTTTCTTCATTTCAACCCTATAATCCATAAGGGCCTTGGGAAGTGATAGAAGAAATCCTGGGAGGATGAAGTCCAGAGGGAACTCTTGGCTCTGCAGCTTTGATGATCAGTCCAGAGTCTGTTCTCTTGTTTGCTCCTTAAATGCATTAGGACACCTTGGGGCAGGTGAATCTCAGTTCTCCCTTCCCATCTCCTTTGGCAAAGGCAAAGCAGGGTCTGGGTGCAGCTTCCCATCAGGCTTCCTGCTCTCCTCGGTTTTGTCCCAGCAGCTCCACGTCCTTCTGATGTTGGAGCAGCTCTGCAGGTGGGGTCTACCCTGAGATTGCCAGAGGGGGGTGATCCCATCCCTCACCCCCTGCCCACTCCGGCTCAGGATTCTCTTTCTGGGCTGAGTGGACATGGCCAGGGCATGTCCAGCTTTTCACCCACCAGCACCGGTCCCTCTGCTCAGGGCTGCTCTCAGTCCCTTCTTTAGGGAAACCCTGAGGCACTTCAGCACCTTGCACTTGCCCTTCTTGAACTTCATCAAATTCCCCACTCCTGACAAAAACCCAGAGCTTTAATCAGTAACTGCTATGGCAGGAATTTAAACTTTGGGTTTGGGAGCTGCCCTGCTGTAACTGATGTACATACCCCTCCCCTGAGTGCTGTACCACTGTGTTTTTCTTTACAAAAACACCTGGATTGAACACCTGTAATGGGGGCTATCAAAGAGGTGGGATCAAAAAGGGGGATGAGAAAAAGCTATGAGCTCTCCTGTTGCTGAAACAATGGCAGATGGGGTACACAGAATGAGCTATTGACCAACAGCAATCGAAAATGAACTCTGTTATTTCTCACTCACTCCTTCTGTCAGTGATTGAGGCATTGCAGAGCACAAGCAGGAAAATAATAGGTTGCTTTCACAATGGGGGAAGTTTAACAAGTGCTAAATCATTCATTCGATATCAGGGCTGTTGTCAGTGAGACTTCAGGAGTGCTGCTGGTGCCTGGCTCATCCTGATTGCTCCTCTTGCCTTCCACACCCAATCTCCTGGCAATGGGGCTCTCAGCGTCCCAATTTGCTGCCTGTGGAGTGTGATTGAAACACTCAGGGCTGTGATGAGGGAGATGCCTCAGGGTGAGGCTGGAAACCAGAGGTTTCCACACAAATCCCCTGCCAGGCCCTGCTTCCACTGGCACCCGGCTCCTGGGGTGGGACACAAAGCCAGAGGATGGGGTTTGGAAGTGGAATATTCCCGGTGGGCACTGCTGAGCACTTTGGCTTTGTGTGGATGCCTTGGTCAGGTCCGTGTTAACCTGGCTTCCCTTTCTGCTGCAAAGTTTGACTTTCTGGCTTCTGTGCTTGGCAGAGCTTTATTTTGGGCCTTGGTGCGAGCTGTTCACTCAGCGTCTGTCACTCGTGTTCACGGGGCTCATCCTAAAGCTGGAGGTGTCCTCGTGCTAATAATCACAGAAATATGAAATGGTTGGGGTTGGAAGGGACCTTAAAAATCATTCTACCCCCTTCCATGGCAGGGACACCTCCCACTGTCCCACTGTCCAGCCCCAGTGTCCAGCCTGGCCTGGGGCATTCCAGGGATCCAGGGGCAGCCCCAGCTGCTCTGGCAATTCCAGCCCAGCCAGGAATCCCTTCCCCAGATCCCATCCATCGCTGCCCTCTGGCACTGGGAGCCATTCCCTGGCTCCTGTCCCTGCAGGCCTTGTCCCCAGCCCCTCTCCAGCTCTCCTGGAGCCCCTCCAGGGACTCTGAGCTCTCCCTGGAGCTTTCTCTTCCAATTCTGAGCGTTTGCATCTCAGCTGATGAGTTTTCTGGGACTCAAATCTGTGTCAGTAGAGCAGAAACAGTGGTGACACAGCTCTCCCAGGTATCTCAGGGGTGCAGGGCCACATTTCAGCTCAGCCCATCCTATAATGGGCTAAAAATAGCTCAAGGCAGTCAGCTCACAGCAAGCACATCCCAGACCCCATCAGCTGCTTCCACTTCCATTTGGATCCAGTCCAAAGCCCTGGAGATCAAAGGCCAGGGGTGTGACTCATTATTCCAGGCTTGAGTCTTAATCACCAGCAGCCAAATTTGGCCCATTAGGAGCAGTAAATATCCGACTTAGGGTGCAGTCCTCTTCAGGCTTCACTTCCAGTTTGAAATTTTGCCCATTAGTTAAAAAAACAAAATAAGAAATCATCTGTCACATACTCATCTGGAAATAAAAACTGATCATTCCCTCTTGGAACACAAGTTTCTTGTGCCTTGATGGCTGTGGACCCCTGAGAGGAATGCATGAAATTGTTAGAAACATTTTCTCCTTTTTTTTTTTTTTTTTTGTGCATGTGTGATTTTTTTTTTCCCCCTCATCTATTTCCTATTCCTGTGATTCAGGACGTACAAATCAATATAATCACTCTGTGGTCCTGATTTAACATTTTTTCAGCTCAATGCAGGAATTGAGTTACCTCAGAGAAGCTGCTTCGCTCTGGGTGATTTGGAGGCCTGTTGCTAATATTTAGCAATTTGGGCAATTTGTACTTGGTTGCTTTATCCTCTTTTCACTGATCTCACTCTGTGTATTTGTCCCCCTCAATAATGCTGTGCAAAGCCTCTCTCCCAGGATTTTCATCCATCCAGGGGGCAAAAAATGAGACTTTGCCCCCTCAGGGAACATCCTGAGCTGGAGGGGACCCACAGGGATCCTTGAGTCCAACCCCTGGCCCGGCACAGGACACCCCAAGAGCTGCCTGTAGATCTCAAAGGAATGATCCATCAACGTTAGGAATTCCAAATTTGGCAAATCTGAGCCCAAGCTGCTCCTCCCACAGAGAATTTAGGGAAGCAGGGACGCAGCAATTCCACGGAAAAGCCAAGCTGTTATGTGAACAGCAGCAGCAAAAAATGGGATAACACTTGGTTTCCTATCCCATCAAATACAGGGCAGCAGAGCAATCTCATCTGCTGAAGGAGAAAAATTATGGAGTTTCCCATGATTTATTATGTGGAGGTCTCCTGCCTCGTTGGTTGGGAGTCAATAATTTGCCCAGTGGCCGTGGAAGGCTCGCAGGACGCGGACGTTCCATTCTGAAGCAGTTCCCATTGGCATTTCTTTAATGAACTCATAATTTATGGGCTGCGTTTTACACCTCCTCCCCGTGCCCCCAGAGTTTGTTCCAGCCTGCTCTGAAGAAATGAGCTGTGGAGTTGTTACTCTCCTTGATTAAGTCAATAAAATTCATTTCTCTTGTTAGGTGAGGAGCTCCATTTGGCCTTTTTGTGGGGAAAGCAATAGCCAAGGCAATGATAAAATAGGTGAGAATCAGAACTGACCAGTGCCTGCAATTGAGGGGATGATCTGGAATTCTCAGATGGTGACAGTGATTGTTCTACTGAAGAATGTTTTGTTGGTTTTAGATAATAAATTTTAATGATTTGGGGGTGTATAAATAAATAACCATTTCTGTGAAAGGTAGGAGGTTGTTCATGTGCTGTCTTTCCTAAGGATCAGCCAGAGTTCTGCTCCTTCATCCCAACAGGTCACATTCCTGTGTTTCACTTGTTATAACCTTCACAATATCATCAAGGCCAGGGGTTTTATTCTTGTTTTTATTTTTATTTTAATTTTCACCTGCTGTGATTCTCAAATTACACCTTAAAGGGCTCCTTGTCAAGGGTGGCGGTTCTGAGTTTAATCTAGTTTAATAAAAGCAGTGTTTGTCTATTAACTTCCTTCCTGATCATGAAAAAGCTCCTCAGCTCCCTCAAGGGAAATGTGAAATAGCATTAAAATCCAGCCTCTGTTAACGTTCTGCATCCCTGGAAATGTCCAAGGCCAGGTTGGACGGGGCTTGGAGTCCCTGCCCATTGGAACTGGGTGGGCTCCCAAGTCCTTTTAAATCCAGGATCTCAGGAAGTACAGCCCATGTGTGAGTCCTTCTTCCAGCAGCATCAAGGCTTTCAGGTCTTTTTCATAAAATTCAGATTCTGCTCATGCCCAGGCAGGCTGGACCTTGTGGAAGCTTTGTGGGAGCAGCAGCGCTCAGGTGGATGTGGAGGGATCGGAGTGATTTTTAATTATTATTATTATTGTTAATATTATTCCTGTAAATCCTGGCGAGACACTTTCCTGAGAGAACAGTGTCCTGACCCCCTTAAATTGCTTGTATCCCCATTTTGAGCACTGCCAAACCCCCAAAGGATTGGGAGGAGCAGCAAGGACCAGACTCCTCTGGAGTTCCTCTTCTCTATTTTCTCCCTGTGCTTTTGAGTGTCTGATATTTTTGAGTTCTGATATTCCAACTCCCACGCCAAGCCAGCCCAGGGATTCCTGCTCCTGGTTGCATCACATCAAGAAAAAGCCAAATTTGGGCTGGTTCCTGTGATTATTTGACGTGAGCCAGCACTGACACTTCAAAACAGGCAGAATTTCTGAACACGAACATCCTCAAAAAACTTTTCACTTTGGAATGTCTCTTTCAGTGCTTTCCAGTGTAAACTCCCAAATCCCTCCTGGATTAGAGCTGCCTCAGAGCTGTCACATTTTGGCTGCTGGTTTTTTGCAGTGCCTTTGCAATTGCTGATTCACAGAGCAATAAACCCCCAGGACTTTGGATGGGAATCTCTGAAAACAAAGCAGCACACGAGGAATGGATTTCACCTTGCCACGAGGAGCTCTTGGCAACATTTAGAGTCTGTAGAGACAATTCATCTTCCTCTCCCTTGTAACTGCTGTGCTGAAATCCCATTGAGAGGCAATAAAAAAAAGGAATATTCTCATTTAAGTCAGGGTTTTTGCATCAGATCACCTTTTTAGAGCTCTCTTGGAGTGCTGTCTGCTCTTTGCACAGTCACCGTGGTACCCAGCCAGTTTAACCAGTGGTGGGTGGCACAGTGACAGCTGCTAAATTGAGATAATTCGATGTTTTCTGATTAGCAGAACTGCAAAAGCCAGAGGTGAAAAACTATTTTAGATTATCCGGGTGCAATATCTCTGTTTGTTATGAGCATTTTAGTGATGAATCAGCCCTTCAGCCTCAGTGGGGGCCCAGCAGGGCACAGGCAGATGAAAAGAGCATGAAATGTGGCTCAAGTGGGCAAATAAGGGATGATGGAATAGAAATATAATTATTCCCATTTTATGGATGGGGAATGAGCACCCAGGAAGATCAAGAATCATTCGGGACCATGTTCATCACTAAACCTCAGGTGCCACATCCAGATGTTTCTTGGACACTCCCAGGGATGAGGATTCCAGCCCTTCCCTGGGCAGTTCTTCCAATTCCTTTTACAATCCTTGAGGGCTGTTCAGTCCTGCAGAGATCTGCACTCCCCTGGCCTTGATCCAACAAAAACTGGAGCAACTTTGGATCTTTAATTCCTTGGAGTTTTAGGGAATCAGGAGCCGATCGAGTCCTTAAAATCTGATCCCATCCACCAACTCAAGGAGTAGTTTTCCTCCCATTTCTCAGCTTTGCTGATGCATTTGGAGGAAAATTGAACACATTTTTGGGGGAAAAAACCAACCCCAGATGCGTATTTCAAAAGGGAAGAAAGCAGCATTGTTAAAGCTGCATTTAAGTCGTTTTCTCTTCTTATTACTGCTGCTTCTTTTAAGAAGTTCTCTCTAGTTTGGCTTTCAGGGATAACAAACCTGGAGGGGAAAGCAGAGGTGGTGGCTGCTGGGCTATTCAACATCTGGGGGTTGGGAGACAGAGAGAAAGGGGGAAATCTATGAACTATCAAAATGTTGTTGGCTTTTCATTCCCAGATCAATGTGGGATCTCTTCAGCGCATCACAATGCGAAATGGTGCATAATATCACAGTCCTAAATTGGCCCAAATTATTGTGGTTTTAAGCCAAGCTAGCTTTGTTTAAATAATGGCTTTGCCATGGAGATTTGTCTCATTGATTGCATACTTCAGAGTGGCAGAGTGAGAAAAATGAATTTGTGTCAGGCTGAATTACAGGTTTCTATATATTATTTAGGCATTGCTCTTTACTTCTCCCTCTGTCAATCATCATTTCCTTCCAGATTGCTCTATTTTTAATATTTCTCAGAGTTGAAGGTTACTTTCTTCTCCAGCAGCAGCTTTAAAGCAAATGTTAATTTAGAGATGATGTTAATAGTAATTAATAATTACAGGATTTAGGAATGCATGTGTTGCCATTCTCCCCCTCACCTCTCCTGAGACCCCACCTGCAGAGCTGCTCCAACCCTGGGGACAACAGCAGCAGGAGCTGGAGCTGCTGGAGCAAATCCAGAGGAATCCAGGGACAGCTCAGAGCCCCTGCCAGGGCCTGGAGGGGCTCCAGGAGAGCTGGAGAGGAACTGGGGACAAGGCCTGGAGGGACAGGACACGAGGAATGGCAGGGTTGGAATGCGATGATCCTTTAGGTCCTTTCCAACCCAAACCATTCCACGATTCCATTTTCTATGGGTAAGAAGATTTTCTCTTTGCATTTACTGATCAGCTGGTTTTCTGTCCAGTCCCCCTGGACTTGGTCAGTCTGCTGCTCCCCTTGCTGTAGGATTACAAAAGGGAAAATGCATCACGCAGTGGGGCTGGAACTGGGAATCAAGAGTTGGAAGTGACAGAGCTGGAAGTGGAGGCTGCTCTGTCAGCCATCCTCACTGGCACCTTGCACTGCTCAGGGAGATCTTCTCCTGTTCCTTATTTCCGTGGTTTTAGGAGGTCCCCAAAGAGCCCTTGCTGAAGTCCTGTGAAATCCCACATTTTTTGTTCATCAGTGGAGCAATGCTGAGCAGGAATGAGCCAGAGCAAAAGTCAATACATTTTTTCATCAAACCTTTAAACATTCCATTAAAAATGGACTGTTTGAGATTCCAGAGCGGGGGCACAGCAGAGAGGGCAAAGCTTCAGGAAATCTTTAGGTAACAGTTTACAGACCCCAGTTGCCAGGAGAAGCAATTCCTTCCTTTTCTTGCAGGAAAATCATTGGCCCTGGGTTTGTTCCCACAGGAACCTGAGCTCACGTGCAAAAGGATGGAGCACAAGAGATTCATTCCCTTTGTCTTTTCCTCTGGTTTAAAGATTTCTTCCCAATTAATTGTCAAGAACCAGGGCAGGTGAGGAGACCTGAGATGCTCTTGTGCTGTTCACCTCGTGGGTTTTGGAAAAAGAAGGAGGGACAGAATCTGCATTTTTATTATGGAGCTGGTATTTAATAGGCAGGAGCGCTGCAGGTGTAGCCTGAGGAAAAGAAGTTCCAGATGGGAGGGGAAGAATTTGCTTCTGTGCAAGTGAAGAAGCATTCTAGAGGTAGATACTTATTTAGTGATAAATAATCTATGGTCTGGAGGGACACACTCTTCCTGACACAAGGCCGGATCCAGGCTGGGATCAGCCTCTTCTCCCGGGGAATGAGCACAGGAGGAGAGCAAACGGCCTCAGGCTGGGCCAGGGGAGGCTCAGGGTGGAATTTCCTCATGGAAAGAGTGGTCAGGCACTGGAAGGGGCTGCCCAGGAAGGTTTGGAGTGCCCATCCCTGGAGGTGTCCAAGCTGTGGCACTCAGAGCTGTGGGCTGGGGACAAGGTGGGCATCGGGCATAGCCTGGACTCGATGGTCCTGGAGGGCTTTTCCAGCCTCAGTGATGTGGGATTCTGTGGGTGCAAAGCCAGCTGGGCCCAGAGGCTGCTGGGCAGTGGATTTACACCACTGGGGCCAGGCCTGTCCAAGGTGTTTGTCACAGATGTGGAGAAGTGGATGGAGGGCACCTTCAGCCACCGGGTTGGGTGGGATGTGCATCTGCTGGAGGGCAGGGAGTTCTGCAGAGGGATCTGCACACGCTGGATTCATGGGCTGAGGCCAACGTGCAGGACCCTTGAGTCACAACCACATCTCGTGCATCCCACAGCTGGATTTTTGATGGGAAGACCAGTTTGGAGGAGTGCCACCAGATGTGGTACCACAGACATCCCCCTCGTGCCTTCTCCCAGGGCCACCACGGGGGCTGCTCATCCCTTGGGCTGGGACGTGGCTTGAGCCTCTCCCTGATATGGGAAATCACTCCCTCTGCCCCTCTCCCGAGCCCTGGTCTCTGACATTTGGGAGTAGTTGGATATTAAGGATTCTCTCACAGTTCTTGGAGCAGCTTGGTCCAGTGGAAGCTGTCCCTGCTCATGGCTGGGGTTTGGGACAAGATGATCGTTCAGGTCCCTTCCAACCAAGTCATCCTGGCATTCATTCCATGAAAATTCACTTTTTTAAACTAAAGCAGCCTCTGAACAAGGCCAGTGTGGGAGCAGTGCTGAGTTCCACCATCAAGGTGCTCTTCCCTGGAGTTGTGGCCGTGGTTTTGTCACCCTGCAGTTGTGTTCTCTCAGCTGACACCACTTATAAAGTTTTGCAGGGAACGGTGGAACAACCATAGAATTTCATTTTACAACTCATTGCAGAGGGTGAAATTGTTTGTATTGAGCTGAGGTGTAAGTGCTGGGGGTTTTTTGCAGGCAAAATCCTTAAATTGACTGTCCACTTTCCTTGTCCAGCCTCGCTAAAAAAGCAAGAAACAAACCAGAGCTGAATTAAATTTTAGTTTGGTTTCATAACCAGAAAGAGAAGGTCAATATTTTGTGAAGCAGAGGAGAAAACTCTCCTTGGAAGGATTTTCTTCCTCTTCAAAGTGCTGTTTATTGTAAAGCTTTATTACTTAGAGCTAAATTCAGTGAAAAGTTCTAAGTGCTGACAGCTCCATTCCATCCCATCCCATCCCATCCCATCCCATCCCATCCCATCCCATCCCATCCCATCNAGGAAATGACCAGCCATGGCAACCAGGGCCAGATCCCATCCCATCCCATCCCATCCCATCCCATCCCATCCCATTTCATTCCAGCCCCTGTGTTTAATATCTCTGAATAAACCTGGAGAGATGATTGCACCTGTTAATTACCTCTACAGACGTTATTGAACCATCTCACTACACCTGCTGATTTCTCCCCCGGTCAAACCGTTGAGAATAATGCAGTGATCATATTTTAATATTGCATTTTTCATTTTCTTTATCTCATTAATGGTTGCTCATCTTGAAAAGTGGAGTAGCCTAACCTGCCCTGTCCCTGAACACTGTAGCTCTTGTTTGAAAAATAACATTATTTTTCAGTGCTAAAAATTCATGTGTTTTTTCCTTTAAAAAAAAATCATGATTAGCTGGAAGAAAGCAGCGGTGAAGAGAGTGGTATCTGCAAACTCAGGAGGAGTTCTGCACTATTTATGCTTCTTATCATATCTGAAACAACCTAGGAAATCAATTCCTGCAATCCCTATCCACATCAAACCAGGCTTATCAACGGGAGCCTCCTGGAAGTTGTTCTTGTCTGTTTGAAAGCAGATGGATCTTGAGGATTGGGATGCAATTCCTTTCTTCTGTTACACTCACGAGTGATGTTGTGGAATGAAGGTTGTTTTTTTTTTTTTCCCATTGAAGAAAGGTGATAAAAATTGCTCATGAAATTGTTCCAATCAAAGCAGCTTTTTATAAAAGTTTTTGGTGATAAGGGCAGAGCTCAGTGAGATGGGCTTTGAACAGCTGGAAATGAGAGAGGTTTCATTTTGCTTTAGTGGTTGGAGTTGAGATGGTCAAAAAAATCAATTAGAGCCAGGGGGAGGAAAGAAACAAAACCAAAACAAATCCACAGAAATTCCTTTGGCCAGAACTGCTGCAGTGAATCCAGAGGAGGTCCTGGAGCTGCTCCAGGGTGGAGCTCCTCAGGAGCCAGGCTGGGAGAGCTGGGGGTGCTCACCTGGAGAGGAGAAGGATCCAGGGAGAGCTCAGAGCCCCTAGAGAGGCTCCAGGAGAGCTGGAGAGGGACTGGGAACGAGACCTGGAGGGACAGGAGCCAGGGAATGGCTCCCAGTGCCAGAGGGCAGCGATGGATGGGATCTGGGGAAGGGATTCCTTCTGGACAAGGACGTTACTTCCATCACAGACATCCAGCTGTTGCTGACTATGGAAGACACCAAGAGGGGTTTTACTTTTCCTTCTTTCCTTCCTTCTTTTTTCTTTTGGTTCCTAGTCACAAATATTCAGCAGGATGTTGGGTCATTTAATTGCATTTTGTTTTCTCGCTGGCTGCTGTTCTTATCACAGCTCCACAAGACTCAGGGACTTCAGTCAATTCTTGTGTAATCAATAAAAAAAAAATGACAAAGGAGTCCTGGTAATTAGGGCAAAGCTGCTGCTTATGATTTTTCAATAATTACTTCAGCTTCCTCCTTCTCCAACATTTCCAGAAAATGGGGCCTGATTGAAGGAGGGGATCTTGCCTGACTGAGGACGTGTCAGAATTCCACAAATCCAAGTATGAATTCAAATCAGAGCTTTTTGTTTCAGCACATGAAGGGGTTCTCAAGGAGATGGGGGAAGAATGGAGTTGATTTTTATTTTTCCATGGTGCCAAAGAGCAGCTGTGCCATTCCCTCTTTACCTGTTTGGCCTCATTTTCCTGCCCCAGAACATCAGCTGCCCTGGCAGCAACCCCAGGATGTCTGGGAAGATCTCTGGGGAGATGAAGAGAGGAAGTTTTGAGGGATGCGTTGCTTGTTTCTCCTTGGCTTTGTGGCATCCATGGATTTTTGAGGCCATTTATTGCCTGGGTAGTCTGAGATCCACAGGGGAAGGGGAAGCTGATGGTTTGTTCACAGCAGGGCTTTTGGGGATGGGAGGAAAAATAAAACCAAAAACATAAACCCATGGACTCCAGTGCTGAACCATCCATAAAAATGTCCCGTGGCATTTTCTGATCCCTCCCTTTGCTCAGCCAGGGAATCCATGGGGTCGGTGAGCATAGGAGTCTGGAAACAGAGAGGCATTTCTCTGTTTCTTCTAACTTCCAAAAAGCACCAGCTTTCTCTCTCATTTATGGAAAGGTTTCCAAAAATCCCTGGGTAAACCAGGATTTATGAAAAAGTGGAAGGTAGTATGGCGTGTCACTGGGATGAGAGGTGTAGGCTGTAGGGGGTTTTGTAAATGGAGCAAAAGATGGAGGAAAAAGGGTGTGGGGTTCTTAGTCCTTCTTCTTCCTCCTCTGCTCTATGACTTTGGAGTTTTGAGAGCACTAAGGGTGGTTGATTCAAAGGTGGTTGCAGTTTTAGTTGTGCTGGTGAACATGGAAAACTAACTGGCTAAGGTATAAAAAGAATTTACATTTCTATTGTTAATTGGGTGAAATTGTGTATAAAGATAAAAAACTGCACAACTTCGGGGCCATTTTTGCAGCTGTTCTGGTGGTGGGATGAACCTGAGCACAAAGTCTGGGAAGGTCTGCCAGGTTTTTTGATAATATATTAATAAACACGAGAAGCTTAAGGAGCTCATGGAGTCTTCTTCCTGAGACGGAACTGAGATAGTTGTGACTCCCTGTGAGGGAGTTTCCCCAAGGGCATTTGGCCCTGAGGGGCTGGAATCCCGTTTCAGGTGAGGGATGAGATCTTCAGAGCCTCTTTGAGGTGGTGCAGAGCAGGGACAGAACCTCAGGTGCCTCCTTTCCCACCCAGATCCTGCCTCACCTGGAGAGGGAACACCAGACACCCAGAGGAGCAGTGTGGGTGCTGGGAGAGCTCACAGCAAGCTCATAATTAAAGGAAAACTCATAATTAAATGGGGGCAGAAGTCACAGGATGGTTTGGGTTGGGAGCGTAAGGATCATCTCGTTCCAACCCAAACCATGGACACACCTTCCACTCTCCCAGGGTGTTCCAGGCTGGCCCTGGATGCTTCCAGGGATGAGGAGCTCCAACTGCTTCTCAGTTTTGGTGTCAATGGTCCTTCCCTGGCGAGGCTGGGGAAAACTTCCTGCTTTAAATGCTGCTCTGTAAAGGGGAAAAATCTGCTCCATGCCCTGCACTCTCTTCCCTTCTCCATTAATTGACTTTTTACCCCAGGGTTCAACAAAAGCTCTCCTGTCCTTGAATGTCCTTCTCCAAACCAGCTGTGCTGGAGAGGAGCAAACCTGACCTGAGCTCCTTCAGAAGGGACTCACAGCCCTTTCCAGCCTTTCTCTCCGTCCTTTCCAGCCATGGAAATGCATCCAGAAAAAACAGAATATAGATCCCACACAATGCTGGCCCTGACCAGCACCTTCTGCCCACCAGAGATCTCACCACAGCCTTGGAAGAAGGGAGAAAGGAGCAGGATGATTGCTTGAATTGTTGGGGTTTTTTTGGGCTTTTTTTTTTTTTTTTAATAGTTGGATCTATCACACTTCCTTTTATCCCTGTTTCCAAAAGTTCTGCTTTTCATGTGGGAAGTGTTGGAATTAATTTGGAAGTGTTACTGAAGAGTCCTGGTAGACACAGCTGTAAAAGCACCAGGACCTGCAAAGGCCCCCAAAGAGCTGTCAGAGCTTGGCTCTCACTGGAGAAATNAAAAAAAAAATTTTTAAAAAATCTCTTATTTTGCCACGTCCTGGTGCTGTGCTCCTGCTGTGCTGCCATATGGTGGTGACCCAGGTGTCCCTGCTTGGTGCCAGTCGTGGCTTCGTCGGGAAGGAGGTGGAATCATGGAATTTTAATGATTCTTCTACCCGAGGAGCTGCCCCCTCCTTCCCCTGCAAGGCACAGACCATTAACAGACGGAACCCTTCAGAGGTGGCATCCAAGGTGTGATTTGTAAGATTGTCACGTCATTGCAGCCCTCAATTTTCTCCCCTTGGTCTGAAAACCTTAATAATCAGCCAAAGCTGGGTGTCTGAAGCTGCTTTTTTATGAGGGACAAAGATGGGCTCCTCTCCCCACCCTGAAAACTCAGTTACATGTTTATTCTGAGACAAAAATTGCCAAATATTTGACTATTGATAGCCCAGGTGAGCCACACAAAGGAATCCTGGGTGAATATTTTTGTAGTATTGTGGCCACGGATCTCAAGGTCCTAGAAGTTCCTCCCAGTTCCCTTTAGGATCATCTTTGCTGTTGGCAAACAGACACAAGCCTAAAGTTGTTCTGTCTAAAAGCCTCTTGTTGCCCAGTGTTGCTAAGTCCAATTCTCATTTGTTTGGTTTAAAACTGGGAAAAAAAAAAAGAAGTAACATCAGCTTTTGTGCTAAGAAAGAAAAGTTTTTTCTGAGTACATGAAAACTGAATGAGAATCTGAGCTGACATTGAAATGATGACAGAAATCCACAGTGCCTTTTGCTTTTCTGTGGGAGACTCAGTCCCCACAAGGAATTAATCTTGATTTAGATAAATCAGGACATTAAAGCATTTGGTGCTGAGGCCCTTGCTGCTACCACACGGTCTGAGCTTGGCTTTGTGCTGCTGTTTAAAGTAATTTCAAGCTTCCCCGCCACAAGGTTTGGCTTTGGGAGTGTCTGAAGGACCAAGCAGTGATTCCTGGAATGGTTTGGGTTGGAAGGACAGTCAAGATTATGCAGTTCCAGCCTCTGCCATGGGCAGGGACACCTTCCACTGTTCCACGTTTCTCCAAACCCTGTCCAGCCCAGCCCTGAGCACTCCCAGGGATGGCTGGACACCTCCAGGGCTGGGATTTGGTTCCCAGTATTCTCTCAAGCCAGCAGAGTGTGCCTGGTGCAGATTTTCCAGCCCAGAGGAGCCTTTCCTGGCTCCCCCAGGCAGGGCTGTGAGCAGGGGAAGGGGGATTCTCTTCAAAAGCATCATTCTCACGAAGCTGCTTTACCTTCATCAGTTACCTCCCTTTGGAGTGGCTATTTGATGCAAATCGGCTTTCAAAGCCACCTCAGTCTCCGTGTTTCCCTCTTAATTCAGTGGCCGGGCTGAGCTGCGGCTTTGTTGTGCTCTTTGCATTAGTGAGGACGGGGATGAAGCCTTTTCAAGCTCCCCTTGGCTCCTCTTTGATGTGGAAAGGAGTTCCTGCAAGTGTTGTTCCCTTGTCACGTTCACCTCCCCTGGCTGGAGGAGCCAACCCGATGCCAGCTACAGCTTTGCATCAGAACAGTTTTGCAAAGGTTTGGGGGTTTTTTGAGGTTTTTTGGGTTTTTTGTTTTGTTTTTTTGTTTGTTTGTTTGTTTTATTTTTGTTTGTTTTTTTTTTGTTTTTTTTGTTTGGTTTTTTGTTTATTTGTTTTTTGTTTTTTTCCTGGAGTTTCACATGATAATAACAAGGAGTGGGGTTTGGGAATGTTTTTTCACCGCTGGGTGAACTTTTCCCCTCTGCACACCTTTGTCACATTTACCAGTGAGATGTACCAAGGAGGCAAAGGAATTATGGAGTGGTTTGGATAGGGGAGGGGGACCTTAAAATCACCCAGGTCCAACTTCAGCACCTCCCACTGTGCCACTTCCAGCCCCAGTGTCCAGCCTGGCCTTGGACATTTCAGGGATCCAGGGGCAGCCCCAGCTGCTCTGGAATTCCAGCCAGGAATCCCTTCCCCAGATCCCATCCAGCCCTGCCCTCTGGCAGTTTGAATCCATTCCCCCTTTGTTCTGCCCCTATCTACTTGTGGGAAAAGTCCCTCTCCCTTTTTTATGAGCCACCTGTAAGTGCTGCAAGGAATGCTATCATCAGATTTTCAAGGCACAGGGAATACTGGGATTAAATTCCAGCCCTGTCCTTTGTAGAATTTGTCCTCCTGTAAATGCTGTAATTCATTTTACACACTGCTCTCCCTTTGCAGTGTTCTGTATGGGCTTGGGAAATAAATATCCAAAACCACACAACATCTGGACAGTTGTAGATCTGGAAGCAGGAAAGTCCTTTCTTCCAGGTGGAAAAATTCTCCCTGTTCAGACCAACATCCAACAGGAAGGTGCTGGAGATTGTTGTGCTGCCCTGACTGCTGACCAAAAAAAAAAACCTCCTTCATCTGTTCCCCTGAAGGATTTTCTTGCTTCTCCATCCCAGCCAGGTGTCATTAATTAACTTTAGTCTGGTTGTTGTAATTCCCTTGGTGTTCCCTGCAGGTCCCTGCTCCCTGTTGAAATTCAGTTATTTCAGGTTGTAGCTACAGCCTGAAATGGCTGCACCAAATTACGGCTAAAAACATACTCAGGAAATTCCTGTAATTCTCATTAGTGAGGTCTTTGGGATGCAGTGATGGTGACAGAGCAAACAAGGAGCCTCAAATAAGCTGTGCCATTCCTGCCTCTCATCTTCTGCCCAGATTTGCCATACTTATTAATTGGAATTAATTACTGAGGGAAGTATCCTCATCATAGACACAAGGTTGGAAGGGTTCCCGGTTGGAAGGGACCCCAAGGATCCAACCTTTCCTGGCAAAGCACAGCCTGGACAAGGTGGCCCAGCAGCCTGTCCAGCCCAATCTTGGAATTCCCTACCCTGGGGAATCCACCACTCCCTGGGGAGATGATTCCAATGGCTGCTTGTTCTCCTTGAGAAACATTTTCCCCTCATGTGCCACTGGAATCTCCCCAGGAGGAACCCGTGCCCATCACTCCTTGTTTTATTTTATGTGGCTCCTGGGAAAAAAGGGATTTTCCTTCATTCCCAAGCAAGGCACTCAGCTTGGGATGGTGTTTTCCAGAAGACACCTGGGTGCTGGAAATGGGTCAGCCAAAGCCTGCGGGGTGGTTTCACAGAATCCCAGGGTGGGTGAGGTTGGGAAGGAGCACAGTGGGTCGCTGCTCCCCCTCCCCGTTTTGCATCAGCACAGGTTTGTCACCGTGCTGCTGAGCAGAATTTCCCACAAATTCCCATTTTCCTTGGGAAAACCTGGCGAGAACTCGTTTAGCCAGACTATTAATAGCAAAATACTCCGAAATTAAGGCATTTCTGTTTGATCCCTCAGTAATGCCACTGCTGCTTTCACTTGCTAATGTCTCTCCACGCTGCCCTAAACTCCTGCGAGCCAAACTAAGCTGCCTTTCTGTGTGTTTATAAAGCATTAAGGTTCTATAATCTATTATACAAGCCCTTCCTCGCTGCTGCAGCTGGATTTCCTCTGATCACCTGTATTCCATCACTCCAGAAAGCGTTCTTGATCCAGAGAAAAAGCCTTTTATCCCGTCCTCTGATCATCTGTTTGCTCACAGTAGGTAAAACAAAAGGCTCAACGCCATCCCAGAAATCCTTTGTGCATTTTCCTGTTTTCAAGTCCCCGTCAGAGATTTCTCCCAGGATAAGCAAGCGTTAAAATCCCGGTTTAGCCCGGCTGAGGTTGTTTTTTCTCCCAATATATTGTGCTTTGCAGGGAAGGTGGTGGATCCTGCCTTCAGAATTAGATTGTTTCTGAGAGAAGATTTGATTCTGCTGGAAGTTATTGAACGTAATAACATTTTATTGCTCTTTTTAAGCAGCTCAGAGTTTCTTGCAGAGGCTTTGAGAGAAGGAAAAGTGAGAGAAGAGGGGGTGGTGAGGTGAGGAAGGGCGGGAGGAAGGTGCTGAAGCTGTGGAAAAGGCAAATGGGATCTAAGGAAGAGTTTCATTAGGAAATTAACAAAGTGTTAATGAGAATGGTTAATGTTGTTATCCTGGACTCCTATGGAACTTTCCCTGTGGTATCTGTGGCTGATTTTGGTTGTTCAGCTTCACAAAAAGGGGTGAGAAGAGCTCTTGGAAAGAGCAGAAACTCCTGCAGGAGGAGAGTGAAATAAAAATGTGGAGTGGCTTCTGTTAGGAAAAGGAAAGGTTGGATCTGGACAAGCTCCAAACTCCAGCCAGAAACAGGAAAGGAAAACTCCAGGCTGAGAGCTGAATGGGAGTCCCCTCTCTGCCCAGAAAATCTAAAAAACATTTGGGGTTTTGCCCAAAATGTGCAATTTCCCCCCCCCATCCCCCTTTCAGATTCTGGATATACATCACAATTTTTCACCAAAGTTAAGAAAATTGAAATTAGGGTCCACCTGAACCTGGGGCAGGTTGGTTGATTTTGGACGTTGATTCCATTTGTTTTGCTGAATAAATCTTGTTCTGTAGAATAATCTGAAGTTTAGGGGTTTTTTTTCAGGATAGGATTAAGGTGGGGCAAAGAAAACATCTTCCAAAAGTTCTGTTTCCATCACATGGGAGAGAGGCTGAACCTTGGTGCAGCGAAAATGCTCAATAACCCATTTGGACTCTCCACTATCATCTTAAAATATCATAAACAGGAGTTCTAGATCCCATTTCTGTTATAATTTAATTGCAGAAGATTCCCTATAAACCAGCACTAATTAAACAGCTGCCCCCGTGTTTATATTGTTCAGCTTATTACTTTTATTGGGAATATTTATTATGCCTCAGATTAATGCTCTGTTCTTTAATCTCTCATTTCTTTGGGAGGTTTAGTGGCAAGATTTCCATTTTTTCCCCCAGACCAAGCTGCTTTAGATTGGATTGGATTTTAAAAGCAAGTTCTTTGGGACCAGGGTGGTTTTCCAGAGATTATTTGTGTTAAGACCCAGATTTCTGGGGGGATTCTGGGGATGTAACACAACTGGAATAGCAACTTCCAGAGTCTTTTCAAACTCAAGAGATTTTGTCCATCTCTTGCTTCAGTTCTCTGATGTGTCGAGGCTCTTTTAGTTGTGGACAGCAGCCTTTAATTTCAGTAAGAAATAATGAAATTTCAGCATTAAATTCTTTATAGATTCTCCAACCTCTCAATCACAAACACGGATGCTGACGTGACACGTGGCCATCAAGACACAAAAAAAAAAAAAAAAGGATTCAAAATGAAATTAAAAAAGCAACTTCCCTGCTTCAGTTCTAAAGATCTTTGACAAGGAAGTGCTTCTGTTGTGACAGAGGGGAACAAAAACATCCCACAGTGGGAAAACACCCCCAGAACCTTGAGCAAACTCAGTGTCTGCACTTCCAAATCCCACCCTGAGTTCCTGTGGTCCTCATTCCATGAATTTTAATCCAGCAGGAAGCCTGATCTTCCAGTTTATCATTTAAATGAAATTAAAAATAAAAGGAAAGGGAAATCAGTGGCTAAATCAGTGCTCCTCAAAGACTGCAGGCACCATGGTAATACAAATAATAAATTAGGAAATAATAAAGAGCAGAGTGGTGGTGAGGAGCTTCGGGCTGAGAAAGGGATTGATAAACACAGAGCTTAACATCAAGAAAAAAAATCCTTTAGGGCTTCAACCTTCAGTGATTGTAGAGCGTCAGGAAAGAAATTATCATTTCTGTTGTTGTTGTTTACCTCAGAAATTTTAGGAAGAGATTGAGAATGGAAAAAAAAGAAAGCTCCAAGGAGCCCTCCTGGAAAAAGTCCAAGCACTGCAAAGTTCCACAGATGAATTGATTTAATTAGTCTGTATCAACACTGCTGCTGCTGCTTCAGAGATAGACCCATAAAAGATATTAAAGATGCAGTTGGGCTGTTGCATTTTTGTTTCAAAGATGCCCACGACTCCTCAATCATAAAGAGCTTCCCCCTATTCCTTTTTCTTTTTATTTACTGATTAAAAATGTCTTTACTGGCTGAAAATATTTAAACGGGGACAAAAACGAGGCAAAAATCCTCATTACTGTGATACATAAATTATTTAGGAGGAAATTACAACCTTAAAAGACGGAGGATGAAACTGGTGTGGAGAAAATGGGGTTGAGAATGAACAAGAAGGGGTTGTTCTCCTCTCTGGAGGATCTGTGGTGGTGCCAAGGTGTCCATGCAGGTCTTGGGGAATATTTGGGGTGGGAGGATCTTCCTTCATGCTCCTGGTGACCCACCAGTGATGCTGGATTCCCTGGAGTTCGTTCCACAGGGACAAGAGGGGGTTTAGGGAATTTGCAGATCTATTTTGAACCTTCATCTCTCCCCTCAACAGCACAGGGATGGATAAAACCCCTGGGGGAGGTGAGAGTGAGCTGGGAGTAGGGCAGGTGCAGGAACTTCCAAAACTTGGTGTGAAGGACTGTGAGTCACAGACAAACCTCTGCTTAACTCCAGGGATTTGTGGAAAAAAACATCTGGTGAAGTTAGAGGTGTGCTTGAGAAAAAGTTGGGTTTTTTTTTCTGGAATAAACCACTTCCAGTTGGTCATGGTGGTCTTTGTGAGGGAGCTTTCCAAGTTTTCTGAGGTGCTTGGAGACACTTTTTGTCCAAGCACTGATATGACCCTGGGGAATTCTCCCATGGTGGAGGAAGGATGGGAGGAGAATCTTTCCCGCAAACTTTCCCACCTTATTGACTGTCAGAGGGAAAATGTCAGGAAAATCCAAGTTTTCCATGCTTGATACCATGGACTTTGCATCTGCAGGCTTGAAATCAGTGATTGAAGTCAGGACATTCCACTTCAACGTGAGGGAATTCCACCTGGACATGAGGAAAATCTTCTTTCCTGTGCAGTGACAGAGCACTGGAATCGGTTGTCCACTGAGGAGTGGGATCTCCTTCCCTGGGGATATTCCAGAGCTGTCTGGATGCAATTCTGTGCCAGTGCTCTGGGATGGCCCTGCTGGAGCAGGGAGCTGGGACCAGATGATCCCACTGACCATTCTGGGAACATCAGGAAACGTTTTTCCTGTGAGGGTGTCAGACACTGGAGCAGGTGGCCCAGGGAGGTCGTGGGATTTTCATGCTTGAAGATCCCCAGAACCCTCCTGCCGACGTTCTTGGACAATCCTCCAACTTCAACTCTTCCCTAACTCTGTGCCTTGACATCAGGGTGCATTTTCCAGGCTGCCAGAACAAGATTAAAGCTTAGAGATGACAAATTGAACTTTTATACTGTTCTGATTTAGGGAATGAAGACTTTTCCCTTCATAATTCCGAAAGCCAGCACTGTTCAAAGTGGTTGTTTTGGGTTTTTTTGCACAGCTCTTCCATGTCATAGAAGATAGACATGGATGGGACAATGCAGGGAATTCCAGTCAGTTCAGAGAACTCCACATCCTTTCCTGGGGTCTCTGTGTGTTTCAGAGGGGCTGGGCAGTGCCTTATTTCTGATTTTTTTTCTTCTGATTTTCCTGATTTTCTTCTCTACCCAAACTTGTTTTATAATTCCTGTGTAAAAATAAAAACCACACTGGCAAGGCACTGTACAATTACTTTGTACAGCGCATTTTGCTGTGCTGGTGTATTTGTTAATTAAGTTCCTTGCTAATTAGAATTGTATGTACTTGTGTTAATTATTATTTGCTTAACACAATCAGCAATGTAATTCTTTTCTGAGAAGCCACACACTTTCCAGTTCAACTAAATTACTGATTCCGTGGGCTCTCCAAAAGAATTGTTGCTCCATTTTTGTCAAATGAGAGGCTGCATTCTTTAATGTGAATGAAATTCAATTTAGATTACCTGAAACTTCTTATAATATATTGTATTTTTAATTGGTGATTAAGCAAAGAAAGAAAAAGCTGGTTTGATTTGTACCTCGGCACAAAGATGTCTATTTTTTCTGACTGGATTACAGAATTGGACAGCTCTGCTATTTATCACCCTCCAAGACCTTTTTCTGTCTGACAAAGAAAAAGTACATTTGTCTTCAGGCTTTGAAAAGAAACTGCTTTCTCATGCTAGAAAAATGTAACCCTGTGCAACTTCTGACCTTTCACCAAGCTTTTAATTAATTTTTTTTAAAATGCAGAGAGCTATAAACATATTACACAGCCTGAGCCCTGTCGAGGTTTTAATGCTGTGCCCACTACAGGGGTGAATTTCTTTCCATCCCTAAACCAGAAAAGAAATGCCATAAATATCTTTAATCGTGTTCCAGAGGGGAGTTAATAACCAAGTATTGTTTATCAGTATTTATTTATATAAAAATATAAATCACATATATAAAAATCTGTATTTATATGGTATTTATCAGTAGGGTTTGTGTTCATCCACACACCCACACCCATCTGGGTTGTGTCTCTCTCTGTCTGGGAAATCTTTAGGGCTTTGACTTCTGCAGGTTTTTTTTTGTTGCTTGTTTGAGTTGCTGATCCATTCTGCAAAATGTGTTTGGTAGTTGGGGGAGCCACCGTGGATAAATGTGTTTCAGTTGGGAACCTCGGGAAAGCAGGAAAAGGAGGAAGCAACTCCTACGGGAGGAGCAGATGGAGGAAATAATTCTCCTGAAGGAAAAGAAAAACATGGCCAGGATTATGGAGGGAGATAGGGAGGATTTGTCCTCATCCCAGGAAGGTTGGGGGATGTCTCTTTGCATTTTTCAAGGAATGTGGCATTGAATGGGAACTTCATCAACAGAGGTGCAGAATATTAATGAGTGTGTGGAGCCTAAAAAGGCCTTCCATGCCTTCATAAACTCTGAAATTAAACCAGACAGGAAATGCAAATTCTCCTGGACTCCTCTGTAATTCACACACAAGCCAATGTATTCATCTTAAAAATTCACTAATTGCAGTTATTTCCAACTCTGCCACAAAATCAGCAGCAAGATTTTGTTTAAAAGAACACAAATTCAGAATTTGGCTCACGGTTATGTCCATCCAGTTGTGCTGTTTTTCACCTGTGGTTTGAATTCTGCCCCGTGACCAAGTTACCTTGGGAACAGAGAGGAGTGAAACCAGCAAGAATTGCAAAGCACTTCCACGGCATGGCCTGAAATGCTTTGCTGAGCAAATGTTCAGAATACACCTTGTCTGTTCATAATCACCATTGAAAATGTTCCGGGAAATGGGCATTTTACAGGAATGAGGGATTTACTCCTCCGTACAGAGCCACGGGCACAAGGGCACCATTGGATACTGTAATTGAAAAATCACAGGGGGAAAAAAAAGAATTAAAAAAAAAAGGAAATTGAAGAATCACAGGAGAAAATACAGAGAAGTGGAAGAATCAATAATGACGTTAATGAGAGCAGCTGGAAATGCCCATTAGTGGGAATCACCGTTTCAGGAATCATTTCCAGCCATCAGTCCTGTTGCCTTCCCACACGAGGAGCATCTCAGGGATGCCAACCAGTTCCCAAAATTCCCAAAACCACCACAGTTCACCGGAGGATTCTGCTGTATTTGCAGGAGGGTGGTTTCCTCACTTTCATCACTGGAGGAGGAGTCTTTCTCACAGAGGTCATGTCAAAAACATCAGGTGGCCCCTCAGTCCCTTTGCACTTCTGTTGTCCACCTGGAGAAGGGGATGAGAATGTTTCACCGCATAAGCGTGAAGGAAAAGTTAAATAAATATTTCATTGGTGGAATCTTGCTGATGGTCCCTCAGGAGGGAGTGATTAAAGAATTCCAGAGCAGTTGGCAACAAGGTCAGAACTTCCCGTGAGCGTCCTCAGCAGTGAATGAAGGGATAAAACAGATCTCAAAGAATCATGGAATGGTTTGGGTTGGAAGGGACCTTAAAATCATCCAGTGCCACCCCATCCATGGGCAGGGACACCTCCCACTGTCCCAGGGTGCTCCAAGCCCCATCCAGCCTGGCCTTGGGCACTTCCAGGGATCCCGGGGCAGCCACAGCTGCTCGGGGAATTCTATTCCAAGGCCTCTGCACCCTCACAGGGAAGAATTATCCTTTACCCCCTTAAATTCATGCCTGCATCCACGGATTTGTCTTCCTTTGGGTGGCTTTGTGCAGCAAAGGGGTCGATGTCACCAGGAATTCCATGGAGAGGTTTCCATCCAGCTCCTCTCTGTGCTCCCCCATGCGCTCGCAGAAACAGAGCTGGATTAATTTAAGCCTGCTCTAATTAATAAAAATAACACAGAACTAAGGTCTGACTGTGCAGGGGGCTCCACAAAACTCAGCTCCACTCAGTTCATGGTGGTTGCTTGGGTAGAATTGTTTCGTTTGTCACCTGCTGGTTCTGCAGAGCTCCCACTCTCCCCTGCGTTGGCGTTCTAACCCTTCTCCTTAGGGCTGCCCACAGCAAGGAGGAAGAAAAGAAACATTTCTAACCCATCATTTATTCCAAACAGGAGGCTTTAGGAACTGGGGAGTGTCTAATAAGACAACAAAATTCGCTCCCCAGCTCGGTTCAAGGCAGTCTTTAGTATTCTGGAGGTAAATTAGCAGATCCAGCACCGGCCCAGGCCCTGACATGTGTTTGCTAATGACAGTTAATTAGGGACTGTCTGCAGCAATCATGGGCTGTCAGACCTCATCCAGGCTGGAAACGTGAGGGACACAAGAGCTGCCTCCCCACTCCTCCCCTAATTGGAGTGGTTTGCCAGGAGGAACCGTGAATATTCCAGGAGGTGCTTTGACAATTAACAGAGCCTTTCCCACATGCCGTGGGCAGGGCTGGAGTTCCTGCTGCGCGCAGTTTGGCAACAGGGATGTGATTTCCTGGAATATTTTTTAATTTCTCCCATCTCCCGCCTTCCTGAAGGATTGCTTCTCTGGATTCCCTACAAAAACTGGGAGATGTTTAATCCCACATGACTTTTCCAGGTGCTCTTCTCCTCTCCAGCACTGGGTGATTGTTATCCTGGGAAATGTGGGTAAGGTTCTAGGGAGGAGGTAATCCTGTTGTCACCCACACAAGCTTTTATGGAATCCTGGAAATCCTGATTCCAGGGAATTCCTGGTGCTCGCAGTGGTGTTTCAGGAAAATTTGCTTTGGAGCAGCTGCAACATAGAACCAAGTTCTCCTCCCACTTCATTTTTATCTCGATAAATCACAGAATAAGATGGAAGGCACCTTAAAACCCACCCAGTTCCAACCCCGTGGGCAGGGACACCTCCCACTGTCCCAGGAATGTCCAGCCTGGCCTTGGGCACTGCCAGGGATCCAGGGGCAGCCCCAGCCCTGGGTACCCTGTGCCAGGGCCTGCCCACAAGGCAGAATTTCCAGACTGGTTGCCTATTTATGGACGTGTTGGCCCTTTGCTCAGCTGCCCACTGCACTTGGAAGTCCTTTGAAGTGAAGTTTGATTGATCACGGGAAGGAACTCTCCAATTAATCAGCAGCTGGAAAGTGGTGGTTTATTGGCAGCTCTGGAAATTCCCAGAGCTCTGACTCCCCATTTGTCCACAAGAATATTTCATAGTCACCATATTTCCCAATCTCTTGTGCATATGCATTACCTGGCCCCGCCTACTCTCATTTTGTATTCTAATGAGCTCAAAGGCCTCTCACTTGAGCAGTCCCAGCTTGAAATGACTCGATGGGTTTCAAATGGGTCGGTGATCTCCCAAGATGAAGGCAGGGAGATCTTTCTCATGGTGAACTTTTCACCTCTGTCGTGTTGGCAGCCCTCGGGCCACTTGGGCACAGTCCAAACTCCCCAGTCCTGGTTCTGGCTCTTGTTTCTCCACCTTCACAATGCCCTTGTCCTCCCTTCTTGCTTCTTCAAACACACCAAGTGAACAATGCATTGTCTTAGCTTAACTAAGTCCATCCAGCCTCACCAGATAATTATTAACCATTCCACCCTGCTTCCAGTCCTTTCTGCTCCTCAGAGCAGAATCCCTTAATATATTGTTTCTGTCTTTTTAATGACTTTCTTCATTTTAACCCTATAATCCATGATGTTTGGGATCATTTAGGGAGTTCCCCTGGGTTTGTGTCATTCCTGACTTGCCAAGTTCTGTGTCTGGTTTTTGCTGACCTTGAGGTTTGGTGGGACAAAGTTGTCTCCAGTTGATGTTCTGAGAGCTCTTCTGGGCCTTTTATTTAAAAGTTGGACTTGATTATCCTTGTGGGTAATCCATCTCAGAATATTTGTGAATCTGGGACTCCTCATCCTCACGGCCTGAGTGGATGGATTCTGGTGTGGAGAGGTTCTTGCTTTGGTTGGGAATCCAGAGTGACCTGGAGGTCACGGCTGAATCTACAAGATGCTGGATTGGAAAATCTCTCCCAGGAATTTTACAGCAGGAAAATTCACCTGGCTGGATTTCTCAGCACTTGAAAACCAGGACTCTTGGCAAGTGTCCTGCAGCTCAGGATCACTTGGAGTTGTGACTTCAGAGCAGCGATGGTGACAAACTTTGTGTCTTTTTTCCATCAAGTTTTGCTGTAATTTCTCTCTCTAATCCCTTATTAGGCTCTAATATTGCTGCTGTCATCTCAGACTTTTTCAAAGCTCATTTAAATAAAATGCTGACAATATTTTCCTTTTAATTTGTCCCTTTCCTGGCTGCCTCAGAGATTGTTGTGGCATTAATTATGATTTCATGGTCAGGCCCTGCTCCTCCATAGGACTGAAACAATTTTTCCCCTGCTGTGTCTTCGAACAAGGAATCTCCAAACATCCCTGGGATGTCTCCCACTGCTCCAGAAGATTTGATAAAATGGAGAGCTGATAAAGCAATCAAACAAATCCTATTTATGCATCCCTGAGAGGATAATTCATGCACTGGTGAGCGCTGGCAATGGGAAATTACCTTTGGAGTTGAAAATTTCCATTCCAAAGTTGCATCGTACTTTTGTTTTTGCAGGCTGTGAGTTTCTGCTTGAAATTTATATCCAGTTGCCACTTTTACTGTACAGGCAAAAAGCTTGAATACAAAATATTTAATGTGCTTGTCTATAAATTGATATTTTGCAATAGTTTACTCGATGCTGCTGAATTTTACATTTTGTCTCTGGCTTCTCAATACCTCAGACATACAGTCCTTTATGTGAGGGGTGTTTTTTCTTAAATCTAAATAACAAAAACAGCAGTTGGAAATTGATTTTCTGTGCATTGTTCGACACCCTCTCATCCCTTGTACTTTGTCATCGTCACTCACTTGGGGGCTTATTTGGAATATTAAAAAGCAGGAGAGAAAGCAAGAAATTAGAGGTTGGAAAAGCATTGGAAGGGGCTGCCCAGGGAGGTTTGGAATCCCTATTCCTGGAGGGATTTCAAAGCCCTCTGGATGTGGCATCTGGGGATGTGGCCAGAGGTGGCCTTGGCACTGCTGGATCTTCCAGACTTCTGTCTTTGCTTGGTTTCTTATTTTGGGCTTCTGTGCTGTGTGGGACCCCTGTCTGGCTGTCATCCATTTGTTATTTTTTTCCTAATAGTCATTAATCCATGAGATATTTTGGAGTTCATGCCCAAATTTCCCACAGTCAGGGTTTGTTCTGGTCACGTAGAACCACCCCGGAGGTCAGGAACAGATTCAAGGATCTTGCTTTTTCCTCCTGCTTCTGTGGTTTGACCTTCATAAAATCTTCAGAAGTCCTGCCTGGGTGGTGGCGGAATTCCCTGTGTCTGGAGAGGTTCAGAGGGTGCCTTCATGGAATGTTCCTGGCTTTGAGCAACCTGGGACAGTGGAAGTTGTCTCTTCTCAATCCTTCTCCATCCTTTCCAAGCAGCCTTTGAGACCAGACCGAGCTCTGGGAAGAGTTTCAGGGTTTCTAACCATGTCACCACTTTCTGTTCAGATGGAATAATGGAAGGAAACCTCTTTGTTTTTTCCTGAGGATGCCTTTCCTTGCCTTTCTTCTCATTAACTTAATTTTTGGATGCTCAGTTCTTTGAGGCCGCGGCAAATGATGGTGGTGAGAGGAGAACCCAGCAGGAGGGATGAAGTATGAGGGATATTATTATTTTTAATTAACGTTCCTTGACTTCTTTCATACCCTACTCTACGCGAGGCTTTGTAAATGCAAGGATTTGAGGATGTTTTTGGATGGAGGTCCAGTGTGGGGCCTTTTTAATGCTGAGTGCATCTGTTGAGATGTAAACCCATTACTTTTCCATATTCCATACCCTGATTCTAAAGCAGGGATAAATTAAATGGGATAAAGTGAGGGGGTTTTTTTCTATTTGTGGGTTGTTTTTTTGGTTTTTTTTTAAATTTAATTAAAACCTCCAATCAAATACTTTTTTTTTGCTTAGGTCCTCCACTGGCCCAGGACTCAGAGTTTAGGCTGATTTTCTAAACTTGATCTTACACTTTTGCAGTTATTTTTTTAATCAGAGCATCCCTGAGCTCTGCATGTCCTCAGTTTTCAGCTGAATTCTGCTGGACGTTGTGAATCACTGTAGGAATTTGCTTCCCACACCGCTCTTCCATGGAGTTACATATTCTGTATTTTGTATTCTGTCTCCTCAATCCCCATCCCATCGCTCCACATCCATGACTCATCCCATGAACGTCCCCATTGGTTTCATTCCCACAGTTCTGTGGTTTGTGCTCGCTGCTGGATGGAACTTTGTGATGATTTATGGGATTTTTCTTCCTCCTCTCCCTGTTTTTCTACAAGTCCAGGGATTCCTGAGACCCCTCCACAGGCGATGGATCCATTGGGAATGCCAAAGGTGTCTCTTCCCCAAGCCCTTTCTTCCTCCTCCCTTATTTATTTTCTCCACAGCCACTGACCAGAAACATTCTGTTGTCACTCTGCCATTTCTCCTTTCTCCTCACTTCTTGTCCCGTTCCTCCCCACTTTTTGCTCCTCTCAGAAACTCCTCCTGAAAACTGCACGTCTCCCAAATCCCTCAGCTTTCAAAGATAAGCTGATCTGGAGCTACTTAGGAAGAGCCTATCTCAAATAATGTGCGTTTGTGATACGGAAAGAAATATTTATAAACTGTTGGATTCTTTGAATTGGCAGAATCTCGGGTTTATTTAACATTTTCCATGGGCCCATCTGCGCTGCTGCTTTGCTGCTATCAGTGCAATTATGATTTCCTTGATAAGGGGGTGGGGGTGTAAATAAATATATAGAGGGAATAACTGAGAGGAGTTTTTTTTTCAGGTATTATTTAATGGGGGCTGAACACTGCATGCTGATGTTAAAGGGGAAAAATCCAAGGAGAGCAGAACTCTCTTGGATTCCCCTTCCTGCTCTCCTCACTGGAGTTTGTGTCTGAGGTATATGGCAGGCGTTGGGATTCCACCTGTGTTCAGCTTTCTCCCCTAAACTCTGTAATTAAATGACATCATGGAGGTGTAAATTCATCAGCTGAAGGCTGGAACATCCCATTAAAAAAAAATAAAATAAAAATTAAAATCACCTAATTCCAACCCCCTGCCATGGGCAGGGACCCATCCACTATCCCAGATTGCTCCAAGCCCTGTCCAACCTGGAACACTTCCAGCTAAAATCAATATATTCTGAAAATATATTTCTTTACAAGAAAAAGAATCAGCATAATCATAAATTTGGATGAATAATAAATTATTCACAGCATTCAGGCACTATTAGTTAGAGGAAAAAGATGAAATATGCAGAGGACTAAAATGATTCACACAGGGCTGGATGAGTTAGGACAAGTATTAGGATTCTTGGTGCAGTTTTTACAGTGTAGGGCAATAAAAATTCATGGAAAAAATCCAAACGAAAACTGCTGCAACATCCATCATATCCATGAAGCTGCACTGCTACATTGTACACGTATTTTTTTCCCTCTTTTTGGTAATTGAAAAGAATTGGGAGTTGTAAGGAGAGAATGTGGGGAAACTGAGCACAATTTACAGTGCAGGTGGCCACAGAGGCAGGGGTTTATATGAGGAAAACCCACTCATATTTTCTCAGATTGCTGCTGAATATCTTGGTGGTTCCCAGGATTTATTTCCACCTCTTTCAGTTTCCCAAACCCAGAGCTCTGTCACGCCCTGAAGGAATAGAAACACAACCACGAGCCTCAATTTGCAGGGAGATTTCTGAATTCAGACCGGAAGAATTCCCACCCTCGGTGCTGTGAAATCCTTGTAACCCAAAAAATGTGGGATTTTGGCCATCCTTCTGGAAAACCACAAACTCTGATTGACCCTGTGCTTGTGGGATTGTAATGGTGATTAGGAGGAGCTCTTTGATTGACGGTGAAGAGCTAATTAGGCTAACGACTTCCTGGCGCTGTGCCTCTGGCGCATCCCTTTGGAAAATCCTGAAGTTCTGAGTGTGACCCCCTCCCCCCATCCCATCCTATCCCATCCCGGCAGGAGTGGTGCTGCCTGGCAGGGCAGGGTGGGATGAAATCCTGCTAAATCAGCCCATCTGTTCCTGATCCTTAATTAGTGTCATTCTTACCAGGAATGGGAGATTCCCCATCCTTGATGTAATTATGGACACTGGAGGGCTCCTGTTCCAGTGTGTAATGATGGGAGAGCTCAGAGGCCCTGGAGGGGCTCCAGGAGAGCTGGAGAGGGGCTGGGGACAAGGCCTGCAGGGACAGGAGCCAGGGAATGGCTCCAGAGTGAGAAAAAGGGGAGCTTGGGATGGGATTTTGGGAAGGAATTCCTGGCTGGGCGGGAATTGCCAGAGCAGCTGGGGCTGCCCCTTATCCCAGGCTGGACACAGGGACTGGGAGCAGCCTGGGACAGGGGAAGGTGTCCCAGGATGGATGGGAGCACTGGGATGATTTTCCAGATCCCTTCCAACCCAAACCATTCCATGAAACCTCAGGAGAGTTCCCAGGTGCAGGGAAGTGCTGTCCATGTGACCTTACCATGGAAAAGGATGGGACCTGTCCCTTTCCAAGCACTGATCCCTTCCAGGGGGAGGATGAGCACAGTGGGAGGGTCACCGTGAGTAGTGCCAGGCACTTTGTGCCTCTCGTTATGGGATGGGATTTTTCTACAACCTCACAAATATCTGAGCAGCCTCTTCCAGCTGGATTTGAGAGGAATATTCCCAGTCAATACCCTGCAGAGTTCTGCTCTGTGTCTGCGTGTCAAGATCATTTCTTGTCACACCAAAACGCCACCCCTTGATCTGATAATCTGTAATTAAGAGCCAGGGTGTGCCTTACTTGTTCCTTCCAGCCCCATTTTCCACAACTCCCTGTTGGAAGAACCAGATCTGCTCCTCGTGTGCCGTGTGTCAGCTGTGCACTGTAATTATGGGATAATAAACCTGACACACACACACACACACGAACATCCAAGGACATTTCCCAGGGGCAGGAAATCGTTTTCCCACTGGCAATAACAGCCCTGGATGTGTTTGTGCTCTTGTTTGCAGCAGCTTTATTAGGTAATGAATTAAGTGTGATTTGTAAGGATCACTCCATGGGCAGAAGCCAAGTGTCTGGGCAGGAGACAGCAGCTGTCAGGAATTCCTCATTCCTGGTTTGAGGATCAGGAGTTGAGGGAAAAAAAAAATGTCAGCCACAGACGGGAATTGGTGAAATGAGTTTGATTTGGAGTCATGTAACTCCTGGTGTTAAGGCTGTTGGAGTAAATGGAGAAGAGGAATGGGATCCTTAATGGAGGCACAGCATCCAATTTGTCCAAATTTGCTGCCTCCAGTAGTACAGGGCTGTTGCAAATCCATTCTCCTCATTAGCCTGGCCCAGACCCTGGATGCCAAATGAGGTGGATGATCCAAGGCAATCCCAGGTCCCAGTTTTTCATCTCTGTTTCCTCTGCAAGCTGATTCTGTTTCCCCCAAACACCTCTCCATATAAAGGGAGCCCATTGAGCCTTCTCTCAGCCCTCCAGAGGAGCAGCAAAATCCTGGTGGTGTTTCCTTGCCATAAATTCCTTCATGTGGGAAAATTCCAGTCTCTCTTTTTTTTTTTTTTTGAGCATTTTGAGCCAGAGTTGCAAACTCTGATTCTGTGGCCAAGGTGGGAATTTATTAATGAAATAAGAGAGAGAGTTCATATTTCATTCATGAATGAAATAATCTGAGAGCCTGGAGCACAGCCGGGTCTTTGCTCACTGGCTCTTGCCTTCCTAAATGGCAATGTTGGTGTGTCCCAACTGAGATCAGTTTTCCAGCCAATTAACTAATGAAAGTGATTAGCTTGCACCTGTGAGTAGGCTAAAGTCACCTGGCTGGATTTGTGATCTGGACCTCAGAAGGGCAGAATTGTTATCCTGGCATCTCTTTCTAAGCAGGATCTTTGTGTTCCTGTGCAAACACCTGGAACTGAACACGACAGAACAGTTTGGGTCAGAAAGGACCTTAAAATTCATCCAGTTCCACCCCCTGCCATGGGCAGGGACACCTGCCACTGTCCCAGGGTGCTCCAGGTGCCATCCAGCCTGGCCTTGGACATTCCAGGGATTCAGGGGCAGCCACAGCTGCTCTGGGAAATCTGGTTTGCCCCTCTGAGGTGTCGCATGCTCAGAATTGGTGAGAAAGGAAAATCCTCAGAGATCCACTGGGGTGTGTGATTCCTTACCTGGGTGTCCTGGAGGGATTTGTGTTGTTCCTGCTCTTCTGATGTAATTTCCATGGGATTGAGTGTGGCTAAAACCAAACTCCTGTGCCCAGGTGGGCAAGAGGCCGATGGCTCCTGAGCTATGCCAGCCCTGGTGTGGGCACAGCCTCAGGGCAGGGACTGTCCTGGAATCCTGGGGACAGCTCCGGAGGGGCTGGAGCCGGTCCAGGGAAGGGGATGGAGCTGGGGATGGTTCTGGAGGGGCTGGGGGAGCTGGGAAGGGGCTCAGCCCAGAGCAAAGGGGGACCAGGGGGACCTTGGGCCCTACACAGCTCCTGCCAGGAGGGGACAGCCAGGGGGGTTGGGCTGTGCTCCAGGAACAGGGACAGGAGGAGAGGGAACGGCCTCAGGCCGGGCCAGGGGAGGGCAGGGTGGATAAAATTCCTTCTCCATAAAGCCCTGGAATGGGCTGCCCAGGGCAGGGGTGCAGTCCCCATCCCTGGAGGGATTTCCAAGCCCTGTAGATGTGGCACTTGGGGACACGGGTCAGTGGTGGCCTCAGCAGTGCTGGGGATGGTTGGATCAGTGATCTCCGAGGGTTTTTCCAACCTGAATGATTCTGTGATTGTGCTGCCCAGATTCTCAAGTCAGGCAGTAAGGTATGGAAATGATCTGGGATCTGTGTTCTGCTCCATCCCATGTTCACAGGTTTTACCAGCAGTTTTGGGTACATGATTAAAATGTGAAACAAAGGGTTTTTTGATGAAAGAATGGAGTTGATGTTGACTGGGATAGAGGGAGTTTGTGCTCTTCCAGAGATTTCTGAAGTGCTGGTGTCTTATATCCAGCTGTTAAATGAAATAGTCTGGGAATTCCACAGGGAATAGAACCCTCCATCAAGCTGTGTTCCTCCAGACTCCTCCATGGACAGAGGCTATGGAATGTGTAACTGGCCTGTTCTCCACGTTGGCTAACCCAGCTGCTGTGAGAGGACAGCCAGAATGGCCCCTCACACCACCCTGGTGGGGCCACAGGCTGTGATGCCCACCTGGGGTGTCCCTAACAGGACACCTCAGCTTGTCCCAAGCCCTCCTGGAGCTCCAGCATTGTCTCCAGGTGGGCTCTGGAGTTACAGCCTTCAGGTGGATTTTCCTTTGCCCTGGTGTGTCTGTAGGGTTTCAGTGGCTGCCCCCTCTCAGGAGTCAGCGGGATGCTAATGAGGGACTGTGCCATCTGTCCATTGATTTATTGGAATGTCAGCACCAGGCAGACAGGACTAATTGGAGTCACAGGCACAGACAGTGATGGGGCTCTTTGCTGTCAGATCCTGCAGCAATTCTTGTCTGATCCTGGCTCTTGTAGGCTCACAGGATCTGCCACAGCAAATCCAGGGGCTTTGAAACTCTGGCTGGTCCCAGTTGTTCTTCCATGCCTGCATTCCCATTCCAAATCAGAATAACACAGTGTAATAGCCCCCAGTTTGCCCATTTGTAAAGCTGTCACTACAGCTCCTCTATTAACAGAGCCATTTGAAAGATTTATCCTCAGCATATGTTGCTTTTTAAAAGGGGCCAGATTGAGAGCTGGGGGGTTGGAGCACAAAGGACGAGTCGCCAGATCCGATCGACAGAAAAGAAATAATAATAATAATGGGAATAACAAGTTAATTTTTACAGAGCCGTTGTGCTCAGGAGAAAATGTGAAGTTGTGGGGGGTATCATTACATTCCAGTGGTGGTCAACAAACTGAATGTATTAGGACATTAAAGGAAATGGGATTTAATAATAGGAAAAGCTGAAGTTAGTGAACTTCATGTTTCGCTTGGTTAATAGGGTGACATTATATGGAGGCTCTGTTAACGTAATTATTGCTGTGACACCCGAGTGTTTTACACACATTTAATGCTGCCTCACAATATTTCTGTGTGATGGGCAGGAATTCCTGTGGAATTGTCGGGATTGTTTAAAATTGCAGCGGTTTTCAAGCAGGGTTGGATGTATTTTCTACCCTGCACGGAGCAACACAGAGAAATGGCGTTGCCTGTTGTGGGAAATAAAGCCTTGACTTTGCTTTTATATAACTTCAAAAAAGGAAAAACAGTAGAATCCTCCAGGTTGGGCTTCATGCCCTGGGTTCACATAAAACAAGGACGTCACAGACCTTTAGAGAGAGGGATTGATGGAGTAGCTGGGGCATTTATCTTCTGTAGGATTGGATTTAAATTACAAATGGTAGACGGAGGGTGATTTAGTCCAGTGGTCATTATGGGTTATCATCTCCATCTCAGAGCAATCTTGTCACTTGCAGGCAACTTGGCTCCACCTCAGTCTGGTTTAGGACTGGAAATTCAGGGATTCAGGATGGGAGAAGAGAAATTTGGTACAGAGAAGCAAAGAGGTGGCTGGGTTTGCTCAATTCTGCATAAAGTGAAGATAAATCGGTTATTAATTTATTTTATTGGTGACAAAGGATGAAGTAGGAGTTCATCAAAGCTGGATTTGAGGCTGAAGGTGAAGCCTGGTGCTGTGCTGAGCTGGACATCCCAGTTCTGCTCCTCAGTCCCTGAAAAAGCAGCATTTTAGGTTTCCCTATCCCCTGGGTGGGCACAGCTGAGTTTTTTTTGGTAATGATCCCAGCCCCCTGCAGTTTGGAGCATCTCTGGCTTTGCAGACATTAATTCATGGGGAACCTCAGGCTCTGTGTGCCTGGATACCCCCAGAAAGATCCCCCATAAATGAGGAAGGGACAAAACCATTCTCTCACAGGATTCCTGCTTCCAGGTCCACGGTGTAAAGAACCTGCAGCTGTTTGAGGGGATGAAAAGCAGCTTCATGGCACAGGGGGAGCCTGCAAGGGGTGAGCAGGGTCAAAGCCTCCCCAAAACCTCCCTGTGGGTTGGGTTGGTGGGGCTGGGGGGGTTTCATCCAGAGCTCTGCTGGGATGCAGCTCCTGGAGGGAGAAAAGTCACCCCCTGTGCTGCCCCTGCTCACCAGGGACGGGTTGGGCTCACAGAGTCTTTGGGCTCCCAGCAAAGCTTGAGTTTTCTCAGGTTTGATGGAAAAACCTCTTCAAAGATGTGGAGCAAGCTGGGGCCACCTGCTGTAGGGGGGTGAAAGCCAACACCAGTCCCAGAACAGTTTGGGATGGAGGAACCTTAAAGCCCCTCCAGGGCCACCCCTGCCATGGCAGGGACACCTCCCACCATCCCAGGCTGCTCCAGGCTGGCCTTAGGCACTGCCAGGGATCCAGGGGCAGCCCCAGCTGCTCTGAGAATTCCATCCCAGCCCCTCCCAGGCAGGAATTCCTTTCCAATCTCCCATTTAACCCTAAGCCATTCCTTAAGTAAAGTAGCCCCATTCCTTTGTCCCACACAAGATTTGTCCCAGTGTTTTCCTGTTGCCCAGGGCTATGATGCTGATCCGAGCCTTCCTCTCACAGTAACAGCTCCAAGCTGGACCATTCTGTTCCTTCTGGAATTCATTTTCTCCAAGAGCTGTAGGTGTAGAAGGAGGGTTTACGAGTGACCTTGCCCCTGATAAGTCACAGCTGCACTAATTACCAAAGAACATCTTGCCCTTAATGGGTCACAGCTGTGGCTAATGAAGATCAGTGTGAGAAAAGGGGTGCCTTGGCCAGGCAAAAAAAGCTGGAGGAAAAGGAGCTGGAGAAGAGAGGAACTAAAGGAGATCTGAGGAAGAAGGAACAGCTCCAAGAGACCAAAGAATAAAACCAGGAGGAGAGTGGCTGCTGTAAAACTCTTCCCCGAGCTCAGCCTGGTTGTGATGGATCCAAAGCTCTGCCCTGAATTCAGACTGATTGAGGCTCTGATGGAGCCCCAGCTCTGCCCCGAGCTTGGCCTGATGGAGGCTCTGATGGAGCCACAGNCCACAGCTGCTGCTGGAGCTGAGCTGTGCCACAGATGTTCCACTGTCAGTGCCCTGTGACTCCTGGGCAGCTTCCTGAGCTTGGTCCCTGGAATGGCCACGAGAGCCCAAAACCAGTTGGTGAGGAAACATTCTCAGCAAAGCTCAGCTGTCAGAAAAGCAGATTTCAGCTTGGTTGCTGTGAGCCCTGAATGTCTCTCGCTGTGGGGAAGATGAGAAGAAATGATTATTTGGAAAACTCTTGTTGAGTGATGCCTTGTGCAGTCATAGTCGAGCTAGAAAATGAGTTTGGAGTCTGCAGACTGATCCTTTCAGTCCTTGCACAGCAGGAAATAACCCCAGGCAGAGTGGAGAGGTTAGAAGAAGAAGAAACCCTTTCCAAGAAGAATAGACCAGGACTCTTTCCACGTTGTTGAATGATGTGGTGTTAGTTCCTTTCCACCCCTAACGAGAGATCTGCTGCAGCAAAGGGCCTCCCCAAACTCCTGGCTGCTCCTTGTTCAGATTTCCCCCTTTGGGAAAATCCCTCCCGGCTGAGGTTTGACCAAGCATGGAATTGATTCCTGAATCTGGTTCCTGAATTTCCCTCCTGCCCTCGCAAGAGATGAGATCTGAGCATCCATCCAGCCACGCCAGAAATTTCCACTGGGTGGGCTCTGGGGATATTTGGGAAGGACAAGGGAGGAATCTGAGCTGCAGGGCACGAGGTAAACATTTCTGCACGTCACGAATCTCTAGATCTGATTAATTCTGCCTCTACCTCTCCTGATCCCAAATACGAGCCAATATTCCCCTCTGGAGACATCAGCAGAAATTGCACCTTGAGAGAGTCCCATTACATCAGAAATTTGTGTCCTTCAGGTGGCAGCTGAGCATTAAAGAAAGAATATTTTTAGCAGCAGTTGAGAGCTGAATTTTCATTAATTTTTTTTTCCTCAGAGTGTTAGTGGCTGTTTGTAGGACCTCAGAGACAATGAAACACTGATTTTATTTTTTTTTTTTTACTATTTTTTTTTCCTGTCACACCTGCAGGGGAAAGGAGGCATTTCTTACCTCAATCTCATGGCTGAGCAACCACAACATGGAAATCGATTCTTTAAATCTTGTATTTTTTTTAGCTGCTGTTAAAAAAGAGAAGTCCTGGGCTCTTTCATCTTCCAGCACTAAAGCTCTCAGCTCTGTGGGGACGTCCAACAACCTTTTTACAGTAACCAAAAGAATTATCTCGAGTAGTTGAACCTTTTTATGGTTTGGGAATTCATGCTTGTACAGGGGAAGGGCTGAATTTGGTGATTTCTCCAAAATAACCCATTAAACTCAGCTTGGGATTGTGGAAACAGCTCTGGTGCTGCCAGGTACTTGTAATTATTTAATATTTTAGGGAGCAATGCCCCAAATGTCATGTTTGCTGTTAGCAGCAGTCATTCTTCTGGTTGTTACCTTCCTGGGTGTTTTCTAGGGTGTTTAATATTTCGAAATAGCAGAAAATTCATGCTTTTTTTCTGGTATTTAGGGGTTTTTTTTGGTCTGGTTTTGCCAATATTTAAAACGCAAAGTAGCAAAGCCTCCTTTGAGTCTCCCAGAGCTTCTTTTGGTGATAATTTTAATTGTAATCACATTTTTGCCATCACCTAGAAAGGATCTTATACCTTTTTTCCTCTCTTTGGAATGACTTTGTGCAGAATCAGCTCTATTACCTCATATGGCCACAATATTTATCAGCAAGGTGTGAAACATCAATCCTAGGGTGGCTGATCATGGGCTAAAATCATTCCCTGCAGTGAAGTTTTTAGGCAAAATAATGTGATTTCTGTCACTTTTCTCCAAAATAACTTGGTCTCCATTGGTCTCTGTTTGAGTGGTCCATGGGCTGCAGTGAATTATCTGAATTTCACTGCACTTATGGTGTTCAACACTTGTGGAATCTGGGGAAGGGATTCCTGGCTGGGCTGGAATTGCCAGAGCAGCTGGGGCTGCCCCTGGATCCCTGGAATGCCCAAGGTTGGACACTTGGAGCAGCCTGGGACAGTGCGAGGTGTCCCTGCCATGGCTGGGGTGGATTGAGAATCTTTCAGGTCCTTTCCAACCCAATTCTTTCTGTGAATCCATTGCCCCTCTCCCAAAATTCCCACTGTTGAGGTGAGTGTGTCATGGACAGTGTGGGATCTTCCAGGTTTCTCTCTCAGTTTAATGTGTCCTCCAACTCTCCTGAACTCACAATCCTGGGTGTTTCATCCCTAATTTGCTTGAATCTGGAAAATAGTTTTGAATTTTTTCGTTCTGTCAGTGCCTGGGATCCAGTTCAAGGGATTTCTGATGGTTCCTTAATATTTCTTTGCTCTGTGGAAGCTCCCCAAAAGATTCATCCCAGGTACTTGGATGTTTCATTACTAAGGCAGAGGGAAGAGAACAGCTCAGGATCACATGAAAATGAAATGTAAATTTCAGCCGAATGTCAGAAAAAAATTGTCTTAATAAGGTTCTGGAATATTTGATATTTTTCCCTGTCATTCATTTGTTTGAGGAGGGAATTTCAGCTGTTATTACCGTCATCATTAAGGCGAGGAGTCACTGATGCTCTGCACTTTCAATGCCTTCAGTTTCTTTTAATGATGTTTTAGAAGACATCTGAGAACAAGGAGTCAGAAGAAAGCCTTGGGAAGGCAGCAGTTGTAGGTTTCTAAATCAATCCACGCAGCTTTTTTTAGGTTTTATGCTTTTTATCCCACACTTTCAGCTTAGGTAAGACAGTGCTCACAGCCAATTAAGTTGTGAGTTAGAATGAATTAAATTTTCTGAAATGAGGCACTTTTTTTTTCTTTTTTAATCCAAATGACTGTCATTTACCAAAAGCTACTTCATTTCCTTGAAAGTGCTTTTCTGTCTAAGGGGAATGCTTAATTGCAGCCACAAATCACCTCAAATGCTTTTATAGGAGGATAAAACAAGTTGAAAATTGTGCATCATTTTAAAAATGCAGGTTCTGAATTCAGGATGAGGTGCAAATTTCTTCCTTTTTTTTTTTTTTTTTTTTTTTTCCTTTACTGCTCTGTTGAAGAATTCCATCCTTACCATGACATCTCCTAGAAGTGTCCTCTAGAGCTTGGAGCAGCCTGGGGCAGTGGGAGGTGTCCCTGCCATGGCAGGGGTGAAATGAAATGATCCTTGAGGTCTCTTCCAACCCAATTCTGGGATAAATATTGATTTCTGGGATAGCTGTGGCTCAAATTTCATTTTTTGGCATCTGAAAGTTCCATGGATGGCTTGGATGAGGACTCTGAGTATGTATTTTTTTCCATGCCGTTAAGCACTTTTTTTGTTCTTTATAGAGCCTGAATTCTGTTGGAATAAGGCAGCCAGCAGCACTTGAAATTGAAATAAATAAACAGCACAGTGTGTGGCTGTGCCTGCCAGGCAGAAAATAGGGAATATCTGTGTTGGCCCTTTAATGCCACCCAACATTTCCCATTTCAAACACTCATTTTCAGTTTCTTGTACTTTGGCTGATCTTTTATTGCCAACTGGGCCTGATTTTTTTTTTTTTTTTTAAGAGAAA